>CM060984.1:2401824-2904324 GCA_030765065.1 Deroplatys truncata
ACTGAAGTAACAGTTACATATGAGACAGTAGTAGGTGAGGTTTACATACAGTGTACTCTAGTTATATAACTGAAGTAACAGTTACATATGAGACAGTAGTAGGTGAGGTTTACATACAGTGTACTCTAGTTATATAACTGAAGTAACAGTTAGCTATGAGACAGTAGTAGGTGAGGTTTACATACAGTGTACTCTAGTTATATAACACAAGTAACAGTTACATATGAGACAGTAGTAGGTGAGGTTTACATACAGTGTACTCTAGTTATATAACTGAAGTAACAGTTAGCTATGAGACAGTAGTAGGTGAGGTTTACATACAGTGTACTCTAGTTATATAACACAAGTAACAGTTACATATGAGACAGTAGTAGGTGAGGTTTACATACAGTGTACTCTAGTTATATAAACTGAAGTAACAGTTACATATGAGACAGTAGTAGGTGAGGTTTACATACAGTGTACTCTAGTTATATAACACAAGTAACAGTTACATATGAGACAGTAGTAGGTGAGGTTTACATACAGTGTACTCTAGTTATATAACTGAAGTAACAGTTACATATGAGACAGTAGTAGGTGAGGTTTACATACAGTGTACTCTAGTTATATAACTGAAGTAACAGTTACATATGAGACAGTAGTAGGTGAGGTTTACATACAGTGTACTCTAGTTATATAACACAAGTAACAGTTAGCATATGAGACAGTAGTAGGTGAGGTTTACATACAGTGTACTCTAGTTATATAACACAAGTAACAGTTACATATGAGACAGTAGTAGGTGAGGTTTACATACAGTGTACTCTAGTTATATAACACAAGTAACAGTTACATATGAGACAGTAGTAGGTGAGGTTTACATACAGTGTACTCTAGTTATATAACACAAGTAACAGTTACATATGAGACAGTAGTAGGTGAGGTTTACATACAGTGTACTCTAGTTATATAACTGAAGTAACAGTTACATATGAGACAGTAGTAGGTGAGGTTTACATACAGTGTACTCTAGTTATATAACACAAGTAACAGTTACATATGAGACAGTAGTAGGTGAGGTTTACATACAGTGTACTCTAGTTATATAACACAAGTAACAGTTACATATGAGACAGTAGTAGGTGAGGTTTACATACAGTGTACTCTAGTTATATAAACTGAAGTAACAGTTACATATGAGACAGTAGTAGGTGAGGTTTACATACAGTGTACTCTAGTTATATAACACAAGTAACAGTTACATATGAGACAGTAGTAGGTGAGGTTTACATACAGTGTTGTCTAGTTATATAACACAAGTAACAGTTACATATGAGACAGTAGTAGGTGAGGTTTACATACAGTGTACTCTAGTTATATAACACAAGTAACAGTTACATATGAGACAGTAGTAGGTGAGGTTTACATACAGTGTACTCTAGTTATATAACACAAGTAACAGTTACATATGAGACAGTAGTAGGTGAGGTTTACATACAGTGTTGTCTAGTTATATAACACAAGTAACAGTTAGCTATGAGACAGTAGTAGGTGAGGTTTACATACAGTGTACTCTAGTTATATAACACAAGTAACAGTTACATATGAGACAGTAGTAGGTGAGGTTTACATACAGTGTACTCTAGTTATATAACACAAGTAACAGTTACATATGAGACAGTAGTAGGTGAGGTTTACATACAGTGTACTCTAGTTATATAACACAAGTAACAGTTACATATGAGACAGTAGTAGGTGAGGTTTACATACAGTGTTGTCTAGTTATATAACACAAGTAACAGTTAGCTATGAGACAGTAGTAGGTGAGGTTTACATACAGTGTACTCTAGTTATATAACACAAGTAACAGTTACATATGAGACAGTAGTAGGTGAGGTTCACATACAGTGTACTCTAGTTATATAACAGAAGTAACAGTTACATATGAGACAGTAGTAGGTGAGGTTTACATACAGTGTACTCTAGTTATATAACACAAGTAACAGTTACATATGAGACAGTAGTAGGTGAGGTTTACATACAGTGTACTCTAGTTATATAACACAAGTAACAGTTACATATGAGACAGTAGTAGGTGAGGTTTACATACAGTGTACTCTAGTTATATAACTGAAGTAACAGTTACATATGAGACAGTAGTAGGTGAGGTTTACATACAGTGTACTCTAGTTATATAACACAAGTAACAGTTACATATGAGACAGTAGTAGGTGAGGTTTACATACAGTGTACTCTAGTTATATAACACAAGTAACAGTTAGCTATGAGACAGTAGTAGGTGAGGTTTACATACAGTGTTGTCTAGTTATATAACACAAGTAACAGTTAGCTATGAGACAGTAGTAGGTGAGGTTTACATACAGTGTACTCTAGTTATATAACACAAGTAACAGTTACATATGAGACAGTAGTAGGTGAGGTTTACATACAGTGTACTCTAGTTATATAACTGAAGTAACAGTTACATATGAGACAGTAGTAGGTGAGGTTTACATACAGTGTACTCTAGTTATATAACACAAGTAACAGTTACATATGAGACAGTAGTAGGTGAGGTTTACATACAGTGTACTCTAGTTATATAACACAAGTAACAGTTACATATGAGACAGTAGTAGGTGAGGTTTACATACAGTGTACTCTAGTTATATAACACAAGTAACAGTTACATATGAGACAGTACTAGGTGAGGTTTACATACAGTGTACTCTAGTTATATAACTGAAGTAACAGTTACATATGAGACAGTAGTAGGTGAGGTTTACATACAGTGTACTCTAGTTATATAACACAAGTAACAGTTACATATGAGACAGTAGTAGGTGAGGTTTACATACAGTGTACTCTAGTTATATAACACAAGTAACAGTTACATATGAGACAGTAGTAGGTGAGGTTTACATACAGTGTACTCTAGTTATATAACACAAGTAACAGTTACATATGAGACAGTAGTAGGTGAGGTTTACATACAGTGTACTCTAGTTATATAACACAAGTAACAGTTACATATGAGACAGTAGCTAGGTGAGGTTTACATACAGTGTACTCTAGTTATATAACTGAAGTAACAGTTACATATGAGACAGTAGTAGGTGAGGTTTACATACAGTGTACTCTAGTTATATAACACAAGTAACAGTTACATATGAGACAGTAGTAGGTGAGGTTTACATACAGTGTACTCTAGTTATATAACACAAGTAACAGTTACATATGAGACAGTAGTAGGTGAGGTTTACATACAGTGTACTCTAGTTATATAACTGAAGTAACAGTTACATATGAGACAGTAGTAGGTGAGGTTTACATACAGTGTACTCTAGTTATATAACACAAGTAACAGTTACATATGAGACAGTACTATGTGAGGTTTACATACAGTGTACTCTAGTTATATAACACAAGTAACAGTTAGCTATGAGACAGTAGTAGGTGAGGTTTACATACAGTGTACTCTAGTTATATAACACAAGTAACAGTTAGCTATGAGACAGTAGTAGGTGAGGTTCACATACAGTGTACTCTAGTTATATAACACAAGTAACAGTTAGCTATGAGACAGTTAGTAGGTGAGGTTTACATACAGTGTTGTCTAGTTATATAACACAAGTAACAGTTAGCTATGAGACAGTAGTAGGTGAGGTTTACATACAGTGTACTCTAGTTATATAACACAAGTAACAGTTAGCTATGAGACAGTAGTAGGTGAGGTTTACATACAGTGTACTCTAGTTATATAACACAAGTAACAGTTAGCTATGAGACAGTAGTAGGTGAGGTTTACATACAGTGTACTCTAGTTATATAACACAAGTAACAGTTAGCTATGAGACAGTAGTAGGTGAGGTTTACATACAGTGTACTCTAGTTATATAACACAAGTAACAGTTACATATGAGACAGTAGTAGGTGAGGTTTACATACAGTGTACTCTAGTTATATAACACAAGTAACAGTTACATATGAGACAGTAGTAGGTGAGGTTTACATACAGTGTACTCTAGTTATATAACACAAGTAACAGTTACATATGAGACAGTAGTAGGTGAGGTTTACATACAGTGTACTCTAGTTATATAACACAAGTAACAGTTACATATGAGACAGTAGTAGGTGAGGTTTACATACAGTGTACTCTAGTTATATAACACAAGTAACAGTTACATATGAGACAGTAGTAGGTGAGGATCACATACAGTGTTGTCTAGTTATATAACACAAGTAACAGTTACATATGAGACAGTAGTAGGTGAGGTTTACATACAGTGTACTCTAGTTATATAACACAAGTAACAGTTACATATGAGACAGTAGTAGGTGAGGTTTGCATACAGTGTTGTCTAGTTATATAACACAAGTAACAGTTACATATGAGACAGTAGTAGGTGAGGTTTACATACAGTGTACTCTAGTTATATAACACAAGTAACAGTTAGCTATGAGACAGTAGTAGGTGAGGTTTACATACAGTGTACTCTAGTTATATAACACAAGTAACAGTTAGCTATGAGACAGTAGTAGGTGAGGTTTACATACAGTGTACTCTAGTTATATAACACAAGTAACAGTTACATATGAGACAGTAGTAGGTGAGGTTTACATACAGTGTACTCTAGTTATATAACACAAGTAACAGTTACATATGAGACAGTAGTAGGTGAGGTTTACATACAGTGTACTCTAGTTATATAACACAAGTAACAGTTACATATGAGACAGTAGTAGGTGAGGTTTACATACAGTGTACTCTAGTTATATAACACAAGTAACAGTTACATATGAGACAGTAGTAGGTGAGGTTTACATACAGTGTACTCTAGTTATATAACACAAGTAACAGTTACATATGAGACAGTAGTAGGTGAGGTTTACATACAGTGTACTCTAGTTATATAACACAAGTAACAGTTACATATGAGACAGTAGTAGGTGAGGTTTACATACAGTGTACTCTAGTTATATAACACAAGTAACAGTTACATATGAGACAGTAGTAGGTGAGGTTTACATACAGTGTACTCTAGTTATATAACACAAGTAACAGTTACATATGAGACAGTAGTAGGTGAGGTTTACATACAGTGTACTCTAGTTATATAACACAAGTAACAGTTACATATGAGACAGTAGTAGGTGAGGTTTACATACAGTGTACTCTAGTTATATAACACAAGTAACAGTTAGCTATGAGACAGTAGTAGGTGAGGTTTACATACAGTGTACTCTAGTTATATAACACAAGTAACAGTTACATATGAGACAGTAGTAGGTGAGGTTTACATACAGTGTACTCTAGTTATATAACACAAGTAACAGTTACATATGAGACAGTAGTAGGTGAGGTTTACATACAGTGTACTCTAGTTATATAACACAAGTAACAGTTAGCTATGAGACAGTAGTAGGTGAGGTTTACATACAGTGTACTCTAGTACTATAACACAAGTAACAGTTACATATGAGACAGTAGTAGGTGAGGTTTACATACAGTGTACTCTAGTTATATAACACAAGTAACAGTTACATATGAGACAGTAGTAGGTGAGGTTTACATACAGTGTACTCTAGTTATATAACACAAGTAACAGTTACATATGAGACAGTAGTAGGTGAGGTTTACATACAGTGTACTCTAGTTATATAACACAAGTAACAGTTAGCTATGAGACAGTAGTAGGTGAGGTTTACATACAGTGTACTCTAGTTATATAACACAAGTAACAGTTACATATGAGACAGTAGTAGGTGAGGTTTACATACAGTGTACTCTAGTTATAAAACACAAGTAACAGTTACATATGAGACAGTAGTAGGTGAGGATCACATACAGTGTTGTCTAGTTATATAACACAAGTAACAGTTACACATGAGACAGTAGTAGGTGAGGTTTACATACAGTGTACTCTAGTTATATAACACAAGTAACAGTTAGCTATGAGACAGTAGTAGGTGAGGTTCACATACAGTGTACTCTAGTTATATAACACAAGTAACAGTTACATATGAGACAGTAGTAGGTGTGGTTTACATACAGTGTACTCTAGTTATATAACACAAGTAACAGTTACATATGAGACAGTAGTAGGTGAGGATCGCATACAGTGTTGTCTAGTTATATAACACAAGTAACAGTTACATATGAGACAGTAGTAGGTGAGGTTTACATACAGTGTACTCTAGTTATATAACACAAGTAACAGTTACATATGAGACAGTAGTAGGTGAGGTTTACATACAGTGTACTCTAGTTATATAACACAAGTAACAGTTACATATGAGACAGTAGTAGGTGAGGATCACATACAGTGTTGTCTAGTTATATAACACAAGTAACAGTTACATATGAGACAGTAGTAGGTGAGGTTTACATACAGTGTACTCTAGTTATATAACACAAGTAACAGTTACATATGAGACAGTAGTAGGTGAGGTTTACATACAGTGTACTCTAGTTATATAACACAAGTAACAGTTAGCTATGAGACAGTAGTAGGTGAGGTTTACATACAGTGTACTCTAGTTATATAACACAAGTAACAGTTACATATGAAACAGTAGTAGGTGAGGATCACATACAGTGTTGTCTAGTTAAATAACACAAGTAACAGTTACATATGAGACAGTAGTAGGTGAGGTTTACATACAGTGTCTCTAGTTATATAACACAAGTAACAGTTAGCTATGAGACAGTAGTAGGTGAGGTTTACATACAGTGTTGTCTAGTTATATAACACAGGTAACAGTTAGCTATGAGACAGTAGTAGGTGAGGTTTACATACAGTGTACTCTAGTTATATAACACTAGTAACAGTTACATATGAGACAGTAGTAGGTGAGGTTCACATACAGTGTACTCTAGTTATATAACACAAGTAACAGTTACATATGAGACAGTAGTAGGTGAGGTTTACATACAGTGTACCCTAGTTATATAACACAAGTAACAGTTACATATGAGACAGTACTAGGTGAGGTTCACATACAGTGTACTCTAGTTATATAACACAAGTAACAGTTACATATGAGACAGTAGTAGGTGAGGATCACATACAGTGTTGTCTAGTTATATAACACAAGTAACAGTTACATATGAGACAGTAGTAGGTGAGGTTTACATACAGTGTACTCTAGTTATATAACACAAGTAACAGTTACATATGAGACAGTAGTAGGTGAGGATCACATACAGTGTTGTCTACTTATATAACACAAGTAACAGTTACATATGAGACAGTAGTAGGTGAGGTTTACATACAGTGTACTCTAGTTATATAACACAAGTAACAGTTACATATGAGACAGTAGTAGGTGAGGTTCACATACAGTGTACTCTAGTTATATAACACAAGTAACAGTTACATATGAGACAGTAGTAGGTGAGGTTTACATACAGTGTACTCTAGTTATATAACACTAGTAACAGTTACATATGAGACAGTAGTAGGTGAGGTTTACATACAGTGTTGTCTAGTTATATAACACAAGTAACAGTTAGCTATGAGACAGTAGTAGGTGAGGTTTACATACAGTGTACTCTAGTTATATAACACAAGTAACAGTTACATATGAGACAGTAGTAGGTGAGGTTCACATACAGTGTACTCTAGTTATATAACTGAAGTAACAGTTACATATGAGACAGTAGTAGGTGAGGTTTACATACAGTGTACTCTAGTTATATAACACAAGTAACAGTTACATATGAGACATTAGTAGGTGAGGTTTACATACAGTGTACTCTAGTTATATAACACAAGTAACAGTTACATATGAGACAGTACTAGGTGAGGTTTACATACAGTGTACTCTAGTTATATAACTGAAGTAACAGTTACATATGAGACAGTAGTAGGTGAGGTTTACATACAGTGTACTCTAGTTATATAACACAAGTAACAGTTACATATGAGACAGTAGTAGGTGAGGTTTACATACAGTGTACTCTAGTTATATAACACAAGTAACAGTTAGCTATGAGACAGTAGTAGGTGAGGTTTACATACAGTGTTGTCTAGTTATATAACACAAGTAACAGTTAGCTATGAGACAGTAGTAGGTGAGGTTTACATACAGTGTACTCTAGTTATATAACACAAGTAACAGTTACATATGAGACAGTAGTAGGTGAGGTTTACATACAGTGTACTCTAGTTATATAACTGAAGTAACAGTTACATATGAGACAGTAGTAGGTGAGGTTTACATACAGTGTACTCTAGTTATATAACACAAGTAACAGTTACATATGAGACAGTAGTAGGTGAGGATCACATACAGTGTTGTCTAGTTATATAACACAAGTAACAGTTACATATGAGACAGTAGTAGGTGAGGTTTACATACAGTGTACTCTAGTTATATAACACAAGTAACAGTTACATATGAGACAGTAGTAGGTGAGGATCACATACAGTGTTGTCTACTTATATAACACAAGTAACAGTTACATATGAGACAGTAGTAGGTGAGGTTTACATACAGTGTACTCTAGTTATATAACACAAGTAACAGTTACATATGAGACAGTAGTAGGTGAGGATCACATACAGTGTTGTCTAGTTATATAACACAAGTAACAGTTACATATGAGACAGTAGTAGGTGAGGTTTACATACAGTGTACTCTAGTTATATAACACAAGTAACAGTTACATATGAGACAGTAGTAGGTGAGGATCACTTACAGTGTTGTCTAGTTATATAACACAAGTAACAGTTACATATGAGACAGTAGTAGGTGAGGTTTACATACAGTGTACTCTAGTTATATAACACAAGTAACAGTTACATATGAGACAGTAGTAGGTGAGGATCACATACAGTGTTGTCTAGTTATATAACACAAGTAACAGTTACATATGAGACAGTAGTAGGTGAGGTTTACATACAGTGTACTCTAGTTATATAACACAAGTAACAGTTACATATGAGACAGTAGTAGGTGAGGATCACATACAGTGTTGTCTAGTTATATAACACAAGTAACAGTTACATATGAGACAGTAGTAGGTGAGGTTTACATACAGTGTACTCTAGTTATATAACACAAGTAACAGTTACATATGAGACAGTAGTAGGTGAGGATCACATACAGTGTTGTCTAGTTATATAACACAAGTAACAGTTACATATGAGACAGTAGTAGGTGAGGATCACATACAGTGTTGTCTAGTTATATAACACAAGTAACAGTTACATATGAGACAGTAGTAGGTGAGGATCACATACAGTGTTGTCTAGTTATATAACACAAGTAACAGTTACATATGAGACAGTAGTAGGTGAGGTTTACATACAGTGTTGTCTAGTTATATAACACAAGTAACAGTTACATATGAGACAGTAGTAGGTGAGGTTTACATACAGTGTACTCTAGTTATATAACTGAAGTAACAGTTACATATGAGACAGTAGTAGGTGAGGTTTACATACAGTGTACTCTAGTTATATAACACAAGTAACAGTTACATATGAGACAGTAGTAGGTGAGGTTTACATACAGTGTACTCTAGTTATATAACACAAGTAACAGTTACATATGAGACAGTAGTAGGTGAGGTTTACATACAGTGTACTCTAGTTATATAACACAAGTAACAGTTACATATGAGACAGTAGTAGGTGAGGATCACATACAGTGTTGTCTAGTTATATAACACAAGTAACAGTTACATATGAGACAGTAGTAGGTGAGGATCACATACAGTGTACTCTAGTTATATAACACAAGTAACAGTTACATATGAGACAGTAGTAGGTGAGGATCACATACAGTGTACTCTAGTTATATAACACAAGTAACAGTTACATATGAGACAGTACTATGTGAGGTTCACATACAGTGTACTCTAGTTATATAACACAAGTAACAGTTACATATGAGACAGTAGTAGGTGAGGATCACATACAGTGTTGTCTAGTTATATAACACAAGTAACAGTTACATATGAGACAGTAGTAGGTGAGGATCACATACAGTGTTGTCTAGTTATATAACACAAGTAACAGTTAGCTATGAGACAGTAGTAGGTGAGGTTTACATACAGTGTACTCTAGTTATATAACTCAAGTAACAGTTACCTATAAGACAGTACTAGGTGAGGTTCACATACAGTGTACTCTAGTTATATAACACAAGTAACAGTTACATATGAGACAGTAGTAGGTGAGGATCACATACAGTGTTGTCTAGTTATATAACACAAGTAACAGTTAGCTATGAGACAGTAGTAGGTGAGGTTCACATACAGTGTACTCTAGTTATATAACTCAAGTAACAGTTAGATATGAGACAGTACTAGGTGAGGTTTACATACAGTGTACTCTAGTTATATAACTCAAGTAACAGTTACATATAAGACAGTACTAGGTGAGGTTTACATACAGTTTACTCTAGTTATATAACTCAAGTAACAGTTACCTATAAGACAGTACTAGGTGAGGTTCACATACAGTGTACTCTAGTTATATAACTCAAGTAACAGTTAGATATGAGACAGTACTAGGTGAGGTTTACATACAGTGTACTCTAGTTATATAACTCAAGTAACAGTTACCTATAAGACAGTACTAGGTGAGGTTCACATACAGTGTACTCTAGTTATATAACTCAAGTAACAGTTAGATATGAGACAGTACTAGGTGAGGTTTACATACAGTGTACTCTAGTTATATAACTCAAGTAACAGTTACATATAAGACAGTACTAGGTGAGGTTTACATACAGTTTACTCTAGTTATATAACTCAAGTAACAGTTACCTATAAGACAGTACTAGGTGAGGTTCACATACAGTGTACTCTAGTTATATAACTCAAGTAACAGTTAGATATGAGACAGTACTAGGTGAGGTTTACATACAGTGTACTCTAGTTATATAACTCAAGTAACAGTTACATATAAGACAGTACTAGGTGAGGTTTACATACAGTTTACTCTAGTTATATAACTCAAGTAACAGTTACCTATAAGACAGTACTAGGTGAGGTTCACATACAGTGTACTCTAGTTATATAACTCAAGTAACAGTTAGATATGAGACAGTACTAGGTGAGGTTTACATACAGTGTACTCTAGTTATATAACTCAAGTAACAGTTACCTATAAGACAGTACTAGGTGAGGTTCACATACAGTGTACTCTAGTTATATAACTCAAGTAACAGTTAGATATGAGACAGTACTAGGTGAGGTTTACATACAGTGTACTCTAGTTATATAACTCAAGTAACAGTTACATATAAGACAGTACTAGGTGAGGTTTACATACAGTTTACTCTAGTTATATAACTCAAGTAACAGTTACCTATAAGACAGTACTAGGTGAGGTTCACATACAGTGTACTCTAGTTATATAACTGAAGCAACAGTTAGATATGAGACAGTACTAGGTGAGGTTCACATACAGTGTACTCTAGTTATATAACTCAAGTAACAGTTACCTATAAGACAGCACTAGGTGAGGTTCACATACAGTGTTGTCTAGTTATATAACTGAAGTAACAGTTACATATGAGACAGTACAAGGTGAGGTTCACATACAGTGTACTGTAGTTATATAACACAAGTAACAGTTACCTATAAGACAGTACTAGGTGAGGTTCACAGTGTACTCTAGTTATATAATACAAGTAACAGTTACATATGAGACAGTACTAGGTGAGGTTCACAGTGTACTCTAGTTATATAACACAAGTAACAGTTACCTATAAGACAGTACTAGGTGAGGTTCACAGTGTACTCTAGTTATATAACACAAGTAACAGTTACCTATAAGACAGTACTAGGTGAGGTTCACAGTGTACTCTAGTTATATAACACAAGTAACAGTTACCTATAAGACAGTACTAGGTGAGGTTCACAGTGTACTCTAGTTATATAACACAAGTAACAGTTACATATGAGACAGTACTAGGTGAGGATCACATACAGTGTTGTCTAGTTATATAACACAAGTAACAGTTACCTATGAGACAGTACTAGGTGAGGTTTACATACAGTTTACTCTAGTTATATAACTCAAGTAACAGATACCTATAAGGCAGGAGTAGGTGAGGTTCACATACAGTGTACTCTAGTTATATAACTGAAGTAGCAGTTACATATGAGACAGCACTAGGTGAGGTTCACATACAGTGTTGTCTAGTTATATAACTGAAGTAACAGTTACATATGAGACAGTACTAGGTAAGGTTCAGATACAGTGTACTCTAGTTATATAACACTAGTAACAGTTACATATGAGACAGCACTAGGTGAGGATCACGTACAGTGTACTCTAGTTATATAACACTAGTAACAGTTACCTATGAGACAGCACTAGGTAAGACTCACATACAGTGTACTCTAGTTATATAACACTAGTAACAGTTACATATGAGACAGCACTAGGTGAGGATCACATACAGTGTACTCTAGTTATATAACACTAGTAACAGTTACATATGAGACAGCACTAGGTGAGGATCACGTACAGTGTACTCTAGTTATATAACACTAGTAACAGTTACCTATGAGACAGCACTAGGTGAGACTCACATACAGTGTACTCTAGTTATATAACACTAGTAACAGTTACATATGAGACAGCACTAGGTGAGGATCACATACAGTGTACTCTAGTTATATAACACTAGTAACAGTTACATATGAGACAGTACTAGATGAGGTTCAGATACAGTGTACTCTAGTTATATAACACAAGTAACAGTTACATATGAGACAGCACTAGGTGAGGATCACATACAGTGTACTCTAGTTATATAACACTAGTAACAGTTACCTATGAGACAGTACTAGGTGAGGATCACATACAGTGTACTCTAGTTATATAACGCAAGTAACAGTTACATATGAGACAGCACTAGGTGAGGATCACATACAGTGTACTCTAGTTATATAACACTAGTAACAGTTACATATGAGACAGTACTAGGTGAGGTTCAGATACAGTGTACTCTAGTTATATAACACTAGTAACAGTTACATATGAGACAGTACTAGGTGAGGATCACATACAGTGTACTCTAGTTATATAACACTAGTAACAGTTACATATGAGACAGTACTAGGTGAGGATCACAGACAGTGTACTCTAGTTATATAACACAAGTAACAGTTACATATGAGACAGTACTAGGTGAGGATCACAGACAGTGTACTCTAGTTATATAACACTAGTAACAGTTACATATGAGACAGTACTAGGTGAGGATCACAGACAGTGTACTCTAGTTATATAACACTAGTAACAGTTACATATGAGACAGTACTAGGTGAGGTTCACAGACAGTGTACTCTAGTTATATAACACAAGTAACAGTTACCTATGAGACAGTACTAGGTGAGGATCACAGACAGTGTACTCTAGTTATATAACACTAGTAACAGTTATATATGAGACAGTACTAGGTGAGGTTCACATACAGCGTACTCTAGTTATATAACACAAGTAACAGTTACCTATGAGACAGTACTAGGTGAGGATCACAGACAGTGTACTCTAGTTATATAACACAAGTAACAGTTACCTATGAGACAGTACTAGGTGAGGATCACATTTAGTGTACTCCAAATCAAAATCAAATAAAATTTTCAAGGTCTGAGAGACCGATGTTGCCTATAACGTGACCAAGTTTATGTTACCACTTGAGGATTAGGACTGTATTAGTTGAGGCGCAGATAGACAGACTGGTCTATCATAGCTGTAAAGTTTACTGTCTTTTATGCAGTTTAGTTACTTGCAGAATTAGTGGTAATTATGCAGGTAATGTCTCCTACATCACTGATAAGCAATATCATGGCTGATAAGGAAAATGTGCAATGTGAGTTACCAACAGATTAACAGAAAGCGGGTTGGTGGAAGTAATGTCTATCAGCTGATTTTATATAAGGTTATGTGACTATTTCAGATTAAATGAGATTGTAGCTCTGTATCATTCATTATGCAGCTTTAAGTGTTTCCTGGTGCTATCAATAGTTATTGTTTTGCTTACTACAATGCCATGATAACAAAGAAAATATATTTATCCAGCTCCATAATTATGCATAAGCTGTATTTCTCACAAAAAGGACATATCTATTAGTTTGTACCTTATAACATATAGTCATCATAAGATGATACTTACGTTACACTTTTTGTATACCATTTACATCTCACACAAAGGACTCATCAATTAGTTTGAAGTTAAAACATGCAGTCATAAGATGTTCATACATTACACTTTTAATATTCTGTATACCATTTACATCAAGGCGTCTTTTTAACACCACCACCACAACAACAACAACAACAGCATTTCATCTAGGCCAGGCTGTGTATCTATGAGTCGGTGAAAGTGGAAGATTGTCTGAGAATATATTTTCTTACAGCTGCATTTTATTAAATACCAATTAGTTTTAGTAGTTGCGGTAACTGATAGATTTAAGGGAGATAACCGTAAATCGTTTCTGCTGTTTTTGATAATTTATATTCCAACATTGGAGTGTTTTGCGTTTCAAAATGTCCGTTGTAAGATTAATAAAGACGAAAGAGAAATGCACGTGGAAAATGTTTTAAAAAAATGACAATGTGGCAAATAAAGATTCAAAACTGAGTAAAAAAATAAAGTATAGGTAACTGTACGTCATTGTTAATGATACTCAAGGTGACGTCAAGATTCATGTGATATAATTCGGAAAATCATGTATGAAAGTGGGGGTTCTAGTGCACTGTTGGATTATGGACAAAATTGAGGTGTTTTACTTGCCAAATCGGGATTGTTTTTTATATCCAGAGTAATCCTTGTGTTATAAGGAACGGGAACGTCTTGGTATGTTAATTGTTGCTGTGGCGGTAATGTATTGTCCATCCACGCTCCCTTTTTTGCGATCGTTCTTATGTAGGGCTTTCTGGCGGATTTTGGCGACTTGAAGGAAGTGCAACCAACATGAATCATTCGAGTTTTAGACGCGCAGATTCCTTGCTACGTCCTGTCGTCGCTTCGCAACTGCCCAATCCTCTCCTTCTAAAAAACATCCCTCGGCTACTCCTCGAGGTTTAGGACTCTCGATCGTATTTTCAGCTACGTGTTGGCAACAGAAAGACGACGTAACCAACGTTCCCATTATCCAAGAGCGAGATGCTTGCGATGCGACTTTTGCTAGTCAATAAGTATGGAACAAAGGTGACAAAATGTGCCACAAATTCATAGAAATACCTAAAGCACCAAGTTACTTCTTTATTATAGGTAACGACGGTTCGAAATGAAAAGTTGTGCAGTGTATGTATATGTATAGTGATACCGGTCGTAGTCCAATACGGAAGTTTACCTGTAATATAAGGACCAGGAAGACCTGTTTTATGCAATGATTGTTGTAGTTGAGGATTTTCATTATCTGCCACAATCACACACAGGAGTGTCTCTTTGAGAAATTTTATGTAGAAAAGCAGGTGTATGTCCAGTTCCCAAACTAATTCTTCAAAATAAAGATAAATATTGTCTGTTAACCTTGGCATAATGTTATTGCTGTGATTAACCACATAGATCTCCAATTATAAAAACTTTCATCCATTATGATCTTAAGACCATCATTAATAGGAAGCTGAATATTGGCAATGATTCCTGAATTTTTGCTAATGAGTCCACTCTGTCATTTCCAAGTATTTGAGTGGTCAGGGATCCAAAGAGTTTTATAGAAATACCTTCAGTACGTATATGCTTTGTAAATAAGAAAGTTTGTTTTTATTTCTAAAAGGTTCAGACTTTTCAAAGATCCAGATTTCATTAACTTACATAGAACACTTTTAGCATCTGTGAACATATTGTTTTTCAATTTTTTTATAATTTCAAAAATGGCAGCTCTGATAGCAGCAGTTTTGGCAGAATAAATTGATAACAGTGATCTAATTATATTAATCTACAAAGGTTAAGATTTTGATGTCAAAATGCAGCTCCAACACCACGTTACTTGTCTTTAGAGCTGCCATAAAAAACCAGTCCAATTTTGGATGGGATACTTTTCAGTATATTCGGAAAATATCTTCAGAATGAGGTAACTCTATTTGAATTTCTACAATTGCTGGTGTCATCAAGTTGGTAATGGGTAAAATACGGACGTGTGTGACACTACGGTTCACATTATAGTCGTTGCTTATGTAAAAAGGAGATGCTTAAGCAGCAAGTATTTCCTTCTGATAAGGAAATGCTTATTACCATTTGGTATACATAGACAATACCTATATGCCAAGCCTATGAGCTTACGAACATGCAGGTGTCCACATAGCCAGCTGCCATTTCCATATTCGTTGTTTTGTTCACAACATATGTTGAGCACATAGAAGTAGTTTACGTGTTTTAAACGGTGCATTCATTAAGTAGTGACTTTAGATTAAAATCAAGTAAACTGTAAATTAGTTAAGGGTTTGGAGTCAACATTTCAGTGAACAAGAAAGAAACCAACTAAAAGTGTGGTGCTGATAATTGTAGAATGCAGACAATTGGACGCTGTGTGATGTGGACTGCTATAAAAGTGAAGACCTGACTTTCTAGTGTTAAGTGTTAGTATTTACAACAATGTGCACACTGTGTATATGCACACATGGAACCAAACCTCAAATGCGACCACTACACCAGTAGTAAGCAGAAAAGCAAAGTAGCCAATAGCTTATAATGTTTGACGTGAACAGCGATTTTTACACATGAAATCGGTAAAGCTCTGTTTTGATAACCCAACATATATTTGCAAATTAATGGTAAAGACATGTGATTTGTTAAGTGATCCACTGCATTCATAATGGTTATGCAAAATAGGCAATTTGATCATTGATCGAGAAAAGCATTGCAGAAATGTACCTTATTTATTGCAGAAATATTTCCACGTTTTTAGGATTTTATTAAATGATTTTGAATAAATGCAGCGGATTCTCATTTTCTAGGAACCTAAGGATTTTGGACAACATAATTGGGAAAACGAACAGAAAAGATGTGGATAATGCCATAGCACTGAGATTCAATACATTATCTTTTCAAATAAGCCTGTCTCACATTGCGACTTCATAACCTGTGTTTGTCAAGGTTATGTTTTTTAGCAGAAGCATAAGGCTTTGGTAAATCAATATCACTTCTCAAATTTGTCATCCCTATACATTTATTAATGCACAGTACAATTTCGTTATGAAATTCCATGAAATCACTATTATTCTTAATCTCCATTGTAGATGATGTAAGATGGTATTGGCTCTCCTTTTTGCATATAAGCGGAAGTCAGGGCCTCCTTATAGGAATAAGCATTTCCTTATTCACCTGAAAGGAGCAATAACTGTGAATTCAACCCTACAACGCGATTATATGGATTTCAGGAGTACAGGCAATGTTTGTGTTGTTGGTGGGTACTTATTTGTCAGTGATAGCATTTCCAGATTACAGAGTTGTATTGGACACTTAAACCAATTGCAGACTGGTATTTGTAAATCATGTTCCCAAATTATTAAGTTAAAGGTTTTTTAGTAGAAAGATGTGGCATAGTGGTATTAGATGTAGGAGTAGAAGTTTGTGTTTGTTCATTTGGCCCCACTGTGAGTAATGTTCAGGGACATGTCATGCTATTATGAACTATGCAGCTTAGCTAATAACATTCCTATAACCAAGAATAACTCAGCGTTGTGCAAGAATGAGGAACTAATGTTGTTCTCAAAGGTCCAGTGTCTGCACAGTCACATGCATGAAATCAGCAAAGATTAAGAGAGCATTGGTAATTCTTAACATCAAAAGTTCCAAGGAGAGCTTATGTGATTAACGAAGCATAAAAGGGGCACACTGAGTTCAGGAAGAGTATTATGGGCTACCAAATCAGCCATTATTCCATATGCAGGCAGGCATACAGCACTTGCATCATGAGAGCTTTGCATTGCTTGCCAATATTTTTTTAGGAGAGGAGTTCGGTTACAACTGCAAAGCAATGGCAGGGCTTAGCCTTGCACATATAAACTCGAATAACCCACTTTAGCTACATTTTCATTGCTTTACGACATCCATTAGCAGCTTTTTTTTTCATCATGGCAATAGCTCCTGAGAAGATATCCGTCATGGTTAAGCAGTTGCCAAGAAGGGCTGAATATATTTGATAAAGAAACAACTCCTGCATAATTTAAGAAGTTGGCAAACTGCCCATATTAAAACAAACCTGACTCCGCAAGTTTCTTAAAATTTGATAGCTTCTACCCACACACAGAATAATCATTCTGTACCAGCTGTTTATTACTATGGATTCTCATTTAAATAGTGTTCTAATAATCAGTAATTTGCAAAAACTAATTTCCAATCATATCGGTTTGTCAAATATGCTAGCACAATTGTATAACGCAACTTTGTATGTGTTAAATAAACATATATTACAAAATATATTCACATTTTAAGGTAATCTACCCATTCTGGAGGTTCTGAATTAATTATTTCAGTTTGTAATACTTTCATGCCTGTATAATGTTTATTTGTTAAATGAACATACATCACAGCATATATTCACATTTTAAGGTTATCTACTTATTCTTGAGGTTAGGAATTAATAATTACTTCAGCTTGTAATACAACCATGTCTGTATAATGGCTGTTTGTTAAATAAATATATATTAAGAAATATATTCACATTTGATGGTATTTTACCAATTGCAGAATTGTTTGAGGTTATCAATTAACACTTATTTCAGGTTATGTCGTACAAGTTAACAACACATTATTTTATCATAATACAAAGAGGCCCCTCATTTATTCTGTAATTTTGGTGCTCAGACTTAATTTGGGTGATATTTTGGCTTGAACTGATGAATGCAATGCATAGCTCATGCCAACTTAATACACCATGCGTAATGATACTTACGCTGTGATTCCACTATATTAAATTTGCTTATGCTGCCTGCGAACCACTTTGCGGCCTTGAATGCTTTGAGAGCAACATTGCTGCATATGTTTATGATGAAAGGATATTAAGAATGTGGATGTTAAGATGGGAGTGCAATGCTGCCCTTCACTTTATTATGAAATGAGATCTGAGTTTTTTTTATAGGAGACAGCATCTGTTACACTGTACACCTGCGATAGGTGTCTGAGTCTCACATGGAACTCTCTAGATCAAGTCACATGTACTGACATTGTACACCAGTTGCTGTACGTGAACCTCACCAAGTACTTGCTGGACGAACATTATAGGAGTAGGTCTGCAGGTGTTCGTTTCTGGGAGCTTCTTAGAAAGCACGAGATTCAAATGCGTAGGGTGTGTGCTAAGGGGGAGATGCTGTTCCCCCCTTGGTTACGAGCGACATCTCACATAGATCTTAGGATGACGGTATACCACAAGTCTATAATGCCTATGTTTAGTATCCGCACCTATTCTTTAGTATTTCTGCCCAGTTACAGTGGACGAATTTTGATCTGCACCGATGGATCTAAGTGCACCAATGGTGTTGGATGTGCTTATGTTCATGGAACTGAACCCCATACATTCGGTTTTCATGACAGCACATCTGTTTATAGTGCAGAGCTGTATGCCTTATACCAAGCCATTTTGTATGTGCATTGTCAAAAATTGGGAGACTGTCTCATTTTGAATGATTTTCTTAATGCATTTCAGAACATTCGTGAGCTGTACAAATCCATCCTATTGTTCAGCAGATTCAGGATGCCTCCATGTTTTATACGCTTCTGGTGTTAAAATAAAGTGTGCTTGGATACGTGGTCATGTTGGCTTGCCAGGGAATTAACTTGCAACCACAGAACCCAGTGTTACAATAGCTCAGGTAACATTGGAATCTCTAGGCTTGTTGTGCTGGCATGAGGAGTGGATATAAGCTTAGAGTAGTGAAGGACATTCCAAGAAACTGTTAACTTCTCATCGTGAGGAGGCGATTTTAACTACGTTGCGTATTGGCCACTGCAATTTTGTCGTTCTCTGTGGTCTAGTGGTTCAAACCCGGCGGAGGGCGATGGATTTTTTTCGGGTGTAAAAATGCTTAGCATGGCTTCATTCGGAAGGGAAGTAAAGCCGGTGGTCCTGTGTCGTAAATTTATGGTATGTAAAAGAACCTCAAGCCTGATAAAGAGGCCTCTGAACAAAATTACCAGTCTTTCATGCCCAATATAGAATGGGATGCTAAGGACCACAGCAGTTATGGAGCGTCCATAAATAAAACTCAGTTTAATTTAATTTCCACTGCAATTTTACACATGGTTATCTGTTTAAGGGTGACCCTGCTCCTATTTGTCTGCTTTGTGATGAAGGTCTGTCGGTCCGTCACACGTTGCTAGAGTGTATTGCTCTAGTACATCTTCAGGACACTGCAACTGCCAGCCAGTCTTGCAGAGGTCTTAGCGGATGATAAGCAAGCAGTTTAATTTCGTGTCAAAGGTAAATTTGCAAATGCATATTTAGTCATGTAAATAGGTTGGAAAGGTAGAATCAGATGACTGAAAAATTCAATGCCATAGCCGGTATTTGAACCACAGATCTCCCGGTCTCCATCCGGTTGCTCTAACCACTGAGCTACCATGGCAACATGCCGGCATGCCATTAAAATCCCGGCTATGGCATTGAATTTTTCAGTCATCTGATTCTACCTGTCCAACACACGGCTTGTGTGAAAGAACAATTAATTCCATGTTAATAGGTGTTTCAGTTTTATATATTCATATATTTTATTTCTGGCCTTTGTCATAATCCGCTTTACAAGGGCTGTAATGACCTAGCAGTTGAGCATCCTTTAACACAAATCAACATCATCACTGTTTGTTGTTTACTAACGCTCAAGCAATGAGAAAGGAGTATAGAATATTTGTGTACAGAGTTATGCAGAAGAAAGACATAAGTACTTAGTTTAGCAATCAGCAAAACATAACATCTCGTAAACTGTTAATTTCCAGACATTTTTATTGGAAGTTTTTTGCTTCTCTTCACTTTTACTTCTCCAAAGTTTTTACCATCACATTTGAAACATACTGTATATACTGAATATTATCATCAGAATGGAATATACAAATTTTGTAAACTACATATTTTTTACTAATTCTTTATTGAGTGTTGAACTAGTAAATTCATTTGTGCATGATCAGCATCGAGCCCTGGTCCCTATTGCCGATCATGCCTAAGGTTACATTATTTAACAATTATATGCATTGTGTTTGCTGTATGCTAACAGTTCCTATCATTGTCCACCTTATCATCATCATCCTACTTTATTCATTAAATATGATTCAGATTCTGTCTCTAAACTCTCCTACTACGTCAGTCCCCAGTTTTGCCCAATTTACTTAAGAGATTCCTTTTACTGTCTCCTTGCAATACCTACTACCATCACAGCACTTACATAATTTACTTCCCTATGGTGAGCTGCTTCACACCCTGTTCAACTCTTTCAAATATTTATACATGGACCCACTTTTCATTTCCCTGACCCCCTCCCACCTAAGCGAATATGGATCCCTAAATGTTGATGGTTTGTTTCCGTCTACTACTAGTATACTTCCCTGCGCAGAAGATAATCACCCACACAATTAAGTAAAGATGCTTAGACACATTTATTTCTTAATATACAGTCAACTGAAAAATGCAAATCACAGCTGGGATTTGAACACAGTTCTCCCGCAGTTGCTCTAACCATTGAACTGCTTGACGGTGGGACATTGACTCCGAGTATTTCCCAGATGGACCACCAAGGCATCTCAATGACAAATTATTACTGGTTTTTTTCTTAGTATCTTTTTATTTATAATTCATTATACTTAATAAAAACATCCTACATTTATTTCTGCTGATATAAAATTTTATTGTATGTTTTTAACATGTTCCATATTTTTCTTATGCAAACAATGTTTAAATTCATGGTGAACAGGTGACTTAAATTTACTATACAGTTTCACGCCAGCATTGACCAAAGTATTTTTGTAGAAACGTATATTAAACTGTGTAATAGACACACAATTTTTATTCTGGCATTGTGTATGTACATTAGCATTATTTAAATTATATATATATATATATATATATATATATATATATATATATAGGTTCCGGCAACTGCTAGTTTTACATACTTAGTTGCAGTATTCTTATGACTGGTCTTTTCCGTATTTTTAAGATGCATTTAACACCTGATACATTTCTCCTGAATAATATTCCATATTTAAGCAGGGAATGAAAATATGCAGCAGTCACATCCATGAATTTTTTTTTTTCTATTTATCTTTAATTCAAAACACAATTGATAATAACTGAATGTGTTAAATGTTCATCAAACCAAACCCACAGGAACAAAGAGCAATTTGAAACTGATAATAATGTATGTTGCTTCAATATCATGAACTTAAAGAGTAGCAGTTACTTTCTCTATTACTTACCTACAGCAAGTGGAACAGGTATTACATTTGGTACCCACATTTCACCACAAATGCATGTTTTGAGGTTTCCTGAATTTAAAAAAGCCTTTTTAGAAAAAGCTACAGGTGTGTGTGAGCAGCATAACTAGAAAAGAAGTTGGTTAAACACCAAACCTAGTATTTAAGTTCAGCATTTTTCAAGGATACAACATATATTTTCAAGAAAATCCCCTCACCCCATACTATGCTTTACACAGGAAATATTTGAATTTTTTTTTTATTTTCTCAAAAATGGCTTTTAAGCTTTTTATTAAAATGCCATATATTTAAGATATTTGCATGGCAAATAAAGTGTATATCTTGAGTTTACAGTGAATAACCTCTAAAGTCTATTCTTAATTACTTTTGTATAAGTGGTATACTATATAATATAGACAAAATCTTTCCACAAAAAAAATGAAGTCTCGTTAGAGCACACAATTTATGCAAAATAAAATTGTTTGTAGCATTAACATTTCTGAGATTCTTTGATACTGCTTTCATGAACAAAATTGTGTGATTTTAAAGAGAACAATGCAGTAAACTACTACTTTCAAATTTCACACTTCTATGACATTTTGCCCTCATGAATTAAATTATGCCTTTTAAAACTAGACAAATGAGTAAATCTTTTCTCACAAATTTCACACTTGTGTAGCTTTTTACCGTCATGAATTAAATTATGCCTTTTAAAACTTGACAGATGAGTAAATCTCTTCTCACAAATTTCACACTTGTGTGGCTTTTTACCCTCATGAATTAAACTATGCCTTTGAAAACTTGACAGATGAGTAAAACTTTTCTCACAAAGTTCACACTTGTGTAGTTTTTTGCCCTCATGAATTAAATTGTGCAATTTCAAATATGACAACCGAATAAATCTCTTCTCACAAATTTCACACTTGTATGGCTTTTTACCCTCATGGATTAAATTATGCCTTTTCAAATCCAATAGGAGAGTAAATCTCTTCTCACAAACTTCACACTTGTGTGGCTTCTTACCCTCGTGAATTAAATTATGTCTTTTCAAATCTAACAACCGAGTAAATCTCTTCTCACAAATCTCACATTTGTGTCTCTTTTTACCCTTATGAATTAAATCCTTCTGTTTGAAGTATGAAGCCATGGCGCAAGTATTCCCACCATCATTACATTTACTAGATTGTTGTGAGATGCTTTTTTCTACAGAATTCATTCCTGTGACATATGTTTCTTGAAACTTGAAATTTCTAGACTCTCCAAGTTCATGATAATTCTCTCCCATGTATAAACTAACATCTTTTCTTATGTCTTCAGCAGAGGGCAACAGTGATTTACCACTGCTATCACCAGAAAGTGCCTCTGTGTATGATCTGAAATGTTGGAACATTAATTATTGCAAGAATTAAAGCAAATTAAAATTTCCTAATCCTAGGATATGGAATGCCTCTGTGGACTGGTGTTAAGTATGCTAGCCTCCATATTCAAATGGTTGGCGTTTGATTTCCTGTTGGAGGCAAGGAATTTTCTTTAGGCAGGAGTATTCCCTCGCTTGCCCAGCGTTTGGAATAAATGAGATTGAATGTATGTGCAATTTAACACTTAAGCATAAACCATAAAACCAGCAATTAACACCAAAGTGAACATCATGATGAGCAATTGTTTTGATGTCAAAAGCTGCCAACATGACCTAAGATGCCTAAAGGTGGTATATATAAATGGAACAATAAAAAAAGTAAGTAAATGGTAAGAAATAACACACTGATGTCTGATCAACTGTGATTGCAAAATTCATGTCAAGCAAATTATGTTGTTCATTAGTTGAAATGACTTTGTTCATCTGCAACATCATAGTTAATTCTTTCAAATGTAAATGATGAAACAAGTGTGATGTAGCAATACAATAAATGTATGTCGCAGACACTGAGAATTATATCAACTCCTTTAACAGCAACTAGTCAAAGTAGTATTTTAAAATATTCCTATATTATGAATAATGAATTTAGGAGCCATGTTTGCAGCACAGTAACACAATAGAATTTTGCACATGAACACAAATACTCTGCTTACGTCAAAAATTTAAAAACTAGACACATTTCAGGAAGCTTCCCTTCTATCATTAGTGGTCAGCCCAGTCATTAGGAGAGTGCTGCCATCTCTGTCCTGTAGTAAGCTTGATGTAATTCACTGGCAGGATATCAAAATTCATCAGGTGTGGCTCATTGTTTATGATGAATATTTACTGTTTCTAATAGTCAGGACATAAGTGAAACCTAAGGCAATGTGGGCAAGGTCTTCAATGCCATCATCCTTCATTTATGTTTAGTTGTTCCAAAAATAAGCTCACTTTCAATTTCTGTTGCTTTCAGGATAATACAATTAAAAGTAGACATAGCAGTTATTTCTTTAGCTATGACCACTTCCTTTCTGCTACTGTTGTCTGTGGTTCCTTCACTTGTGTTCAGATGCACTTCCTCTTATCTTCACTGCTGGCACCCGGGAACAATATTACAGCAATGAACGTGAGCAGTGACACTACGCAAAGTGAACAAGGCCAGGATTTAGTGTCCAGATAGCAATTACAGTGAAAGTTTCTAGTTGAATTTAGCAACCTACAGCTGAAAATGAGCAACAATGTTTAAATGTGCATGGCAAAGTGTAGTCCTTGTAATTTTTAATTGATCATATAAGTGTAAAAGACATCTCAGCAAAATATAGTTGCATGGAAGCTATGCAAATTTCATTGGGATCCTCCCACCAAAAAATCAAAGCTGAATAAATGTAAAAAACATTTTATGTGAAGTATAAAAAATATGTTTTACTTCAAATCCTTTTGTTGGAAATAGTATCAAATCACCCAGCTTCCACAATGTTGCTCACTTTTGTGGACAGAGAAAGAAACCAAATGGTGAAAGCAATGTTTTGGACAAAGGAATGCCCAACAAGGTCCCAATGTACTCACTGAATGACCCTCTTTGGGATTCTTAACGATTCGGATATGGACTTCCTGACAGAATTTGTGACTGTTCTAACCATTGTAATTCAGACACCAAAGGATAATTTCCTGGAATTATGTAACAAAAGAAATATTTATACTCTCCATTGTAATATAAGAGTACTATTAAATGTAACACAGACTGCTCTTCCATTACGGGCTCTACAATATTACTGCTGTTTATATAGTTATAGAAGTCAGTTGGTTGTTAGCCAAAAACATGTTTTGTGCTGCCTCAGTAAGTTTCAAGAGCAGATGGCAATGAGTGTGTGTGTGTGAAGTAAATTAACTGCTGCCTCCCATTCTATATTGGACATGAAAGTTTGTTCAGAGGCCTCAGGCTTGGGGTACTTTCACAGGCTTTACTTCCCTTCCAAAGCAAGCCATGACTGCCCTCCGCCAGGTTTGAACTCGTGACCTCAGAGGATAACAACAAGTGTGGTGTGGAACAGTCAAAGCCTTGCTCCTGATGGCATGACAATGGAGACAAGAGCTGGGTGAATGTTTTTACTAAAGCAACATTTCATAATATGATACTCTGTCCCATTTAAGGGCACACTACACTGCCAAATGTTTTACTTTTAAGCACTCTTTTTCCTGTAATTATCATTATAGGCACAATATTTATGAGGGTATTCCATATTGATTTACCTCAGCAGGTACATTCACATAGCCCCTATTACACTGCGCTATTGTTGTAACTTCTGTAGGCCCTCTTCTGCTCACAATTCCTGCAAGTCTGATAAATGTGCATGCAGAAGCGGCTAAGTCAGGAGAATACGGTGGGTGTGGGATCCCAGCCATGGGAACAAGCGTTGTCACTCCTTCCTGGCCCTTTCTTTTGAACTGCACAGCACAACCTCCAAAAGGTCTCCACACATGCTATGGTGGTTCCATTCTTGTCCCAAAAGACTGTGTTTTCCTACTGAAGGTGCTGGCAGGGGGCGTCCAGCTCATGGTAGTGGAGCCAAGTCTCGTCACAACCTTCTTGATCCTGGTTGTGACACACATGCTATGGTGGTTCCATCCTTGTCCCAAAAGACTGTGTTTTCCTACTGAAGGCGCTGGCAGGGGGCGTCCAGCTCATGGTAGTGGAGCCAAGTCTCGTCACAAGTTTGGACATGAAACCTTCTTGATCCTGGTTGTGACACACATGCTATGGTGGTTCCATCCTTGTCCCAAAAGACTGTGTTTTCCTACTGAAGGCGCTGGCAGGGGGTGTCCAGCTCATGGTAGTGGAGCCAAGTCTCGTCACAAGTTTGGACATGAAACCTTCTTGATCCTGGTTGTGACACACATGCTATGGTGGTTCCATCCTTGTCCCAAAAGACTGTGGCCATGTGTTTTCCTACTGAAGGCGCTGGCAGGGGGTGTCCAGCTCATGGTAGTGGAGCCAAGTCTCGTCACAAGTTTGGACATGAAACCTTCTTGATCCTGGTTGTGACACACATGCTATGGTGGTTCCATCCTTGTCCCAAAAGACTGTGGCCATGTGTTTTCCTACTGAAGGCGCTGGCAGGGGGTGTCCAGCTCATGGTAGTGGAGCCAAGTCTCGTCACAAGTTTGGACATGAAACCTTCTTGATCCTGGTTGTGACACACATGCTATGGTGGTTCCATCCTTGTCCCAAAAGACTGTGGCCATGTGTTTTCCTACTGAAGGCGCTGGCAGGGGGTGTGCAGCTCATGGTAGTGGAGCCAAGTCTCGTCACAAGTTTGGACATGAAACCTTCTTGATCCTGGTTGTGACACACATGCTATGGTGGTTCCATCCTTGTCCCAAAAGACTGTGGCCATGTGTTTTCCTACTGAAGGCGCTGGCAGGGGGCGTCCAGCTCATGGTAGTGGAGCCAAGTCTCGTCACAAGTTTGGACATGAAACCTTCTTGATCCTGGTTGTGACACACATGCTATGGTGGTTCCATTCTTGTCCCAAAAGACTGTATTTTCCTACTGAAGGTGCTGGCAGGGGGTGTCCAGCTCATGGTAGTGGAGCCAAGTCTCGTCACAAGTTTGGACATGAAACCTTCTTGATGCTGGTTGTGACACACATGCTATGGTGGTTCCATCCTTGTCCCAAAAGACTGTGTTTTCCTACTGAAGGCACTGGCAGGGGGTGTCCAGCTCATGGTAGTGGAGCCAAGTCTCGTCACAAGTTTGGACATGAAACCTTCTTGATGCTGGTTGTGACACACATGCTATGGTGGTTCCATTCTTGTCCCAAAAGACTGTATTTTCCTACTGAAGGTGCTGGCAGGGGGTGTCCAGCTCATGGTAGTGGAGCCAAGTCTCGTCACAAGTTTGGACATGAAACCTTCTTGATGCTGGTTGTGACACACATGCTATGGTGGTTCCATTCTTGTCCCAAAAGACTGTGGCCATGTGTTTTCCTACTGAAAGCACTGGCAGGGGGTGTCCAGCTCATGGTAGTGGAGCCAAGTCTCGTCACAAGTTTGGACATGAAACCTTCTTGATGCTGGTTGTGACACACATGCTATGGTGGTTCCATCCTTGTCCCAAAAGACTGTGTTTTCCTACTGAAGGTGCTGGCAGGGGGTGTCCAGCTCATGGTAGTGGAGCCAAGTCTCGTCACAACCTTCTTGATGCTGGTTGTGACACACATGCTATGGTGGTTCCATTCTTGTCCCAAAAGACTGTGTTTTCCTACTGAAGGTGCTGGCAGGGGGCGTCCAGCTCATGGTAGTGGAGCCAAGTCTCGTCACAACCTTCTTGATCCTGGTTGTGACACACATGCTATGGTGGTTCCATTCTTGTCCCAAAAGACTGTGTTTTCCTACTGAAGGTGCTGGCAGGGGGCGTCCAGCTCATGGTAGTGGAGCCAAGTCTCGTCACAACCTTCTTGATCCTGGTTGTGACACATGCTTAAAGAGGGTAATGGATATTTTCGGGTATAAAAATCTTTAGCATAGTTTCCTTCGGAAGGGAAGTAAAGCCCGTGTCATAGATTTACGGCACGTCCTCAAGTCTGATAAAGAGACCTCTGAGCAACATTACCAGTCCTTCACGCCCAGTATAGAATGGGACACTAAGAGCCACAGCAGTTAAAGAACCTCAAGTCTGATAAAGAGACCTCTGAGCAACATTACCAGTCCTTCACGCCCAGTATAGAATGGGACACTAAGAGCCACAGCAGTTAAAGAACCTCAAGTGTGATAAAGAGACCTCTGAGCAACATTACCAGTCCTTCACGCCCAGTATAGAATGGGACACTAAGAGCCACAGCAGTTAAAGAACCTCAAGTCTGATAAAGAGACCTCTGAGCAACATTACCAGTCCTTCACGCCCAATATAGAATGGTGTCCATAAATCAAACAAACTTTAACTGCTGCTGTGGTCCTTAGCATCCCATTCTATATTGGGCATGTTTGCTCAGAGGTAGAGTAGGTATTGCATTCCACCCAAAAATTCAATACAGAAATACATGTTTTGAGACCCCCTGAATCACAAAAAAAAGCATTTTACATAAAAGGTCTGTGTGTGTGTCTATGAACAGCATAATTCAAAAATAAAAAGTTGAATAAATGCCAAATTTGGTATTTAGGTTCAGTACCCTCCAAAGATGCAACACAAAGATTTTCAAGAAAATCCTCCAACCCAGACCACCCTTTAATGGAAAATTTTCCGAAAAATGTTTTTTTCTCAAAAATGGCTTTAACAATTTTGATTAAAATATCACATATTAAAAATATTTACATGACAAATAAAATGTATATCTTGAATTTTCTGGGAATAGCCTTTGAAGTCCTCTTCATCCAAAAAGAATCTTGTGGTAAACCTTAAGCAGTACAGAAAAATGTACTGCACAAAATCTGAGGATCTCTTTAAAGCATACAATTTATTTCAAATAAGCTTTTTTGTGGCATAAGCCATTTCTGAGATATCCATTATTAAAGGTGCAAATTATTCATTTTTTGGTTTTTCTCTTAAGTCCTGTCAGCATTCACCTGTTACTTGTGATGTCAAGGAAACAGTATGGAATTTTAAGGCCAGCATATAGCATGTAGTTCTTAAACATATGACTATCGCTGTTCCCTATAACGAAATGTGTAATGTAGCTGTTTCTGGAAAGGTTTATTTGGATTAAAATGCAGTAAATAGAAAAATGAGCTTTAGAAAGAACAATTGGTATACTCATTGATAGATGATAGAGGTAGAGAAAGTCAAGTGTATGTATCACATCAGATCTTTTGTATTATAAAAATATTAATTTCTTTCAATAAATCCGTACTTCCTATTTAAATATAAAGAAGCAAAATCCATGCGGCTGCAATCAAATGTAACTCCATCAACATCTAAGTGTGTCATTATACTAGTTATTTTACTTGGGTCCTCTCTGTTCTTTACCAGGCATCTGGCTTTGAATGGATGACCAGTCCATTTTGTATAGCTCTATTCGAACTGCTTCAGTAGTGGTGCTGGTGAAAAGGATATAAAAACTGGTTTAGGAAGAGCAGCATATGTAGCAAAATAATTCATGCATTAGAGAATGTAACTGTCAAGCAACTTGATTTCATTCCCTCAGGATGTAATTGCAGAAAATGTTTGTGTTAAAAAAATTAAAATTGAATTTTATTTATGGATCTCTTTAACTGCTATGGTCCTTAGCACCCCATTCTATATTGGGCATGAAAGACCAGTGATTTTGCTCAGAGGCCTCTTTATCAGGCTTGAGGTTCTTTTATGTGCCATAAATCTACAACACGGGACCACCGGCTTTACTTCCCTTCCAAAGGAAACGATGCTAAGGATTTTTACACCCAAAAGAACCCATTGCCCTCCACCAGGTTTGAACCTGCAACCTCGGGAAGTAGAGGCTATCATGGTAACCACTACACCATGGAGGATGACATTTGTGTTAAAATAGCAATGTTGAAGTAATACAACAAACAATTGAAACTCTAGAAGGACTACAATATTGACAATCAGCTGCACATGTCACCATTTAACACCAGAGACATTTTAATGAGGCTAGGGCAGAAAGTACTTGGGGAACTGTGCACATCCCGACCAGCGGGTACGAAACAAAATTTCAATATTTATCCAAAGGAACCAACATCATTTCTGACATCCCTAATCAAGCCCCATACTAGATAGATTACTCCTCAGTAACAACATATGTTTGATATTGTTACAAGCATAATTCACAAAGTAATGTTGCAGCATCCATCTCAATCAAGGTAGAAGATAACAGTTCACAAACCTCAAATAAAATATATGACTTAGCAAATGACGTGTCTCTTAAAATCATCACATTTTGTTAACTCTAGAAATGCAACCAATGTTAAACAACTTCATCAGGTACTAGGTGATACAGAGGAACAAGTACGTACATGCAACAGATTGCGCTAGGGAAGCACACATCATCAAAACAATAATTGTATGTCTCATAGCCATAAAATCAAATATTCCTCCAATACCTGCTGGCTGGAACTCTCAGAGCCACGGATACACTAGCAGTAGTCTCAAGGGCAAGGAGACCAAATACTACAAATCGAAAACTAAGTGGAAAAATCAAACGGAGGAATCAAAAACACTTACCAATGCAAAAGCCCCATGGTCCAGACAAAATACCAAATGTGGTCCTTAAAATGTCCAAATTAAGTGCTGAAGCAAATGGAAGGCATTTTTAGTTATACACACTGAAACACTGAAGATTTATTCCTGAAATGGAATAAAGCAAAAATACTTCTATTTCCAAGAGCTAAGAAAAACCGGGCACTCTGCACAACTATAGACAAATACTATTAGCAAAGTACTCAACATCAAATTCAAATGAGCAAACTCATGGCCAAGCAGTTTAAGAGTCCAAGTGAAGCATTCTACCATGTTCCAGCTGCTACAGAACTAACAACATGACATTTCAATATAAACAAGTCCATAGCCACCATCTATGTGGATACATGGGACTTATACAATATAACTCTGTAGATTCAACAATCATGGAACAGCACTTTAGGATGTTAAGATTTCTAGCTTATAACAATAACTCCAGGAAGCTTTTTGGAACCAACGTTACTTAATTTATACATAAATCACATGCCAGAATTCTTAGGGACGAAATGCTGATGTTACCGCCCTCGTAACAAACAAAGTAAAAAACAAAAATTAGTCAGTCCAGGTGGCTTAGTTGGTTAAGTGCTGGCCTTCTGATGCCGAGGTTGCAGGTTCAAACCTAGTCCAGACTGATGGGTTTTAAGTGTACTTCAAAGTGACAGCCCCATGTTAGTAGATTTACAGGCATGTAAAAGAATTCCTGCTGGACAAACTTCCGGCACATTGGCGAACACCAATATGATCCAGGCAAATAAATGACAGCATCAGAATGTACTAAATACTTCTCAGCCATGGTCACCAGCTGGTGCATCAGTAAACATCTCAGAATGCTGAGGGCTAAAGCAAATGCACAACTAAACTCGATTACACTGGTCTACAGAAAAGAAAACAATTTTAATCATCGGAAATTAAAATAAACTCTTTTAAACCATTTAAATACACTAATTTCAAAAATGTTCTTTGTTTTTCTGTATCAGGTAGAGTCATTTGAGTGCAGTACACAAGAAAAGCTGAAAACTTAGGTTTAAACTGAAGTTTCTTGCAAGAAATAATTATCATTTTTCTCAGCCTAGTGATAAATACTGACAAAATTACAGTTAATCACACACACATTCATATGTTGAAAATAGATTTTTTTGCTTTTCTCAGTGTTTCTGGTTTGGATTTTCTCGGTACAGATACAGCAAAAGTCTGCCATCAGGAGTGATTCCAAAATCCCTGATATCTTTGCTCCATTGCCTTGATATGGTGAAACCTTTCTCCTTGCTCATCGCTGATTTCACCAAGTTTATGTGAGAAAGAAAAAGTCCAAGTGGGAATGCAGAAAATGTAGCTTTAGTGACATCCCATCACTTTGTAACAACTCATCTTCTTTGTAACGTGAGGATTTCTGCTTGTCCAAGCAATTATTACAAACTCTCATAAAGCTGTTCCAAAAAGCCTTTCCTTCATCAACTACAGTTTCCACAAATGCACAATCTTTGAAGATCCCTTGTATTTGTGGCCCCACAAAAATCTTGGGAAATGTTTTACAGAGATACTTAAATCCCCTAGAATCTGTCTTGCCCATAGCTATAATAATAATAAGTTTAATTAAGCCCGATTTAATAAGGAGTAGAAGGACAAACATTTTCCCCCAATTCACTAAAGTCTTCCTGGTTCACACTTGTTCCTTAGTTTCTAATAAAGTACATAGGAAGCAGCACAACTTTGTGAAGTCTACGAGGATACTGATATCTCACTCCATTGGTTAAGGTTATATTCCAAAAGTATTGATGTCTCCTTCAAGTGAATGCTGCGCTGAACAATCAGTCAATGGCAACTCCTTCAAGAGAAGATAATTGTAAAATATGGTTAGCACATAACTTCTTTCTCGAAACTTTAACATGCCACTCCACAACATCTTTTCTTTTTGTGTAGAGGCAAGTAACCTGGATTTTTCTTTAGAAAGAGACAGGTTTTGATCATTAAATTCCTCCTGATTAAATGCTTGTGGTGTTGAAATCTGATGCATAATCACTGCCAGAAGATTACTTGCTTTCAACTGATGTTTGGTCTCCAAATTGCAATTGCTCTATAAATAACATTCCTGTATCTGATGCACAATGGGGAACTGGTATACACTATATCATGTTAGGTTTTTAAAGTAAAACCAGTAATGTTTAAATTACAAAAGTAGCATTGGTCATAAGGATTCTTTGGTTCCTGCCAAACCATGGCGATGACAAACAACATTATTACTTTTCTTTTGTTTAACTAATCATAATTTTAAAACGATAATTTTTAACTTAGAAAACTATAACATAGTATATCCTGCATTTTAATTACATATAAAGCATGGATCATCTCCAAAACTATACCTGACACAGAAAAAGTATTGCACATTTGAAACCAGCATGTGCAAGATCCACCTATTTCTATTTGAGATGACTTTTGGTTGTTGACGAGTGTTATACACTGAAACATGCATTTCAACATGGTTCAATTATTCCGCAAAACTCTATGTAGATCCATTATTGACACATGCAGCCCCAGTACCTCCTACCTCCTTCGCCAAAAGCTGAAAATATATTGAATTTAAGATTTCATTAAAAGTTTTAGTTATAAACTGTGTACCAACAAAACTAACAGTATGAACCACTACATTTACGAACAAAGCACTGATAACATTAATCAACTGCTAGCCTGGAGAAATCAGAGGCAGACAGGCATTCAAGAATATCTAGATGCAGAACACTGTCCATGGCTGATATGATCGTCTTAAGTCCTTGCTAACCCAGAGGACACAATGTCATTCTTCAACCAAGTTCGCGCTTATTAACTTCAACGCAACGAATTCACATGATTTCCTACTAACTCCTTATATGCTACCCCCAATGAATGTGAAACACCAACACAACAATTGACATTTATATATGGATGCTCTAACTACTATGGTTCTTAGCTTCCCATTCTATATTGGGCGTGAAACACCAGAAAGTTAGCTCAGAGGCCTCTTTATCAGGCTTGAGGTTCTTGTAAAATGCTGTAAATCTATAACACGGTACCACCGGCTTTACTTTCCTTCCAAAGGAAGCCATGCTAAGGATTTTTACACCTGAAAAAAATCCATCAGCCTCTGCCGGGGTTGAACCCAAGACCTCAGGAACTAGAGGCTAACATGGTACCACTAGACCAGCAATGACTACCTGTATCAACACCATCCACTCCTGATCTCATCTAGGGAGGCCGTGGAAGCCTCTGCACCTATATAGTTATTACACAATGATTGCCAACAGATATATCAAAACTCAAAATGGCGAGCTCAAGGCAGAAGATGCTACCTGACGGACCAATACAGCTTAGCCAGGATACAATAATCTCAACAAGAAATTTCACAAATGGTATAAGAGAAGCCTTACCCTAATTTGTACTTGGCTATTATAAAACTATTGAGAGAGCCAAAGAACCGGCTGCGTTGTATTTTTCCAGTTTCTGTTATCAGCATTTGCCATCTGTGGCTATCATAGAATGGTGTAGATGCAACCATACATCATTTGTAAAACTACTTTTAAAGGCTTTACTTACCAACTTTATGAAAGGACATGCTGAAACTGGCCACCGTCAATGTCCATACATTTTTGGCACCTCTTTAAGAAACTATACTTCACTCACCGTGTTTCACATTGAGAAATGCTGGCAATTCCCTGGTGGATATTTTGTTTTAATTCTTCCAGATGTGTGGGTTTGTCTTCTACACTTCGTTTTAATTTACCCCAGGGATAGAAATCACAGTGAGTTAGGTCAGGGGACCAAGGGGGCCACAAATCTCTAATAATAATTCTGTACTCAAACACACTTTCAATTTAAAACTAATAATTAAAATGAAGTGTTTAAAACAGTGGAGCATGTCAATAAGATGTTAAAACACTGGTCAGCAGATTAAAAACATTTGTTGCTCCACTTACTTAAAATTAAGTGGAGCAACAAGTGTTTTTAATCTGCTGACCAGTGTTTTAACATCTTACACTTTCAATTGTTCTCATCAAAATATTGACCGTATGAGCTGTAGCAGAGTCTTGTTGGAAAAAGGCAAAATCACACTCCCTGTCTGTTAACTCTAAAAATATGGTGCAAATTATATTCACGTATGTAGGGACATCAACTGTTGACTCAAAAAAAATTGGCTCTATAACTCTTTCTCTGCTCATAGCACACACCAAATTTCTTCATCATGGAGGGGTACTAGCTGAACAATATTCGGTTTGTCAGAGCTCCAATAACGATTACTTTGTGTACATACATATCCATAAAGATGGAACCAAGTCTCGTCCGAAAAAAATATTAAATATGGGTCTATTTTGCCATTGAATATACTATTTAGACTCCATTTGCAAAATGTACATGTAATTACAGGGTCGCCTGGTTGAAGAGCATGTGCCACAACAATTCAGTAGCTCTTTGCACAGAGCCATAACAACTGCCTGCCTGTTGTGAAAGACACCTAGCGATTTTGGTGGCGGGGAGTCTCCAAATGATGAACAACGTCGTCTAATGTTTCTTCAGTAAGAGAACCCTTAGGTTTCTTAGACTGAACACTTCCTGTGGCCTGAAATGTATTATAAAGTGTATAGATTGTTCTATGGCCTGGAACATTTACACCTGGAAGTCTTCCTACAAATCGTATTTTCACTTGACAAGCTGAGTTAACACATACAAATGACAAATAAATAAATACATGCTGCATAGTAGAAAACATATACTGAGGCTATAATATACTTTGTGACTAAATAGGGACAAAATAATAAATAACTGGTAATAAATGAAATATACCATATCACTATCAACTCAATACTGCAGAGTCAGTAATGTGACCTTGATTAGCGCAGAATCAAGTGCAGCTGGTTCTTAATTCATTGGCTCTCTCGCTACAAAGAGAATACAAAAACCTGAAATCTATGATTAAGGAATTCAGATGAGATACCAAAGTCAAATCAACACAAAAGAAAAACTCAATTCAAACCAATGATTTATCAAACAAAAAAAAAATCAGGAGTATGGAGTACCTTCATCTTCTTGGTCAAGATTTTTTATTCTGAACAGTTCCGACATAAAATTTTGAATTAACATTAATTGCACTGCTTTTAATAAACTCCTACTCATTTCATTTTGTTTTCTTTGGAATTAATAAGTTTCTCACAAATATTGCTGTGGTACTCAGAAGTTATAAATGTGGTAACAAACAATAAGTTAGTAACAGTGAAGCAAATGCTACAAGTACAAAATCTATATAAATTAGTGACATGTTTGCCAAATGTTTCGGTCAACAAATCTGCTTTGTTTCCACCAGGTGGCACTTACAATCTGCTACCAGCAGGTATAGTCATAACCTTGTTAATCAACTTGAAATTGAGTTTTATTTATGGAGCTCTTTAACTGCTGTGATCCTTAGCGTCCCATTCTATATTGGGTGTGAAAGACCAGTAAATTTGCTCAGAGGCCTCTGTATTAGGCTTGAGGTTCTTTTACGTGTCATAAATCTACGACACAGAACCACTGGCTTTACTTCCCTTCAGAAGGAGGCCATGCTAAGGATTTTTATACCTAAAAAATATCCACCATCCTCTGTTGGGTCTGAACCCGCAAACTCGGGAACTAGAGGCTACCATAATAACCATGGAGGATGACAATCAACCTGAAGGGAAGAGCTTAAAGGTGTGACTGAAGAGTCACCAAAGCCATTCATTTAAATTATCTCAAAGTCAATAAGTAAAACTTAATGATCACTGATTTATGCAGATTGTGTTTGTAGGATTAACATTTTGTAAAATCATGTCTTCCATTCACATGACCTTCTCAACTCACTACTCTACAAAAACTTACTCCATTTCTTGTTAATCCAGATAAACTTTCAATTCACATTTACACATCTTAGAGGAATATGGTAGGTTGAAGTAGTTGTATTGTTTATGTAAATTATTTATTTATTAACCTCATGCTTGGGAAGCCAACTTGAAGTTGTTATGTGCTTACGTAATATATTATTATTATTTTTACGTAATTTATTTATTAAGCTTCATGCATTGGAAGCTAACTTGAAGTTATTGTCTTTATGAGTTTGTTGATAATTACATAAGAGTTTGCACCACGTTTTTGTCGTTAATTTGAAGAAGTTGTTTTGTTACGTAATATGCTGCTATGTATGAGAAGCCGATTTTAATATGTATTTTTGTTGTTACGCTCCAAGTTTAAAAAATATATTTTAACTTTGTTATTAAACTGTTTCTATAGATAGTATTTATGTTTGTATTTGCCTCAGCTGCATCAGTCTTACTTTAGAGACACGTATCTCTTAATCAGGGGGTGGTGCGACATAGAATGTAGGCTAACACAGATTTTAAGTTTTAAATTCACTTCTTTTTATTAATTCTTGAAAAACAAATTAAATAGCACTACACTGATGTTAAGAGCTGTGAGATTCTTTAATATTTGCACTTTGTTATTGCGTATACATAATTTACGATTCACACGTAATGTTTCTGCAAAGAACACATCTCCCATCCAGTCACTACCAAGGTTTGCCAGGAACTGAATATAATTTCAACCGTTAAGCCCGTAAGCTTTGGTATTTCAAGTCTGATTGGCTAATTCTAGTCCAATAGAATATCTGCATTTTACTTAAAACTTTTCTTTCCTGTTGAATGGCTAATTTTAAACTGTTACTGAGTTTACATGATCGTTGCTCTATTCATGACTAGGTAGTAATTTTCAAACTCTGAAACTCATTATTGCCTCATTGTTAGCAACTTAAAACGTATTATTCTCACAGCTCTTGCATTATTAAAGTATTTAATGTATTCACATATTATTAAACGTGTTTTTCAATAAAAATAAGCATTTGCAATGACTGTTACATACTATTTAAATAATTATTACATACATATTGTTTCAAGGCGGGCTGTTATTGAATTTACATATTATATAAATCACAATTGAAATTATTCAGGTATTAAAATACTGCCTCAAGGTAAAGCAATAGTCAAGAGTTTTAACAAAAATGTTTCGCTGTGTAATGGCTTTTAATTTCATGCTCTTTGGATGACCACAAGGGGGAAAAGAAAAACATGAATAATGATTGTCCAAGGAAAGTATAAGTATATCAAAATTAAAAACAACAACAAGAAATACCTTGGAAATGGTTAAATTCACTGGAAAAAATCTGATGTGTTACACTCACATGACTTTCTCTACTTTTGTACAAATGCTTATTCTCCATCTACTTCATGTTAATCGAGATAAACATTTGCAGAGTCTATCTTATTGCTAATTTTCTTGTAGATGTAAGGGGAATATATATTTACAAGGGCAATATAGAAATACAGTATCCTTTAAGCACATACATATCTCTTAATAGCTGGTTGCTAGGTGCAGCACCATTCCCTTTGCCACAGATTATAACTCTTTGCATATCCAAGACAAAAAATGAATAACGAATTCCCATTTGAGAAAATAAGTATTGAAAATTTTAAGGGAATAACAAGCAATATCTCGAAAATGGTTCACTCAACAAAAAAAATGTATATGACATAAATTGTGTATTTTAACACAATCTACATTTTTTGTGTAGTAAAATTTTATCTATCTCTTATGGTTTACCAGTTATGCAAAAGTCGTTCACAATGAAGAATACTTTTGGAGACATTCCCAAGAAATTCAAGATATACATTTTATTTGTCATGAAAATATCTTAAACATATGATATTTTAATCAAAATTGTTAGACATTTTTGAGAAAATTAAAATTTTCGAAAAATGTTCCATGTAAAGGGTAATCTGGGGTGGGGGTATTTTCTTGAAAAGCTTCGTGTCGCATCCTTGGAAGATACTGAACCTAAATACCAAGTTTGGTGTTTATCCGACTGTTCGTTTCTGAGTTATGCTGTTCACAGACAGACACACACACACGTTTCCAAAAATGCTTTTTTTGGATTCAGGGGTCTCAAAACATGTATTTCCGGTGAAATCTCAGCATTGAATTTTTGGGTGGAGTACAATACTTTCCCTACTTACTATACGTAGTAGAGAAAGTAAAAAAGTTGACATAAATTGTGAGCTTTAATGAGATTTTGTCTATCTCTTACACTTTACCAGTTATACAAAAGTCATTCAGAATGAAAATTTCTTCAGTTTTTTTTAAATATATTTATGGGCGCTCTTTAACTATTATGGTCCCATTCTATACTGGGCATGAAAGACTGGTAATTTTGCTCAGGGGCCTCTTTATCAGGCTTGAGGTTCTTTTACATGCCATAAATCTATGACACAGGACCACCAGCTTTACTTCCCTTTTGAAGGAAGCCATGCTAAGGATTCTTACACCCGAAAAACTCCATTGCCCTCAACCGGGTTTGAATCCGCAACTTCGGAAACTAGAGGCTAGCATGGTAACCACTACACCACGGAGGACAACTCTTCACTGGTTATTCCCAGAAAAGTCAAGATATATGTTTCATTTGTGATGCAAATACCCCAAACATGTGGTATTTTAATAAAAAATGTTCAATCTAAAGGGTAGTTTGAAATGAGTGGAAAATTTTGAAAATTCTATTGCAGCCTTGGAAGACAATGAACTTAGTATTTAAGTTTGATATTTAACAACTTTTCAGTTTTGAGTTATGCTGTTTAGAGACACACACAAATGGACCTTTGTTCTAAAAATGTTTCTGAATTCAGGGAGTTTTAAAATGTGTATTTGTTATGAAACTTGTATTGTGATTACACATAAGATGCTACCTGTGGTTGCCGGTAAGTACCTCCTATAAGTACATTTGTGGTACGTTGAGTGCCTAGTGGTAAATAAAGTGTGCTTTTGCAGTAACTGGTGTCCTCATTTGTAACAGTATCGAATATCCTTACTGTAGGCAAGTACCAAGTAAAAACAGGCATTCAGAAATTTGTTGAGAAATTTATTTACTCTACTGTATACTTTATAATCCCTGGCAAATCTCAGTTAATGTACATTTGCTACTCCTCTGTTGTTGAACATTTACACAATACATTCCTCACAGTTGAACATTTGAAAGCTTTATGCACAACAACAGGGATTACAAGACAATGTATAAAATAGTGAGAATTTTAAACTTTTTGCACTCATAAACAAAATGCTGTATGCTAAAGCTCAATAAAGCTCTTTTTAGACATAACACATTTAAATGGTAGTTACACTGCCTTTAAAGTATTTTAAATCACTGCAGGTCCTCATAAATATCTTACTTAAATGAGCTTTTGCGCTCATGAATCAAATTATGTGATTTCAAAGTTGATAGCTGAGTAAAGCTCCTCTCACAGATTTTACACTTGTGTGGCTTTATACCCTCATGAATTAAATTATGTGACTTCAAAGACGATGCTGCAGTAAAGCTCTTCTCACAAATTTCACACTTGTATGGCTTTTCCCCCTCATGAACCGAATTATGTGATTTTAAATGTGACAACTGAGTAAACCTCTTTCCGCAAATTTCACACTTGTGTGGCTTTTTACCCTCATGAATCAAATTATGCACCTTCAAGTATGATGCTGCAATAAAGCTTTTCGCACAAGTTTCACACTTGTATGGCCTATCCCCTCCATGAACAAATTTATGCCTTTTCAAATGAAACATGTGAGTAAAACTCCTCTCACATATGTCGCACTTATACAACTTTTCACCCCTGTGAATAAATTCATGCCTTTTCAAATGTGACAAGTGAGTAAAGCTTTTCTCACAGCTTTCACACTTGAAATGCTTTTCACCCTCATGATACAAATTATGCAATTTCAAACGTGACAAATGCACAAAACTCTTTTCACAAATTTCACATTTGTATGGCTTTTTGCCCTCATGAATCAAATTGTGCACTTTCAAATATGACAATTGAGTAAAGCTCTTTTCACAAATGTCACATTTGTGTGGCTTTTTACCCTCATGAATCAAATTATGTACTTTCAGAGATGATAACTGAGTAAATCTCTTGTCACACACATTACACTGATGTGGTTTCTTGCCCTCATGAATCAAATTATGCATTTTCAATGACGACAACCCAGCAAAGCTTTTGTCACAGGATTCACACTTGTGAGGCCTTTCGTCAGCATGAACAAATTTATGCCTTTTTAAATGGGAGAAGAGGGTAAACCTTCTCTCACAAATGTTACATTTGTGTGGTCTTTTACCCTCATGAATTAAAGTATGCCTTTTCAAATGTGACATCCGAGTATAACTCTTCTCACAAATTTCACACTTGTGTGGCTTTTTGCCATCATGAATTAAATCCTTTTGTTTCAAGAAAGAAGCTGTGATGTTAGTTTTCCCACCATCATTACATTTGCCAGATTGTTCTGAGCAAATTATTTTTTCCACAGAATGTATTTCTGTGACATAACTTTCTTTACTTTTGAAATGCCCAAGTTCAGGAGTATCCTTTCTTAAGTATTCAGCAGAGGACAATGGTGATTTAATACTGCTATCACCAGAAACTGCTTCTGTGCATGATCTGAAATGTTGGAAATTTACCATCAATACTTATAAGGATTAAAGCTAATTAAATCTGAAAACAGTATCTATGTTTGCTAACAATATGTAAGTGGACTCCCCTTGGTCTGGTGTTTAGCAAGCTAGCCTTCAAATCCAGAAGCTCAGGTTCGATTACCTGTTGCATTGTGGGAATTTTATCTAGCCAACTTTATTCCCTGGAGATATGCATGTGTATACACTTTAATGCTTCAGAGAAAACCATAAGAAACCTAACACCAAAGTGAACATACTTGATATTAATTGTTCTGACATTAAAATTTGCCAGCATGACCAAGATACAAAAGGTGACATATAAATGGAACAATGAAAACATAAGTAAATATTCGGAAATAACCCAGTAACATCTGATCAACTGTAATTACAGAATTCAGGTCAAGCAATTATGTTGTTCATTACAGTTGAAATAAGTTTGTTAATCATGCATAACATTATTAGATAATTCATCAAATCTTTCAAATAAAAAAAAACATGTAAATAGTAAAACCAGTCTGATTGTGGCAATACATCAATTTCCAGGCTTGCTTTAACAGCTACTACTCAAAGTAGTTTTGCAAACAGTTCCTACATTGATTAAACTCTGCAAGACATTTATTGTTGTTGATTGCACAAAAGCTGTTGCATTAGTTGAAGATGGGTGCAGCTATTGCTATGTAGCAAGAGGTTTAGGAACAACTGCCACAAATATTCTGCAAGCTGTAAGATGATTTTGTGAACATAACACCTATGATAGGTTACTGGATCAGATCGTCCGAGATGCACATCGCACGGGGATGATCGTTTTTTAACTTTGGTGATTTAAAGAGATCGTTAGATTTTCAAGGAAATTCTAAGTGTTATGCTTTTTTTGCTCAGCAGTGTATTTTATGGCACCCTGAGCTGAATCTTGAGCTCTGGCTATTAACTATGCTTGGGAAATTTGCTGACATAGTGCAAGCCATTATACATGCTGCAACAAGTCATATGAGCAACTTCCTCTGTTTGGCAGCAGATCCAAGTGAGAGAAATAGGTGGAGCAATTTATGAGAGCTGCTGGGTTCATGAATACTGTTAATATGGCACAAACAGCACAAAGGTGATATTTGGCAAAGAAAACTGTTTCATGCAATAGCAGGAAAGCATATATCGGACAGACTGGAAAATCAGTGGCCACACATCACCAGTTTATAGATCAATCAGCCTGAAAAGTCACTCTAGCTGAACACATTACAGAAAGCAGCTGGCACACAATTTCAATAGTGTAGAAATACTATGTCTATGGCAAATATAAGCACCAAAATTATGTGTGAATGCATTGAGATTTTCAAGGAAAAAATTGCTTCTGAATTTGATCTGGAAGTCACTACTATGTGAGCAGTCTTTCCCTTGCCAAAAAGGATGCTCACCCATTCCACCAAACTATATTAGACAGACAAATACACATACACTGATCTGGACTTGGTCTACACAAATGAAATAGACTCACCTAAAACAATGTTTCAAGACAGTCTTCCCTAATGCTATGTTAGCTGCTCAGGCTAAAAAAACCTCAACAGAAGGTTCTTTTTTTTATTTTTATTTATGGACGCTCTTTAACTACTATGGTCCTTAGCATCCCATTCTGTATTGGGCGTGAAAGACTGGTAATTTTGCTCAGAGGCCTCTTTATCAGGCTTGAGGTTCTTTTACGTGTTGTAAATTTATGACACGGGACCACCGGCTTTACTTCCCTTCCGAAGGAAGCCATGCTAAAAATTTTTACACCCGAAAAAAATCCATCGCCCTCCACCGGGTTTGAACCCGCGACCTCGGGAACTAGAGGCTAGCGTGGTAACCACTACACCATGGAGGACGACCAACAAAAGGTTCAGGCAGTTTCTGCCCCACCTTTAAAGTTCTCAGGGATTACTACATATTTCTGCAGATAAGACAATAATTGAATCATAAAAAAGGTCCCCAAAATCTGGGATCATCTTACAGGACAGATACAAAAAAAAATAGATTGAAATTTATATAAATTAAAACAAATCACTCACCGATGTATTTAAAATGCTCACACCCTCACTTTTGAGAATCAATTTCCACTTCTCGTCAGTATCCCTAGCATTAGAAATGCCACACTTTTTCCCATGAAATAACACAGCTCCATCTTTTGTACACAACTTCTTCTTGAAAATGATGATGGGCTTTAACTTTGTTCCATCTACCATGCCTGTTGTGTTCATGGCCTGTACTTCTGACGAACAGTTTTTATACCTTTTGTTTCCACAGTTCTGTTGCTTATCATGTTAAAGTTTCATCCATATTTTCAATATTAAATAATGGAAAGTTGTATTTTTGCCTCGTATCAATAACAAACTTTTAAAAACTCATTACTTTATGGTCAGGATCTTAAGGTAATTTCTGCACAAATTTTGTTTTTTGTCATATTAACAGATTTTTTTCTGTTCATTAAACAATCACATCAGTCTATTGTTGCTTCAAATTCTTTGCCTTGTTCTGGATTAGCCCATGACCACTTCAATGCCTAAACTCTAATCATATTTCTTGTAACACAACACAACAATTCTGCCTGTTCTTGTACCCATTTTACAACACTATTTTCTAAACTTGGCTAGCAAGCTATCCCTCTCCTCATAGAACATTTTTTCTTCATTCTTTCTCCAATTTCTTACCATCATCTTTGTAATATCGAAAGCCCTTGCTGCAGCACAGTTAAACTAAATTATATCGAGTTTTATTTATGGATGCTCTTTAACTGCTATGGTCCTTAGCGACCCATTCTGTATTGGGCATGAAAGACTGGAAATTTTGCTCAGAGGCTTCTTTATTAGGTTTGAGGTTCTTTTATGTGCTGCAAATCTATGACACGAGACCACTGGCTTTACTTCCCTTCCAAAGGAAGCCATGCCAAGAATCTTTACGCCCAAAAACATCCATTGCCCTCCGCCGGGTTTGAAGCCGCGGCCTTGGGAACTAGAGGCTAGCACAGTTGTTCAATTCTTTAGCCTGTTTTGTGACTTTTAGCTTGCTTCATATTTCCTTGTTTTCGTTAGCTGATTGCTTGTACACACAATGAAACTTGTTAGAGGTACAGGCAAAAACATAACAATGCTGAAGGATGCGTGCAACCGTAATACTAGGGCTTGTCCACAAAATTGAATAGCCCATACAAAGTCATTACCCAAATACCTGAATCAGTGCGTGTATTATTATCCATATCACTGATCCTGAACAAATTCACAGGACGTTGATAGTTTGGAGATCGTCTTATAGGAAAGATATAGCTTAAACTATAGAGCTTTGATGAAAATTTATATATCTTATTTGAAGGTCATCTTATCTGTGGAAACATATAGTAGGTTCCTATTGGTGAAATCTGCAAGCACCCTTCTACAATTTCTACATCTTTTCAGAATTTTAGTAAGTGAAAATGGAACTCTGGAAAGTCAAAACGTAGCCAATAATGCAGCACATCTCTGCATACAACACCGTAAATGAAAATGTTCCTCAATTTTTTATTTTGGTTGAATAATTCATGTTAATGTGTATAATGAGCTACCCTGAGGCTGAAAATACACTTTTTAAAGATACAGAGAATGAGTGGGCGTGTGCTACATTTTCATGCAAATATGCCAAACTAATTGTTATGAAAGTTTAATATGCCTTAGGCCCCAATTAAAGAATAGACATTATAATCTCTTCAAGGAGGACAGAGATTTCTAACAAAAGTGCAAAATAAAAACATCTGACTTATACAGTTTTCTATGGAAAATGTTACACAACAGAAGTTCAAAAGTTTATAAAAATGATGATTCTGGCAAGTTGTGTTACACACAAAAGTTCAAAAGTTATTAAATATGTTGAATCCGGTAAGTTGTGTTACACACAAAAGTTCAAAAGTTTATAAATATGATGATTCTGGCAAGTTGTGTTAACACAAAAGTTAAAAAGTTTATAAATATGATGATTCTAGCAAGTTGTGTTAACACAAAAGTTTATAAATATGATGATTCTGGCAAGTTGTGTTAGACACAAAAGTTCAAAAGTTTATAAATATGATGAATCTGGCAAGTTGTGTTAGACACAAAAGTTCAAAAGTTTATAAATATGATGATTCTAGCAAGTTGTGTTAACACAAAAGTTAAAAAATTTATAAATATGATGATTCTGGCAAGTTGTGTTACACAAGTCAAAAGTTTATAAATATGATGATTCTGGCAAGTTGTGTTACACACAAAAGTTTATAAATATGATGATTCTGGGAAGTTGTGTTAACACAAAAGTTTATAAATATGATGATTCTGGCAAGTTGTGTTAACACAAAAGTTTATAAATATGATGATTCTGGCAAGTTGTGTTACACAACAAAAGTTTATAAATATGATGATTCTAGCAAGTTCTGTTAACACAAAAGTTTATAAATATGATGATTCTGGCAAGTTGTGTTACACAACAAAAGTTTATAAACATGATGATTCTGGCAAGTTGTGTTAACACAAAAGTTTATAAATATGATGATTCTAGCAAGTTGTGTTACACCACAAAAGTTTATAAATATGATGATTCTGGCAAGTTGTGTTACACAACAAAAGTTTATAAATATGATGATTCTGGCAAGTTGTGTTACACAACAAAAGTTTATAAATATGATGATTCAGGCAAGTTGTGTTACACAACAAAAGTTTATAAATATGATGATTCTGGCAAGTTGTGTTAACACAAAAGTTTATAAATATGATGATTCTGGCAAGTTGTGTTAACACAAAAGTTTATAAATATGATGATTCTAGCAAGTTGTGTTAACACAAAAGTTTATAAATATGATGATTCTGGCAAGTTGTGTTAACACAAAAGTTTATAAATATGATGATTCTGGCAAGTTGTGTTAACACAAAAGTTTATAAATATGATGATTCTGGCAAGTTGTGTTAACACAAAAGTTTATAAATATGATGATTCTAGCAAGTTGTGTTAACACAAAAGTTTATAAATATGATGATTCTAGCAAGTTGTGTTAACACAAAAGTTTATAAATATGATGATTCTAGCAAGTTGTGTTAACACAAAAGTTTATAAATATGATGATTTTAGCAAGTTGTGTTAACACAAAAGTTTATAAATATGATGATTCTAGCAAGTTGTGTTAACACAAAAGTTTATAAACATGATGATTCTGGCAAGTTGTGTTAACACAAAAGTTTATAAATATGATGATTCTAGCAAGTTGTGTTAACACAAAAGTTTATAAATATGATGATTCTAGCAAGTTGTGTTAACACAAAAGTTTATAAATATGATGATTCTGGCAAGTTGTGTTAGACACAAAAGTTCAAATGTTAATAAATATGATGATTCTAGCAAGTTGTGTTAGACACAAAAGTTCAAATGTTAATAAATATGATGATTCTAGCAAGTTGTGTTAGACACAAAAGTTCAAATGTTAATAAATATGATGATTCTAGCAAGTTGTGTTAACACAAAAGTTTATAAATATGATGATTCTGGCAAGTTGTGTTAGACACAAAAGTTCAAATGTTAATAAATATGATGATTCTAGCAAGTTGTGTTAACACAAAAGTTTATAAACATGATGATTCTAGCAAGTTGTGTTAACACAAAAGTTTATAAATATGATGATTCTAGCAAGTTGTGTTAACACAAAAGTTTATAAATATGATGATTCTAGCAAGTTGTGTTAACACAAAAGTTTATAAATATGATGATTCTAGCAAGTTGTGTTAACACAAAAGTTTATAAATATGATGATTCTAGCAAGTTGTGTTAACACAAAAGTTTATAAATATGATGATTCTGGCAAGTTGTGTTACACACAAAAGTTCAAAAGTATATATATATATGATTCTGGCAAGTTGTGTTACACACAAAAGTTCAAAAGTATATATATATATGATGATTCTGGCAAGTTGTATTACAAAAGTTCAAAAGTATATATATATGATGATTCTGGCCGGTTGTGCTACACACAAAAGTTCAAAAGTATATATATATATATATATCATGATTCTGGCAAGTTGTGTTACACACAAAAGTTCAAAAGTATATATATATATACATATATATGTATGATGATTCTGGCAAGTTGTATTACACACAAAAGTTCAAAAGTATATATATATATATACATATATATGTATGATGATTCTGGCAAGTTGTGTTACACACAAAAGTTCAAAAGCATATATATATATATATATATATATATGTATGATGATTCTGGCAAGTTGTGTTACACATAAAAGTTCAAAAGTATATATATATATATGTATGATGATTCTGGCAAGTTGTGTTACACATAAAAGTTCAAAAGTATACATATATATATATGATGATTCTGGCAAGTTGTGTTACACATAAAAGTTCAAAAGTATATATATATATATATGATGATTCTGGCAAGTTGTGTTACACATAAAAGTTCAAAAGTATATATATATATATGATGATTCTGGCAAGTTGTGTTACACATAAAAGTTCAAAAGTATACATATATATATATGATGATTCTGGCAAGTTGTGTTACACATAAAAGTTCAAAAGTATACATATATATATATATGATGATTCTGGCAAGTTGTGTTACACATAAAAGTTCAAAAGTATACATATATATATGATGATTCTGGCAAGTTGTGTTACACATAAAAGTTCAAAAGTATACATATATATATATGATGATTCTGGCAAGTTGTATTACACACAAAAGTTCAAAAGTATATATATATATATATGATGATTCTGGCAAGTTGTGTTACACACAAAAGTTCAAAAGTATATATATATGTATAAATATGATGATTCTGGCAAGTTGTGTTACACACAAAAGTTCAAAAGTATATATGTATGATGATTCTGGCAAGTTGTATTACACATAAAAGTTCAAAAGTATATATATATGTATGATGATTCTGGCAAGTTGTGTTACACATAAAAGTTCAAAAGTATATATATATATATGTATGATGATTCTGGCAAGTTGTATTACACACAAAAGTTCAAAAGTATATATATATATGTATGATGATTCTGGCAAGTTGTGTTACACATAAAAGTTCAAAAGTATACATATATATATATGATGATTCTGGCAAGTTGTGTTACACATAAAAGTTCAAAAGTATATATATATATATATATATATATATCATGATTCTGGCAAGTTGTATTACACACAAAAGTTCAAAAGTATATATATATATATATATCATGATTCTGGCAAGTTGTATTACACACAAAAGTTCAAAAGTATATATATATATATGATGATTCTGGCAAGTTGTATTACACACAAAAGTTCAAAAGTATATATATATATATGATGATTCTGGCAAGTTGTGTTACACACAAAAGTTCAAAAGTATATATATATATATATGTATGATGATTCTGGCAAGTTGTATTACACACAAAAGTTCAAAAGTATACATATATATATGTATGATGATTCTGGCAAGTTGTGTTACACATAAAAGTTCAAAAGTATACATATATATATGTATGATGATTCTGGCAAGTTGTATTACACATAAAAGTTCAAAAGTATATATATATATATATATATATATATGTATGATGATTCTGGCAAGTTGTATTACACACAAAAGTTCAAAAGTATATATATATATATATGTATGATGATTCTGGCAAGTTGTATTACACACAAAAGTTCAAAAGTATATATATATATATGTATGATGATTCTGGCAAGTTGTATTACACACAAAAGTTCAAAAGTATATATATATATATGATGATTCTGGCAAGTTGTATTACACACAAAAGTTCAAAAGTATATATATATATATGTATGATGATTCTGGCAAGTTGTATTACACACAAAAGTTCAAAAGTATATATATATATATATGATGATTCTGGCAAGTTGTATTACACACAAAAGTTCAAAAGTATATATATATATATGATGATTCTGGCAAGTTGTATTACACACAAAAGTTCAAAAGTATACATATATATATGTATGATGATTCTGGCAAGTTGTGTTACACATAAAAGTTCAAAAGTATATATATATATATATATATATATGATGATTCTGGCAAGTTGTGTTACACATAAAAGTTCAAAAGTATATATATATATATATGATGATTCTGGCAAGTTGTGTTACACATAAAAGTTCAAAAGTATATATATATATATATGATGATTCTGGCAAGTTGTGTTACACATAAAAGTTCAAAAGTATATATATATATGTATGATGATTCTGGCAAGTTGTGTTACACATAAAAGTTCAAAAGTATATATATATATATATGATGATTCTGGCAAGTTGTGTTACACATAAAAGTTCAAAAGTATATATATATATATATGATGATTCTGGCAAGTTGTGTTACACACAAAAGTTCAAAAGTATACATATATATATATGATGATTCTGGCAAGTTGTGTTACACATAAAAGTTCAAAAGTATACATATATATATATGATGATTCTGGCAAGTTGTGTTACACACAAAAGTTCAAAAGTATATATATATATATATATGATGATTCTGGCAAGTTGTGTTACACACAAAAGTTCAAAAGTATATATATATATATATATGATGATTCTGGCAAGTTGTGTTACACATAAAAGTTCAAAAGTATATATATATATGATGATTCTGGCAAGTTGTGTTACACACAAAAGTTCAAAAGTATATATATATATATATATGTATGATGATTCTGGCAAGTTGTATTACACATAAAAGTTCAAAAGTATATATATATATATATGATGATTCTGGCAAGTTGTATTACACATAAAAGTTCAAAAGTATATATATATATATGATGATTCTGGCAAGTTGTGTTACACACAAAAGTTCAAAAGTATATATATATATATATATGATGATTCTGGCAAGTTGTGTTACACACAAAAGTTCAAAAGTATATATATATATGATGATTCTGGCAAGTTGTATTACACACAAAAGTTCAAAAGTATATATATATATATGATGATTCTGGCAAGTTGTGTTACACATAAAAGTTCAAAAGTATATATATATATGTATGATGATTCTGGCAAGTTGTGTTACACACAAAAGTTCAAAAGTATATATATATATATATATGATGATTCTGGCAAGTTGTATTACACACAAAAGTTCAAAAGTATATATATATATATATGATGATTCTGGCAAGTTGTGTTACACACAAAAGTTCAAAAGTATATATATATATATGTATGATGATTCTGGCAAGTTGTGTTACACACAAAAGTTCAAAAGTATATATATATATATGATGATTCTGGCAAGTTGTATTACACACAAAAGTTCAAAAGTATATATATATATATGATGATTCTGGCAAGTTGTGTTACACACAAAAGTTCAAAAGTATATATATATATATGATGATTCTGGCAAGTTGTATTACACACAAAAGTTCAAAAGTATATATATATATATATGATGATTCTGGCAAGTTGTATTACACACAAAAGTTCAAAAGTATATATATATATATATGATGATTCTGGCAAGTTGTATTACACATAAAAGTTCAAAAGTATATATATATATATATGATGATTCTGGCAAGTTGTATTACACACAAAAGTTCAAAAGTATATATATGTATGATGATTCTGGCAAGTTGTATTACACACAAAAGTTCAAAAGTATATATATATATGTATGATGATTCTGGCAAGTTGTATTACACATAAAAGTTCAAAAGTATACATATATATATATGATGATTCTGGCAAGTTGTGTTACACATAAAAGTTCAAAAGTATACATATATATATATGATGATTCTGGCAAGTTGTATTACACATAAAAGTTCAAAAGTATATATATATATATGATGATTCTGGCAAGTTGTGTTACACATAAAAGTTCAAAAGTATACATATATATATATGATGATTCTGGCAAGTTGTATTACACATAAAAGTTCAAAAGTATATATATATATGTATGATGATTCTGGCAAGTTGTATTACACACAAAAGTTCAAAAGTATATATATATATGTATGATGATTCTGGCAAGTTGTATTACACATAAAAGTTCAAAAGTATACATATATATATATGATGATTCTGGCAAGTTGTGTTACACATAAAAGTTCAAAAGTATACATATATATATATGATGATTCTGGCAAGTTGTATTACACACAAAAGTTCAAAAGTATATATATATATATGATGATTCTGGCAAGTTGTATTACACACAAAAGTTCAAAAGTATATATATATATATATATGATGATTCTGGCAAGTTGTATTACACACAAAAGTTCAAAAGTATATATATATATATATATGATGATTCTGGCAAGTTGTGTTACACACAAAAGTTCAAAAGTATATATATATATATATATATATATATATATATATATATATATATATATATGATGATTCTGGCAAGTTGTGTTACACACAAAAGTTCAAAAGTATACATATATATATATGATGATTCTGGCAAGTTGTGTTACACACAAAAGTTCAAAAGTATACATATATATATATGATGATTCTGGCAAGTTGTATTACACACAAAAGTTCAAAAGTATATATATATATATGTATGATGATTCTGGCAAGTTGTATTACACACAAAAGTTCAAAAGTATATATATATATGTATGATGATTCTGGCAAGTTGTGTTACACATAAAAGTTCAAAAGTATACATATATATATATGATGATTCTGGCAAGTTGTGTTACACACAAAAGTTCAAAAGTATATATATATGATGATTCTGGCAAGTTGTATTACACACAAAAGTTCAAAAGTATATATATATATATATGATGATTCTGGGAAGTTGTGTTACACACAAAAGTTCAAAAGTATATATATATATGTATGATGATTCTGGCAAGTTGTATTACACACAAAAGTTCAAAAGTATATATATATATGTATGATGATTCTGGCAAGTTGTATTACACACAAAAGTTCAAAAGTATATATATATATGTATGATGATTCTGGCAAGTTGTATTACACACAAAAGTTCAAAAGTATATATATATATATATGATGATTCTGGCAAGTTGTATTACACACAAAAGTTCAAAAGTATATATATATATATATGATGATTCTGGCAAGTTGTATTACACACAAAAGTTCAAAAGTATATATATATATGTATGATGATTCTGGCAAGTTGTATTACACACAAAAGTTCAAAAGTATATATATATATATGTATGATGATTCTGGCAAGTTGTATTACACACAAAAGTTCAAAAGTATATATATATATATATGTATGATGATTCTGGCAAGTTGTATTACACACAAAAGTTCAAAAGTATATATATATATGTATGATGATTCTGGCAAGTTGTATTACACACAAAAGTTCAAAAGTATATATATATGTATGATGATTCTGGCAAGTTGTATTACACACAAAAGTTCAAAAGTATATATATATATATATGATGATTCTGGCAAGTTGTATTACACACAAAAGTTCAAAAGTATACATATATATATGATGATTCTGGCAAGTTGTGTTACACACAAAAGTTCAAAAGTATATATATATATGATGATTCTGGCAAGTTGTGTTACACACAAAAGTTCAAAAGTATATATATATATATATATATGATGATTCTGGCAAGTTGTATTACACACAAAAGTTCAAAAGTATATATATATATATATATGATGATTCTGGCAAGTTGTATTACACACAAAAGTTCAAAAGTATACATATATATATATGATGATTCTGGCAAGTTGTGTTACACACAAAAGTTCAAAAGTATATATATATATGTATGATGATTCTGGCAAGTTGTATTACACATAAAAGTTCAAAAGTATATATATATATGTATGATGATTCTGGCAAGTTGTATTACACATAAAAGTTCAAAAGTATATATATATATATATATATGATGATTCTGGCAAGTTGTGTTACACATAAAAGTTCAAAAGTATATATATATATGTATGATGATTCTGGCAAGTTGTGTTACACATAAAAGTTCAAAAGTATATATATATATATATGTATGATGATTCTGGCAAGTTGTGTTACACATAAAAGTTCAAAAGTATATATATATATGTATGATGATTCTGGCAAGTTGTGTTACACATAAAAGTTCAAAAGTATATATATATATATATGTATGATGATTCTGGCAAGTTGTGTTACACATAAAAGTTCAAAAGTATATATATATATGATGATGATTCTGGCAAGTTGTATTACACACAAAAGTTCAAAAGTATATATATATATATATATGATGATTCTGGCAAGTTGTATTACACACAAAAGTTCAAAAGTATACATATATATATATATGATGATTCTGGCAAGTTGTGTTACACATAAAAGTTCAAAAGTATATATATATATATGTATGATGATTCTGGCAAGTTGTATTACACACAAAAGTTCAAAAGTATACATATATATATATATGATGATTCTGGCAAGTTGTGTTACACATAAAAGTTCAAAAGTATATATATATATGATGATGATTCTGGCAAGTTGTATTACACACAAAAGTTCAAAAGTATATATATATATATATGATGATTCTGGCAAGTTGTATTACACATAAAAGTTCAAAAGTATATATATATATATATGTATGATGATTCTGGCAAGTTGTGTTACACATAAAAGTTCAAAAGTATATATATATATGATGATGATTCTGGCAAGTTGTATTACACACAAAAGTTCAAAAGTATATATATATATATATATGATGATTCTGGCAAGTTGTATTACACACAAAAGTTCAAAAGTATACATATATATATATATGATGATTCTGGCAAGTTGTGTTACACATAAAAGTTCAAAAGTATATATATATATATGTATGATGATTCTGGCAAGTTGTATTACACACAAAAGTTCAAAAGTATACATATATATATATATGATGATTCTGGCAAGTTGTGTTACACATAAAAGTTCAAAAGTATATATATATATGATGATGATTCTGGCAAGTTGTATTACACACAAAAGTTCAAAAGTATATATATATATATATATGATGATTCTGGCAAGTTGTATTACACACAAAAGTTCAAAAGTATACATATATATATATATGATGATTCTGGCAAGTTGTGTTACACATAAAAGTTCAAAAGTATATATATATATATGTATGATGATTCTGGCAAGTTGTGTTACACATAAAAGTTCAAAAGTATATATATATATATGTATGATGATTCTGGCAAGTTGTATTACACACAAAAGTTCAAAAGTATATACATATATATGTATGATGATTCTGGCAAGTTGTATTACACACAAAAGTTCAAAAGTATATATATATATATGATGATTCTGGCAAGTTGTGTTACACATAAAAGTTCAAAAGTATACATATATATGTATGATGATTCTGGCAAGTTGTATTACACACAAAAGTTCAAAAGTATATATATATATGTATGATGATTCTGGCAAGTTGTATTACACACAAAAGTTCACAAGTATATATATATATGTATGATGATTCTGGCAAGTTGTATTACACACAAAAGTTCAAAAGTATACATATATATATATGATGATTCTGGCAAGTTGTGTTACACATAAAAGTTCAAAAGTATATATATATATGTATGATGATTCTGGCAAGTTGTGTTACACATAAAAGTTCAAAAGTATACATATATATATATGATGATTCTGGCAAGTTGTGTTACACATAAAAGTTCAAAAGTATATATATATATATATATGATGATTCTGGCAAGTTGTGTTACACACAAAAGTTCAAAAGTATATATATATATGTATGATGATTCTGGCAAGTTGTATTACACACAAAAGTTCAAAAGTATACATATATATATATGATGATTCTGGCAAGTTGTGTTACACACAAAAGTTCAAAAGTATACATATATATATATGATGATTCTGGCAAGTTGTATTACACACAAAAGTTCAAAAGTATACATATATATGTATGATGATTCTGGCAAGTTGTATTACACACAAAAGTTCAAAAGTATATATATATATATATGTATGATGATTCTGGCAAGTTGTATTACACACAAAAGTTCAAAAGTATATATATATATATATATGATGATTCTGGCAAGTTGTATTACACACAAAAGTTCAAAAGTATATATATATATATATGTATGATGATTCTGGCAAGTTGTATTACACACAAAAGTTCAAAAGTATATATATATATATATATATATATGATGATTCTGGCAAGTTGTATTACACACAAAAGTTCAAAAGTATATATATATATATATGATGATTCTGGCAAGTTGTATTACACACAAAAGTTCAAAAGTATATATATATATGTATGATGATTCTGGCAAGTTGTATTACACACAAAAGTTCAAAAGTATACATATATATATGTATGATGATTCTGGCAAGTTGTGTTACACATAAAAGTTCAAAAGTATATATATATATATGTATGATGATTCTGGCAAGTTGTGTTACACATAAAAGTTCAAAAGTATACATATATATATGTATGATGATTCTGGCAAGTTGTATTACACACAAAAGTTCAAAAGTATATATATATATGTATGATGATTCTGGCAAGTTGTGTTACACATAAAAGTTCAAAAGTATATATATATATGTATGATGATTCTGGCAAGTTGTGTTACACATAAAAGTTCAAAAGTATATATATATATGATGATTCTGGCAAGTTGTATTACACATAAAAGTTCAAAAGTATATATATATATATGTATGATGATTCTGGCAAGTTGTGTTACACATAAAAGTTCAAAAGTATACATATATATATATGATGATTCTGGCAAGTTGTGTTACACATAAAAGTTCAAAAGTATATATATATATATATGATGATTCTGGCAAGTTGTGTTACACATAAAAGTTCAAAAGTATACATATATATATATGATGATTCTGGCAAGTTGTGTTACACATAAAAGTTCAAAAGTATACATATATATATATGATGATTCTGGCAAGTTGTGTTACACATAAAAGTTCAAAAGTATATATATATATGTATGATGATTCTGGCAAGTTGTGTTACACATAAAAGTTCAAAAGTATATATATATATGATGATTCTGGCAAGTTGTATTACACATAAAAGTTCAAAAGTATATATATATATGTATGATGATTCTGGCAAGTTGTATTACACATAAAAGTTCAAAAGTATATATATATATATGTATGATGATTCTGGCAAGTTGTATTACACACAAAAGTTCAAAAGTATATATATATATGTATGATGATTCTGGCAAGTTGTATTACACACAAAAGTTCAAAAGTATATATATATATATATATATATGATGATTCTGGCAAGTTGTGTTACACATAAAAGTTCAAAAGTATACATATATGTATATGATGATTCTGGCAAGTTGTGTTACACATAAAAGTTCAAAAGTATACATATATATATGATGATTCTGGCAAGTTGTATTACACACAAAAGTTCAAAAGTATATATATATATATATGATGATTCTGGCAAGTTGTATTACACACAAAAGTTCAAAAGTATATATATATGTATGATGATTCTGGCAAGTTGTATTACACACAAAAGTTCAAAAGTATATATATATATATATATATATATGATGATTCTGGCAAGTTGTGTTACACATAAAAGTTCAAAAGTATACATATATATATATGATGATTCTGGCAAGTTGTGTTACACACAAAAGTTCAAAAGTATACATATATATGATGATTCTGGCAAGTTGTGTTACACACAAAAGTTCAAAAGTATATATATATGTATGATGATTCTGGCAAGTTGTGTTACACACAAAAGTTCAAAAGTATATATATATATATGTATGATGATTCTGGCAAGTTGTATTACACACAAAAGTTCAAAAGTATATATATATATGTATGATGATTCTGGCAAGTTGTGTTACACATAAAAGTTCAAAAGTATATATATATATATGATGATTCTGGCAAGTTGTATTACACACAAAAGTTCAAAAGTATACATATATATATATATGATGATTCTGGCAAGTTGTATTACACACAAAAGTTCAAAAGTATATATATATATATATGATGATTCTGGCAAGTTGTGTTACACATAAAAGTTCAAAAGTATACATATATATATATGATGATTCTGGCAAGTTGTGTTACACACAAAAGTTCAAAAGTATATATATATATGTATGATGATTCTGGCAAGTTGTATTACACACAAAAGTTCAAAAGTATATATATATATATATATGATGATTCTGGCAAGTTGTATTACACACAAAAGTTCAAAAGTATATATATATATATGTATGATGATTCTGGCAAGTTGTATTACACACAAAAGTTCAAAAGTATATATATATATATGTATGATGATTCTGGCAAGTTGTATTACACACAAAAGTTCAAAAGTATATATATATATATGTATGATGATTCTGGCAAGTTGTATTACACACAAAAGTTCAAAAGTATATATATATATGTATGATGATTCTGGCAAGTTGTATTACACACAAAAGTTCAAAAGTATATATATATATATGTATGATGATTCTGGCAAGTTGTATTACACACAAAAGTTCAAAAGTATACATATATATATATGATGATTCTGGCAAGTTGTATTACACACAAAAGTTCAAAAGTATATATATATATATGTATGATGATTCTGGCAAGTTGTATTACACACAAAAGTTCAAAAGTATACATATATATATGTATGATGATTCTGGCAAGTTGTATTACACACAAAAGTTCAAAAGTATACATATATATATATATGATGATTCTGGCAAGTTGTGTTACACATAAAAGTTCAAAAGTATACATATATATATATGATGATTCTGGCAAGTTGTGTTACACACAAAAGTTCAAAAGTATATATATATATATGATGATTCTGGCAAGTTGTATTACACACAAAAGTTCAAAAGTATATATATATATATATATGATGATTCTGGCAAGTTGTATTACACACAAAAGTTCAAAAGTATACATATATATATATGATGATTCTGGCAAGTTGTGTTACACACAAAAGTTCAAAAGTATATATATATATGATGATTCTGGCAAGTTGTATTACACACAAAAGTTCAAAAGTATATATATATATGATGATTCTGGCAAGTTGTGTTACACACAAAAGTTCAAAAGTATATATATATATATGATGATTCTGGCAAGTTGTGTTACACACAAAAGTTCAAAAGTATATATATATATATATGATGATTCTGGCAAGTTGTATTACACACAAAAGTTCAAAAGTATATATATATATATGATGATTCTGGCAAGTTGTATTACACACAAAAGTTCAAAAGTATATATATATATATGATGATTCTGGCAAGTTGTATTACACACAAAAGTTCAAAAGTATATATATATATATGATGATTCTGGCAAGTTGTATTACACACAAAAGTTCAAAAGTATATATATATATATATGATGATTCTGGCAAGTTGTATTACACACAAAGGTTCAAAAGTATATATATATATATATGATGATTCTGGCAAGTTGTATTACACATAAAAGTTCAAAAGTATACATATATATATGTATGATGATTCTGGCAAGTTGTGTTACACATAAAAGTTCAAAAGTATATATATATATATATATATATATGATGATTCTGGCAAGTTGTATTACACACAAAAGTTCAAAAGTATATATATATATATATGATGATTCTGGCAAGTTGTATTACACATAAAAGTTCAAAAGTATACATATATATATGTATGATGATTCTGGCAAGTTGTATTACACACAAAAGTTCAAAAGTATATATATATATATGTATGATGATTCTGGCAAGTTGTGTTACACATAAAAGTTCAAAAGTATATATATATGATGATTCTGGCAAGTTGTATTACACACAAAAGTTCAAAAGTATATATATATATGTATGATGATTCTGGCAAGTTGTGTTACACATAAAAGTTCAAAAGTATATATATATATATATATGATGATTCTGGCAAGTTGTATTACACACAAAAGTTCAAAAGTATATATATATATATATGATTCTGGCAAGTTGTATTACACACAAAAGTTCAAAAGTATATATATATATATGTATGATGATTCTGGCAAGTTGTATTACACATAAAAGTTCAAAAGTATACATATATATATGTATGATGATTCTGGCAAGTTGTATTACACACAAAAGTTCAAAAGTATATATATATATGTATGATGATTCTGGCAAGTTGTGTTACACATAAAAGTTCAAAAGTATATATATATATATATGATGATTCTGGCAAGTTGTATTACACACAAAAGTTCAAAAGTATATATATATATGTATGATGATTCTGGCAAGTTGTGTTACACATAAAAGTTCAAAAGTATATATATATATATATATGATTCTGGCAAGTTGTATTACACACAAAAGTTCAAAAGTATATATATATATATATGATGATTCTGGCAAGTTGTATTACACACAAAAGTTCAAAAGTATATATATATATATGTATGATGATTCTGGCAAGTTGTATTACACATAAAAGTTCAAAAGTATACATATATATATGTATGATGATTCTGGCAAGTTGTATTACACATAAAAGTTCAAAAGTATACATATATATATGTATGATGATTCTGGCAAGTTGTGTTACACATAAAAGTTCAAAAGTATATATATGATGATTCTGGCAAGTTGTATTACACACAAAAGTTCAAAAGTATATATATATATATATATGATGATTCTGGCAAGTTGTATTACACATAAAAGTTCAAAAGTATATATGTATGATGATTCTGGCAAGTTGTGTTACACATAAAAGTTCAAAAGTATATATATATATATATGATGATTCTGGCAAGTTGTATTACACACAAAAGTTCAAAAGTATATATATATATATATATGATGATTCTGGCAAGTTGTATTACACACAAAAGTTCAAAAGTATATATATATATGTATGATGATTCTGGCAAGTTGTGTTACACATAAAAGTTCAAAAGTATATATATATGTATGATGATTCTGGCAAGTTGTGTTACACATAAAAGTTCAAAAGTATATATATATATATATATGATGATTCTGGCAAGTTGTATTACACATAAAAGTTCAAAAGTATACATATATATATATATATATATGATGATTCTGGCAAGTTGTGTTACACACAAAAGTTCAAAAGTATATATATATATATGATGATTCTGGCAAGTTGTATTACACATAAAAGTTCAAAAGTATATATATATATGATGATTCTGGCAAGTTGTGTTACACATAAAAGTTCAAAAGTATATATATATATGTATGATGATTCTGGCAAGTTGTGTTACACATAAAAGTTCAAAAGTATATATATATATGATGATGATTCTGGCAAGTTGTGTTACACATAAAAGTTCAAAAGTATATATATATATGTATGATGATTCTGGCAAGTTGTGTTACACATAAAAGTTCAAAAGTATATATATATATATGATGATTCTGGCAAGTTGTATTACACACAAAAGTTCAAAAGTATATATATATATATATGATGATTCTGGCAAGTTGTATTACACACAAAAGTTCAAAAGTATATATATATATGTATGATGATTCTGGCAAGTTGTATTACACATAAAAGTTCAAAAGTATATATATATATATGTATGATGATTCTGGCAAGTTGTGTTACACACAAAAGTTCAAAAGTATATATATATATATATGATGATTCTGGCAAGTTGTGTTACACATAAAAGTTCAAAAGTATATATATATATGATGATGATTCTGGCAAGTTGTGTTACACATAAAAGTTCAAAAGTATATATATATATATATGTATGATGATTCTGGCAAGTTGTATTACACATAAAAGTTCAAAAGTATATATATATATATGTATGATGATTCTGGCAAGTTGTGTTACACACAAAAGTTCAAAAGTATATATATATATATATGATGATTCTGGCAAGTTGTGTTACACATAAAAGTTCAAAAGTATATATATATATGATGATGATTCTGGCAAGTTGTGTTACACATAAAAGTTCAAAAGTATATATATATATATATATATATATATATATATATATATATATGATGATTCTGGCAAGTTGTATTACACACAAAAGTTCAAAAGTATATATATATATATGTATGATGATTCTGGCAAGTTGTATTACACACAAAAGTTCAAAAGTATATATATATATATGTATGATGATTCTGGCAAGTTGTGTTACACACAAAAGTTCAAAAGTATATATATATATGAATGATGATTCTGGCAAGTTGTATTACACACAAAAGTTCAAAAGTATATATATATATATATGTATGATGATTCTGGCAAGTTGTGTTACACATAAAAGTTCAAAAGTATATATATATATGTATGATGATTCTGGCAAGTTGTATTACACACAAAAGTTCAAAAGTATATATATATATGTATGATGATTCTGGCAAGTTGTGTTACACATAAAAGTTCAAAAGTATATATATATATATATGATGATTCTGGCAAGTTGTATTACACACAAAAGTTCAAAAGTATATATATATATATATATGATGATTCTGGCAAGTTGTGTTACACACAAAAGTTCAAAAGTATATATATATATATATATATGATGATTCTGGCAAGTTGTATTACACACAAAAGTTCAAAAGTATATATATATATATATATGATGATTCTGGCAAGTTGTGTTACACACAAAAGTTCAAAAGTATATATATATATATATATGATGATTCTGGCAAGTTGTATTACACACAAAAGTTCAAAAGTATATATATATATGATGATTCTGGCAAGTTGTGTTACACATAAAAGTTCAAAAGTATATATATATATATGTATGATGATTCTGGCAAGTTGTATTACACATAAAAGTTCAAAAGTATATATATATATGTATGATGATTCTGGCAAGTTGTGTTACACATAAAAGTTCAAAAGTATATATATATATATGTATGATGATTCTGGCAAGTTGTATTACACACAAAAGTTCAAAAGTATATATATATATGTATGATGATTCTGGCAAGTTGTGTTACACATAAAAGTTCAAAAGTATATATATATATATATATGATGATTCTGGCAAGTTGTATTACACATAAAAGTTCAAAAGTATATATATATGTATGATGATTCTGGCAAGTTGTGTTACACATAAAAGTTCAAAAGTATATATATATATGTATGATGATTCTGGCAAGTTGTATTACACACAAAAGTTCAAAAGTATATATATATGATGATTCTGGCAAGTTGTATTACACACAAAAGTTCAAAAGTATATATATATATATGATGATTCTGGCAAGTTGTGTTACACACAAAAGTTCAAAAGTATATATATATATATGATGATTCTGGCAAGTTGTGTTACACACAAAAGTTCAAAAGTATATATATATATGATGATTCTGGCAAGTTGTATTACACACAAAAGTTCAAAAGTATATATATATATATGTATGATGATTCTGGCAAGTTGTGTTACACACAAAAGTTCAAAAGTATATATATATATATATATATATGATGATTCTGGCAAGTTGTATTACACACAAAAGTTCAAAAGTATATATATATATATGATGATTCTGGCAAGTTGTGTTACACACAAAAGTTCAAAAGTAGATATATATATGATGATTCTGGCAAGTTGTATTACACACAAAAGTTCAAAAGTATATATATATATATGATGATTCTGGCAAGTTGTGTTACACACAAAAGTTCAAAAGTATATATATATATATGATGATTCTGGCAAGTTGTATTACACACAAAAGTTCAAAAGTATATATATATATATATATGATGATTCTGGCAAGTTGTGTTACACACAAAAGTTCAAAAGTATATATATATATATATATGATGATTCTGGCAAGTTGTATTACACACAAAAGTTCAAAAGTATATATATATATATATATGATGATTCTGGCAAGTTGTGTTACACACAAAAGTTCAAAAGTATATATATATATATGATGATTCTGGCAAGTTGTATTACACACAAAAGTTCAAAAGTATATATATATATATATATATATGATGATTCTGGCAAGTTGTGTTACACACAAAAGTTCAAAAGTATATATATATATATATATGATGATTCTGGCAAGTTGTATTACACACAAAAGTTCAAAAGTATATATATATATATATATGATGATTCTGGCAAGTTGTGTTACACACAAAAGTTCAAAAGTATATATATATATGATGATTCTGGCAAGTTGTATTACACACAAAAGTTCAAAAGTATATATATATATATATATGATGATTCTGGCAAGTTGTGTTACACACAAAAGTTCAAAAGTATATATATATATATATATATATGATGATTCTGGCAAGTTGTATTACACACAAAAGTTCAAAAGTATATATATATATATATGATGATTCTGGCAAGTTGTATTACACACAAAAGTTCAAAAGTATATATATATATGATGATTCTGGCAAGTTGTGTTACACACAAAAGTTCAAAAGTATATATATATATATATATGATGATTCTGGCAAGTTGTATTACACACAAAAGTTCAAAAGTATATATATATATATATGATGATTCTGGCAAGTTGTGTTACACACAAAAGTTCAAAAGTATATATATATATATATGATGATTCTGGCAAGTTGTATTACACACAAAAGTTCAAAAGTATATATATATATGTATGATGATTCTGGCAAGTTGTATTACACACAAAAGTTCAAAAGTATATATATATATGATGATTCTGGCAAGTTGTGTTACACACAAAAGTTCAAAAGTATATATATATATGTATGATGATTCTGGCAAGTTGTATTACACACAAAAGTTCAAAAGTATATATATATATGATGATTCTGGCAAGTTGTATTACACACAAAAGTTCAAAAGTATATATATATATGTATGATGATTCTGGCAAGTTGTATTACACATAAAAGTTCAAAAGTATATATATATATATGATGATTCTGGCAAGTTGTGTTACACATAAAAGTTCAAAAGTATATATATATATATGATGATTCTGGCAAGTTGTGTTACACATAAAAGTTCAAAAGTATATATATATATATGTATGATGATTCTGGCAAGTTGTGTTACACATAAAAGTTCAAAAGTATATATATATATATATATATATGATGATTCTGGCAAGTTGTGTTACACATAAAAGTTCAAAAGTATATATATATATGATGATTCTGGCAAGTTGTATTACACATAAAAGTTCAAAAGTATATATATATATATATATATATATGATGATTCTGGCAAGTTGTGTTACACATAAAAGTTCAAAAGTATATATATATATATATGATGATTCTGGCAAGTTGTGTTACACATAAAAGTTCAAAAGTATATATATATATGTATGATGATTCTGGCAAGTTGTATTACACATAAAAGTTCAAAAGTATACATATATATATGATGATTCTGGCAAGTTGTGTTACACATAAAAGTTCAAAAGTATATATATATATGATGATTCTGGCAAGTTGTGTTACACATAAAAGTTCAAAAGTATATATATATATATGTATGATGATTCTGGCAAGTTGTGTTACACATAAAAGTTCAAAAGTATATATATATGTATGATGATTCTGGCAAGTTGTGTTACACACAAAAGTTCAAAAGTATATATATATATATATGATGATTCTGGCAAGTTGTGTTACACATAAAAGTTCAAAAGTATATATATATATATATGATGATTCTGGCAAGTTGTGTTACACATAAAAGTTCAAAAGTATATATATATATATGATGATTCTGGCAAGTTGCGTTACACACAAAAGTTCAAAAGTATATATATATATATATATGATGATTCTGGCAAGTTGTATTACACACAAAAGTTCAAAAGTATATATATATATATATGTATGATGATTCTGGCAAGTTGTATTACACACAAAAGTTCAAAAGTATATATATATATATATGATGATTCTGGCAAGTTGTATTACACACAAAAGTTCAAAAGTATATATGTATGATGATTCTGGCAAGTTGTATTACACACAAAAGTTCAAAAGTATATATGTATGATGATTCTGGCAAGTTGTATTACACACAAAAGTTCAAAAGTATATATATATATGTATGATGATTCTGGCAAGTTGTATTACACACAAAAGTTCAAAAGTATACATATATATATATGATGATTCTGGCAAGTTGTATTACACACAAAAGTTCAAAAGTATACATATATATATATGATGATTCTGGCAAGTTGTATTACACACAAAAGTTCAAAAGTATATATATATATGTATGATGATTCTGGCAAGTTGTGTTACACACAAAAGTTCAAAAGTATATATATGTATGATGATTCTGGCAACTTGTGTTACACACAAAAGTTCAAAAGTATATATATATGATGATTCTGGCAAGTTGTGTTACACACAAAAGTCTGGCAAGTTGTGTTACACACAAAAGTTCAAAAGTATATATATAAATATGATGATTCTGGCAAGTTGTGTTACACACAAAAGTTCAAAAGTATATATGTATGGTGATTCTGGCAAGTTGTGTTACACACAAAAGTTCAAAAGTATATATATATATGTATGATGATTCTGGCAAGTTGTGTTACACACAAAAGTTCAAAAGTATATATATATGATGATTCTGGCAAGTTGTGTTACACACAAAAGTTCAAAAGTATATATATATATGTATGATGATTCTGGCAAGTTGTGTTACACACAAAAGTCTGGCAAGTTGTGTTACACACAAAAGTTCAAAAGTATATATATATGGTGATTCTGGCAAGTTGTGTTACACACAAAAGTTCAAAAGTATATATATATATATGTATGATGATTCTGGCAAGTTGTGTTACACACAAAAGTCTGGCAAGTTGTGTTACACACAAAAGTTCAAAAGTATATATATATGATGATTCTGGCAAGTTGTGTTACACACAAAAGTCTGGCAAGTTGTGTTACACACAAAAGTTCAAAAGTATATATATAAATATGATGATTCTGGCAAGTTGTGTTACACACAAAAGTTCAAAAGTATATATGTATGGTGATTCTGGCAAGTTGTGTTACACACAAAAGTTCAAAAGTATATATATATGTATGATGATTCTGGCAAGTTGTGTTACACACAAAAGTTCAAAAGTATATATATATGATGATTCTGGCAAGTTGTGTTACACACAAAAGTCTGGCAAGTTGTGTTACACACAAAAGTTCAAAAGTATATATATATATATATATATATATATGATGATTCTGGCAAGTTGTGTTACACACAAAAGTCTGGCAAGTTGTGTTACACACAAAAGTTCAAAAGTATATATATATGATGATTCTGGCAAGTTGTGTTACACACAAAAGTTCAAAAGTATATATATATGATGATTCTGGCAAGTTGTGTTACACACAAAAGTCTGGCAAGTTGTGGTACACACAAAAGTTCAAAAGTATATATATATATATATATATATATATATGATGATTCTGGCAAGTTGTATTAAGAAGTTCAAAAGTATATATATATATATATGATGATTCTGGCCGGTTGTGTTACACACAAAAGTTCAAAAGTATAAATATATATCATAATTCTGGCAAGTTGTGTTACACACAAAAGTTCAAAAGTATATATATATATGATGATTCTGGCAAGTTGTGTTACACACAAAACTTCAAAAGTATATATATATATATATATGATGATTCTGGCAAGTTGTATTACACACAAAAGTTCAAAGGTATATATATATATATATATATATATATATGTATGATGATTCTGGCAAGTTGTGTTACACACAAAAGTTCAAAAGTATATATATATATAAATATGATGATTCTGGCAAGTTGTGTTACACACAAAAGTTCAAAAGTATATATATATATATATATATGATGATTCTGGCAAGTTGTGTTACACACAAACGTTTATAAATATGATGATTCTGGCAAGTTGTGTTACACACAAAAGTTCAAAAGTATATATGTATATATATATATAAATATGATGATTCTGGCAAGTTGTGTTACACACAAACGTTTATAAATATGATGATTCTGGCAAGTTGTGTTACACACAAAGGTTTATAAATATGATGATTCTGGCAAGTTGTGTTACACACAAACGTGTATAAATATGATGATTCTGGAAAGTTGTGTTACACACATAAGTTCAAAAGTATATATATATAAATATGATGATTCTGCAAGTTGTGTTACACACAAAAGTTCAAAAGTATATATATGATGATTCTGGCAAGTTGTGTTACACACAAAAGTTTATAAATATGATGATTCTGGAAAGTTGTGTTACACACAAAAGTTCAAAAGTATATATATATAAATATGATGATTCTGCAAGTTGTGTTACACACAAAAGTTCAAAAGTATATATATGATGATTCTGGCAAGTTGTGTTACACACAAACGTTTATAAATATGATGATTCTGGCAAGTTGTGTTACACACAAAAGTTCAAAAGTATATATCTATATATATACATATATATATAAATATGATGATTCTGGCAAGTTGTGTTACACACAAACGTTTATAAATATGATGATTCTGGCAAGTTGTGTTACACACAAAAGTTTATAAATATGATGATTCTGGCAAGTTGTGTTACACACAAACGTGTATAAATATGATGATTCTGGAAAGTTGTGTTACACACATAAGTTCAAAAGTATATATATATATAAATATGATGATTCTGCAAGTTGTGTTACACACAAAAGTTCAAAAGTATATATATGATGATTCTGGCAAGTTGTGTTACACACAAAAGTTTATAAATATGATGATTCTGGAAAGTTGTGTTACACACAAAAGTTCAAAAGTATATATATAAATATGATGATTCTGCAAGTTGTGTTACACACAAAAGTTAAAAGTATATATATGATGATTCTGGCAAGTTGTGTTACACACAAACGTTTATAAATATGATGATTCTGGCAAGTTGTGTTACACACAAAAGTTCAAAAGTATATATATATAAATATGATGATTCTGCAAGTTGTGTTACACACAAAAGTTCAAAAGTATATATATATATATAAATATGATGATTGTGGCAAGTTGTGTTACACACAAAAGTTCAAAAGTATATATACATATATATATAAATATGATGATTCTGGCAAGTTGTGTTACACACAAACGTTTATAAATATGATGATTCTGGCAAGTTGTGTTACACACAAAAGTTTATAAATATGATGATTCTGGCAAGTTGTGTTACACACAAAAGTTCAAAAGTATATATATATATATATAAATATGATGATTCTGGCAAGTTGTGTTACACACAAAAGTTCAAAAGTATATATATATATATAAATATGATGATTGTGGCAAGTTGTGTTACACACAAAAGTTCAAAAGTATATATACATATATATATAAATATGATGATTCTGGCAAGTTGTGTTACACACAAACGTTTATAAATATGATGATTCTGGCAAGTTGTGTTACACACAAAAGTTTATAAATATGATGATTCTGACAAGTTGTGTTACACACAAAAGTTCAAAAGTATATATATATATATATATATATAAATATGATGATTGTGGCAAGTTGTGTTACACACAAAAGTTCAAAAGTATATATACATATATATATATAAATATGATGATTCTGGCAAGTTGTGTTACACACAAACGTTTATAAATATGATGATTCTGGCAAGTTGTGTTACACACAAAAGTTTATAAATATGATGATTCTGGCAAGTTGTGTTACACACAAAAGTTCAAAAGTATATATATATATATATAAATATGATGATTCTGGCAAGTTGTGTTACACACAAAAGTTCAAAAGTATATATATATATAAATATGATGATTGTGGCAAGTTGTGTTACACACAAAAGTTCAAAAGTATATATATAAATGTGATGATTCTGGCAAGTTGTGTTACACACAAAAGTTCAAAAGTATATATATATATATATATATATATATAAATATGATGATTCTGGCAAGTTGTGTTACATACAAATGTTTATAAATATGATGATTCTGGCAAGTTGTGTTACACACAAAAGTTCAAAAGTATATATATATATAAATATGATGATTCTGGCAAGTTGTGTTACACGCAAAAGTTCAAAAGTATATATATATATATATAAATATGATGATTCTGGCAAGTTGTGTTACACACAAAAGTTCAAAAGTATATATATATATGTATAAATATGATGATTCTGGCAAGTTGTGTTACACACAAAAGTTCAAACGTATATATATATATATATAAATATGATGATTCTGGCAAGTTGTGTTACACACAAAAGTTCAAAAGTATATATATATATATATATATATATATATATATCTAAATATGATGATTCTGGCAAGTTGTGTTACACACAAAAGTTTATAAATATGATGATTCTGGCAAGTTGTGTTACACACAAAAGTTTATATATATGATGATTCTGGCAAGTTGTGTTACACACAAACGTGTGTAAATATAATGATTCTAGCAAGTTGTGTTACACAACAGAAATTTATAAATATGATGATTCTGGCAAGTTGTGTTACACACAAAAGTTTATAAATATGATGATTCTGGCAAGTTGTGTTACACACAAAAGTTCAAAAGTATATATATGATGATTCTGGCAAGTTGTGTTACACACAAACGTGTATAAATATAATGATTCTAGCAAGTTGTGTCACACAACTGAAGTGTATAAATATGATGATTCTGGCAAGTTGTGTTACACAACAGAAATTTATAAATACGATGATTCTGGCAAGTTGTGTTACACAACAGAAATTTATAAATATGATGATTCTGGCAAGTTGTGTCACACAACAAAAGTGTATAAATATGATGATTCTGGCAAGTTGTGTTACACAACAAAAGTGTATAAATATGATGATTCTGGAAAGTTATGTCACACAAAAAACGTGTATAAATATGATGATTCTGGCAAGTTGTGTTACACAACAGAAATTTATAAATATGATGATTCTGGCAAGTTGTGTCACACAACAGAAATTTATAAATATGATGATTCTGGCAAGTTGTGTCACACAACAAAAGTTCAAAAGTATATATATATATGATTCTGGCAAGTTGTGTTACACAACAAAAGTGTATAAATATAATGATTCTAGCAAGTTGTGTTACACAACAGAAATTTATAAATATGATGATTCTGGCAAGTTGTGTCACACAACAAAAGTGTATAAATATGATGATTCTGGCAAGTTGTGTTACACAACAAAAGTGTATAAATATGATGATTCTGGCAAGTTGTGTTACACAACAGAAATTTATAAATATGATGATTCTGGCAAGTTGTGTCACACAACAAACGTGTATAAATATGATGATTCTAGCAAGTTGTGTTACACAACAGAAATTTATAAATATGATGATTCTGGCAAGTTGTGTCACACAACAGAAGTATATAAATATGATGATTCTGGCAAGTTGTGTTACACAACAGAAATTTATAAATATGATGATTCTGGCAAGTTGTGTCACACAACAAACGTGTATAAATATGATGATTCTAGCAAGTTGTGTTACACAACAGAAATTTATAAATATGATGATTCTGGCAAGTTGTGTCACACAACAAACGTGTATAAATATGATGATTCTAGCAAGTTGTGTTACACAACAGAAATTTATAAATATGATGATTCTGGCAAGTTGTGTCACACAACAAACGTGTATAAATATGATGATTCTGGCAAGTTGTGTCACACAACAGAAGTATATAAATATGATGATTCTGGCAAGTTGTGTTACACAACAGAAGTGTATAAATATGATGATTCTGGCAAGTTGTGTTACACAACAAAAGTGTATAAATATGATGATTCTGGCAAGTTGTGTTACACAACAGAAGTGTATAAATATGATGATTCTGGCAAGTTGTGTTACACAACAGAAGTGTATAAATATGATGATTCTGGCAAGTTGTGTCACACAACAAAAGTGTATAAATATGATGATTCTGGCAAGTTGTGTCACACAACAAAAGTGTATAAATATGATGATTCTGGCAAGTTGTGTCACACAACAGAAGTGTATAAATATGATGATTCTGGCAAGTTGTGTCACACAACAGAAGTATATAAATATGATGATTCTGGCAAGTTGTGTTACACAACTGAAGTGTATAAATATGATGATTCTGGCAAGTTGTGTTACACAACAAAAGTGTATAAATATGATGATTCTGGCAAGTTGTGTCACACAACTGAAGTGTATAAATATGATGATTCTGGCAAGTTGTGTCACACAACAAAAGTATATAAATATGATTCTGGCAACTTGTGTCACACAACAAAAGTGTATAAATATGATGATTCTGGCAAGTTGTGTCACACAACAAAAGTATATAAATATGATGATTCTGGCAAGTTGTGTCACACAACAAACGTGTATAAATATGATGATTCTAGCAAGTTGTGTTACACAACAGAAATTTATAAATATGATGATTCTGGCAAGTTGTGTCACACAACAAAAGTGTATAAATATGATGATTCTGGCAAGTTGTGTTACACAACAAAAGTGTATAAATATGATGATTCTGGCAAGTTGTGTCACACAACAAAAGTGTATAAATATGATGATTCTGGAAAGTTATGTCACACAACAAACGTGTATAAATATGATGATTCTGGCAAGTTGTGTTACACAACAGAAATTTATAAATATGATGATTCTGGCAAGTTGTGTCACACAACAGAAGTGTATAAATATGATGATTCTGGCAAGTTGTGTTACACAACAAAAGTGTATAAATATGATGATTCTGGAAAGGTGTGTCACACAACTGAAGTGTATAAATATGATGATTCTGGCAAGTTGTGTTACACAACAAAAGTGTATAAATATGATGATTCTGGAAAGGTGTGTCACACAACTGAAGTGTATAAATATGATGATTCTGGCAAGTTGTGTCACACAACAAAAGTATATAAATATGATGATTCTGGCAAGTTGTGTTACACAACAGAAGTGTATAAATATGATGATTCTGGCAAGTTGTGTTACACAACAGAAGTGTATAAATATGATGATTCTGGCAAGTTGTGTTACACAACAGAAGTGTATAAATATGATGATTCTGGCAAGTTGTCTTACACAACAGAAGTGTATAAATATGATGATTCTGGCAAGTTGTGTTACACAACAGAAGTGTATAAATATGATGATTCTGGCAAATTGTGTCACACAACAAAAGTGTATAAATATGATGATTCTGGCAACTTGTGTTACACAACAAAAGTGTATAAATATGGTGATTCTGGCAAGTTGTGTTACACAACAGAAGTGTATAAATATGATGATTCTGGCAAGTTGTGTCACACAACAAAAGTGTCTAAATATGATGATTCTGGCAAGTTGTGTTACACAACAGAAGTGTATAAATATGATGATTCTGGCAAGTTGTGATACACAACAAAAGTGTATAAATATGATGATTCTGGCAAGTTGTGTTACACAACAGAAGTGTATAAATATGATGATTCTGGCAAGTTGTGTCACACAACAGAAGTATATAAATATGATGATTCTGGCAAGTTGTGTTACACACAAAAGTTCAAAAGTATATATATATATAAATATGATGATTCTGGCAAGTTGTGTTACACACAAACGTTTATAAATATGATGATTCTGGCAAGTTGTGTTACACACAAAAGTTCAAAAGTATATATATGATGATTCTGGCAAGTTGTGTTACACACAAAGGTTTATAAATATGATGATTCTGGCAAGTTGTGTTACACACAAAAGTTTATAAATATGATGATTCTGGCAAGTTGTGTTACACACAAAAGTTCAAAAGTATATATATATAAATATGATGATTCTGCAAGTTGTGTTACACACAAAAGTTCAAAAGTATATATATATATATATAAATATGATGATTCTGGAAAGTTGTGTTACACACAAAAGTTCAAAAGTATATATATGATTATCCTGGCAAGTTGTGTTACACACAAACGTGTATAAATATGATGATTCTAGCAAGTTGTGTTACACAACAGAAATTTATAAATATGATGATTCTGGCAAGTTGTGTTACACACAAACGTGTGTAAATATGATGATTCTAGCAAGTTGTGTTACACAACAGAAATTTATAAATATGATGATTCTAGCAAGTTGTGTTACACAACAGAAATTTATAAATATGATGATCCTGGCAAGTTGTGTTACACACAAACGTGTATAAATATGATGATTCAGGCAAGTTGTGTTACACACAAACGTGTATAAATATGATGATTCTAGCAAGTTGTGTTACACAACAGAAATTTATAAATATGATGATTCTGGCAAGTTGTGTTACACACAAACGTGTATAAATATGATGATTCTGGCAAGTTGTGTTACACACAAAAGTTCAAAAGTATATATATATATATATAAATATGATGATTCTGGCAAGTTGTGTTACACACAAATGTTTATAATTATGATGATTCTGGCAAGTTGTGTTACACACAAAAGTTCAAAAGTATATATATATATAAATATGATGATTCTGGCAAGTTGTGTTACACACAAAAGTTCAAAAGTATATATATATATATAAAAATGATGATTCTGGCAAGTTGTGTTACACACAAAAGTTCAAAAGTATATATATATATATAAATATGATGATTCTGGCAAGTTGTGTTACACACAAACGTTTATAAATATGATGATTCTGGCAAGTTGTGTTACACACAAAAGTTCAAAAGTATATATGTATATATATATATATAAATATGATGATTCTGGCAAGTTGTGTCACACAACAAAAGTGTATAAATATGATGATTCTGGCAAGTTGTGTCACACAACAGAAGTGTATAAATATGATGATTCTGGCAAGTTGTGTCACACAACAGAAGTATATAAATATGATGATTCTGGCAAGTTGTGTTACACAACTGAACTGTATAAATATGATGATTCTGGCAAGTTGTGTTACACAACAAAAGTGTATAAATATGATGATTCTGGCAAGTTGTGTCACACAACTGAAGTGTATAAATATGATGATTCTGGCAAGTTGTGTCACACAACAAAAGTATATAAATATGATGATTCTGGCAAGTTGTGTCACACAACAAAAGTGTATAAATATGATGATTCTGGCAAGTTGTGTCACACAACAAAACTATATAAATATGATGATTCTGGCAAGTTGTGTCACACAACAAACGTGTATAAATATGATGATTCTAGCAAGTTGTGTTACACAACAGAAATTTATAAATATGATGATTCTGGCAAGTTGTGTCACACAACAAAAGTGTATAAATATGATGATTCTGGCAAGTTGTGTTACAGAACAAAAGTGTATAAATATGATGATTCTGGCAAGTTGTGTCACACAACAAAAGTGTATAAATATGATGATTCTGGAAAGTTATGTCACACAACAAACGTGTATAAATATGATGATTCTGGCAAGTTGTGTTACACAACAGAAATTTATAAATATGATGATTCTGGCAAGTTGTGTCACACAACAGAAGTGTATAAATATGATGATTCTGGCAAGTTGTGTTACACAACAAAAGTGTATAAATATGATGATTCTGGAAAGGTGTGTCACACAACTGAAGTGTATAAATATGATGATTCTGGCAAGTTGTGTTACACAACAAAAGTGTATAAATATGATGATTCTGGAAAGGTGTGTCACACAACTGAAGTGTATAAATATGATGATTCTGGCAAGTTGTGTCACACAACAAAAGTATATAAATATGATGATTCTGGCAAGTTGTGTTACACAACAGAAGTGTATAAATATGATGATTCTGGCAAGTTGTGTTACACAACAGAAGTGTATAAATATGATGATTCTGGCAAGTTGTGTTACACAACAGAAGTGTATAAATATGATGATTCTGGCAAGTTGTGTTACACAACAGAAGTGTATAAATATGATGATTCTGGCAAGTTGTGTTACACAACAGAAGTGTATAAATATGATGATTCTGGCAAATTGTGTCACACAACAAAAGTGTATAAATATGATGATTCTGGCAAGTTGTGTTACACAACAAAAGTGTATAAATATGGTGATTCTGGCAAGTTGTGTTACACAACAGAAGTGTATAAATATGATGATTCTGGCAAGTTGTGTCACACAACAAAAGTGTCTAAATATGATGATTCTGGCAAGTTGTGTTACACAACAGAAGTGTATAAATATGATGATTCTGGCAAGTTGTGATACACAACAAAAGTGTATAAATATGATGATTCTGGCAAGTTGTGATACACAACAAAAGTGTATAAATATGATGATTCTGGCAAGTTGTGTTACACAACAGAAGTGTATAAATATGATGATTCTGGCAAGTTGTGTCACACAACAGAAGTATATAAATATGATGATTCTGGCAAGTTGTGTTACACACAAAAGTTCAAAAGTATATATATATATAAATATGATGATTCTGGCAAGTTGTGTTACACACAAACGTTTATAAATATGATGATTCTGGCAAGTTGTGTTACACACAAAAGTTCAAAAGTATATATATGATGATTCTGGCAAGTTGTGTTACACACAAAGGTTTATAAATATGATGATTCTGGCAAGTTGTGTTACACACAAAAGTTTATAAATATGATGATTCTGGCAAGTTGTGTTACACACAAAAGTTCAAAAGTATATATATATAAATATGATGATTCTGCAAGTTGTGTTACACACAAAAGTTCAAAAGTATATATATATATATATATATATATATATAAATATGATGATTCTGGAAAGTTGTGTTACACACAAAAGTTCAAAAGTATATATATGATGATCCTGGCAAGTTGTGTTACACACAAACGTGTATAAATATGATGATTCTTGCAAGTTGTGTTACACACAAACGTGTATAAATATGATGATTCTAGCAAGTTGTGTTACACAACAGAAATTTATAAATATGATGATTCTGGCAAGTTGTGTTACACACAAACGTGTGTAAATATGATGATTCTAGCAAGTTGTGTTACACAACAGAAATTTATAAATATGATGATTCTAGCAGGTTGTGTTACACAACAGAAATTTATAAATATGATGATTCTAGCAAGTTGTGTTACACAACAGAAATTTATAAATATGATGATCCTGGCAAGTTGTGTTACACACAAACGTGTATAAATATGATGATTCTGGCAAGTTGTGTTACACACAAACGTGTATAAATATGATGATTCTAGCAAGTTGTGTTACACAACAGAAATTTATAAATATGATGATTCTGGCAAGTTGTGTTACACACAAACGTGTATAAATATGATGATTCTGGCAAGTTGTGTTACACACAAAAGTTCAAAAGTATATATATAAATATGATGATTCTGGCAAGTTGTGTTACACACAAATGTTTATAATTATGATGATTCTGGCAAGTTGTGTTACACACAAAAGTTCAAAAGTATATATATATAAATATGATGATTCTGGCAAGTTGTGTTACACACAAAAGTTCAAAAGTATATATATATATGTATAAATATGATGATTCTGGCAAGTTGTGTTACACACAAAAGTTCAAAAGTATATATATATATATATAAAAATGATGATTCTGGCAAGTTGTGTTACACACAAAAGTTCAAAAGTATATATATATATATACATATATATAAATATGATGATTCTGGCAAGTTGTGTTACACACAAACGTTTATAAATATGATGATTCTGGCAAGTTGTGTTACACACAAAAGTTCAAAAGTATATATGTATATATATATATATATAAATATGATTCTGGCAAGTTGTGTTACACACAAACGTTTATAAATATGATGATTCTGGCAAGTTGTGTTACACACAAAAGTTTATAAATATGATGATTCTGGAAAGTTGTGTTACACACAAAAGTTCAAAAGTATATATATATAAATATGATGATTCTGCAAGTTGTGTTACACACAAAAGTTCAAAAGTATATATATGATGATTCTGGCAAGTTGTGTTACACACAAAAGTTTATAAATATGATGATTCTGGAAAGTTGTGTTACACACAAAAGTTCAAAAGTATATATATAAATATGATGATTCTGCAAGTTGTGTTACACACAAAAGTTCAAAAGTATATATATGATGATGATGGCAAGTTGTGTTACACACAAACGTTTATAAATATGATGATTCTGGCAAGTTGTGTTACACACAAAAGTTCAAAAGTATATATCTATATATATACATATATATATATAAATATGATGATTCTGGCAAGTTGTGTTACACACAAACGTTTATAAATATGATGATTCTGGCAAGTTGTGTTACACACAAAAGTTTATAAATATGATGATTCTGGCAAGTTGTGTTACACACAAAAGTTCAAAAGTATATATATATATATATATATATATATATAAATATGATGATTCTGGCAAGTTGTGTTACACACAAAAGTTCAAAAGTATATATATAAATGTGATGATTCTGGCAAGTTGTGTTACACACAAACGTGTATAAATATGATGATTCTAGCAAGTTGTGTTACACAACAGAAATTTATAAATATGATGATTCTGGCAAGTTGTGTTACACACAAAAGTTCAAAAGTATATATATATATATATATATATATATAAAAATGATGATTGTGGCAAGTTGTGTTACACACAAAAGTTCAAAAGTATATATATAAATGTGATGATTCTGGCAAGTTGTGTTACACACAAACGTGTATAAATATGATGATTCTAGCAAGTTGTGTTACACAACAGAAATTTATAAATATGATGATTCTGGCAAGTTGTGTTACACACAAAAGTTCAAAAGTATATATATATATCTAAATATGATGATTCTGGCAAGTTGTGTTACACACAAAAGTTTATAAATATGATGATTCTGGCAAGTTGTGTTACACACAAAAGTTTATATATATGATGATTCTGGCAAGTTGTGTTACACACAAACGTGTGTAAATATAATGATTCTAGCAAGTTGTGTTACACAACAGAAATTTATAAATATGATGATTCTGGCAAGTTGTGTTACACACAAAAGTTTATAAATATGATGATTCTGGCAAGTTGTGTTACACACAAAAGTTCAAAAGTATATATATGATGATTCTGGCAAGTTGTGTTACACACAAACGTGTATAAATATAATGATTCTAGCAAGTTGTGTCACACAACTGAAGTGTATAAATATGATGATTCTGGCAAGTTGTGTTACACAACAGAAATTTATAAATATGATGATTCTGGCAAGTTGTGTTACACAACAGAAATTTATAAATATGATGATTCTGGCAAGTTGTGTCACACAACAAAAGTGTATAAATATGATGATTCTGGCAAGTTGTGTTACACAACAAAAGTGTATAAATATGATGATTCTGGAAAGTTATGTCACACAAAAAACGTGTATAAATATGATGATTCTGGCAAGTTGTGTTACACAACAGAAATTTATAAATATGATGATTCTGGCAAGTTGTGTCACACAACAGAAATTTATAAATATGATGATTCTGGCAAGTTGTGTCACACAACAAAAGTTCAAAAGTATATATATATGATTCTGGCAAGTTGTGTTACACAACAAAAGTGTATAAATATAATGATTCTAGCAAGTTGTGTTACACAACAGAAATTTATAAATATGATGATTCTGGCAAGTTGTGTCACACAACAAAAGTGTATAAATATGATGATTCTGGCAAGTTGTGTTACACAACAAAAGTGTATAAATATGATGATTCTGGCAAGTTGTGTTACACAACAGAAATTTATAAATATGATGATTCTGGCAAGTTGTGTCACACAACAAACGTGTATAAATATGATGATTCTAGCAAGTTGTGTTACACAACAGAAATTTATAAATATGATGATTCTGGCAAGTTGTGTCACACAACAGAAGTATATAAATATGATGATTCTGGCAAGTTGTGTTACACAACAGAAATTTATAAATATGATGATTCTGGCAAGTTGTGTCACACAACAAACGTGTATAAATATGATGATTCTAGCAAGTTGTGTTACACAACAGAAATTTATAAATATGATGATTCTGGCAAGTTGTGTCACACAACAAACGTGTATAAATGTGATGATTCTAGCAAGTTGTGTTACACAACAGAAATTTATAAATATGATGATTCTGGCAAGTTGTGTCACACAACAAACGTGTATAAATATGATGATTCTGGCAAGTTGTGTCACACAACAGAAGTATTTAAATATGATGATTCTGGCAAGTTGTGTTACACAACAGAAGTGTATAAATATGATGATTCTGGCAAGTTGTGTTACACAACAAAAGTGTATAAATATGATGATTCTGGCAAGTTGTGTTACACAACAGAAGTGTATAAATATGATGATTCTGGCAAGTTGTGTCACACAACAAAAGTGTATAAATATGATGATTCTGGCAAGTTGTGTCACACAACAAAAGTGTATAAATATGATGATTCTGGCAAGTTGTGTCACACAACAGAAGTGTATAAATATGATGATTCTGGCAAGTTGTGTCACACAACAGAAGTATATAAATATGATGATTCTGGCAAGTTGTGTTACACAACTGAAGTGTATAAATATGATGATTCTGGCAAGTTGTGTTACACAACAAAAGTGTATAAATATGATGATTCTGGCAAGTTGTGTCACACAACTGAAGTGTATAAATATGATGATTCTGGCAAGTTGTGTCACACAACAAAAGTATATAAATATGATGATTCTGGCAAGTTGTGTCACACAACAAAAGTGTATAAATATGATGATTCTGGCAAGTTGTGTTACACAACAAAAGTATATAAATATGATGATTCTGGCAAGTTGTGTCACACAACAAACGTGTATAAATATGATGATTCTAGCAAGTTGTGTTACACAACAGAATTTTATAAATATGATGATTCTGGCAAGTTGTGTCACACAACAAAAGTGTATAAATATGATGATTCTGGCAAGTTGTGTTACACAACAAAAGTGTATAAATATGATGATTCTGGCAAGTTGTGTCACACAACAAAAGTGTATAAATATGATGATTCTGGAAAGTTATGTCACACAACAAACGTGTATAAATATGATGATTCTGGCAAGTTGTGTTACACAACAGAAATTTATAAATATGATGATTCTGGCAAGTTGTGTCACACAACAGAAGTGTATAAATATGATGATTCTGGCAAGTTGTGTTACACAACAAAAGTGTATAAATATGATGATTCTGGAAAGGTGTGTCACACAACTGAAGTGTATAAATATGATGATTCTGGCAAGTTGTGTTACACAACAAAAGTGTATAAATATGATGATTCTGGAAAGGTGTGTCACACAACTGAAGTGTATAAATATGATGATTCTGGCAAGTTGTGTCACACAACAAAAGTATATAAATATGATGATTCTGGCAAGTTGTGTTACACAACAGAAGTGTATAAATATGATGATTCTGGCAAGTTGTGTTACACAACAGAAGTGTATAAATATGATGATTCTGGCAAGTTGTGTTACACAACAGAAGTGTATAAATATGATGATTCTGGCAAGTTGTGTTACACAACAGAAGTGTATAAATATGATGATTCTGGCAAGTTGTGTTACACAACAGAAGTGTATAAATATGATGATTCTGGCAAATTGTGTCACACAACAAAAGTGTATAAATATGATGATTCTGGCAAGTTGTGTTACACAACAAAAGTGTATAAATATGGTGATTCTGGCAAGTTGTGTTACACAACAGAAGTGTATAAATATGATGATTCTGGCAAGTTGTGTCACACAACAAAAGTGTCTAAATATGATGATTCTGGCAAGTTGTGTTACACAACAGAAGTGTATAAATATGATGATTCTGGCAAGTTGTGATACACAACAAAAGTGTATAAATATGATGATTCTGGCAAGTTGTGTTACACAACAGAAGTGTATAAATATGATGATTCTGGCAAGTTGTGTCACACAACAGAAGTATATAAATATGATGATTCTGGCAAGTTGTGTTACACACAAAAGTTCAAAAGTATATATATATATATATAAATAAATATGATTCTGGCAAGTTGTGTTACACACAAACGTTTATAAATATGATGATTCTGGCAAGTTGTGTTACACACAAAAGTTCAAAAGTATATATATGATGATTCTGGCAAGTTGTGTTACACACAAAGGTTTATAAATATGATGATTCTGGCAAGTTGTGTTACACACAAAAGTTTATAAATATGATGATTCTGGCAAGTTGTGTTACACACAAAAGTTCAAAAGTATATATATATATAAATATGATGATTCTGCAAGTTGTGTTACACACAAAAGTTCAAAAGTATATATATATATATATATATATATATATATATATATAAATATGATGATTCTGGAAAGTTGTGTTACACACAAAAGTTCAAAAGTATATATATGATGATCCTGGCAAGTTGTGTTACACACAAACGTGTATAAATATGATGATTCTGGCAAGTTGTGTTACACACAAACGTGTATAAATATGATGATTCTAGCAAGTTGTGTTACACAACAGAAATTTATAAATATGATGATTCTGGCAAGTTGTGTTACACACAAACGTGTGTAAATATGATGATTCTAGCAAGTTGTGTTACACAACAGAAATTTATAAATATGATGATTCTAGCAAGTTGTGTTACACAACAGAAATTTATAAATATGATGATTCTAGCAAGTTGTGTTACACAACAGAAATTTATAAATATGATGATCCTGGCAAGTTGTGTTACACACAAACGTGTATAAATATGATGATTCTGGCAAGTTGTGTTACACACAAACGTGTATAAATATGATGATTCTAGCAAGTTGTGTTACACAACAGAAATTTATAAATATGATGATTCTGGCAAGTTGTGTTACACACAAACGTGTATAAATATGATGATTCTGGCAAGTTGTGTTACACACAAAAGTTCAAAAGTATATATATATATAAATATGATGATTCTGGCAAGTTGTGTTACACACAATTGTTTATAATTATGATGATTCTGGCAAGTTGTGTTACACACAAAAGTTCAAAAGTATATATATATATATAAATATGATGATTCTGGCAAGTTGTGTTACACACAAAAGTTCAAAAGTATATATATATATATGTATAAATATGATGATTCTGGCAAGTTGTGTTACACACAAAAGTTCAAAAGTATATATATATATATATAAAAATGATGATTCTGGCAAGTTGTGTTACACACAAAAGTTCAAAAGTATATATATATAAATATGATGATTCTGGCAAGTTGTGTTACACACAAACGTTTATAAATATGATGATTCTGGCAAGTTGTGTTACACACAAAAGTTTATAAATATGATGATTCTGGCAAGTTGTGTTACACACAAAAGTTCAAAAGTATATATATATATATATATATATATAAATATGATGATTCTGGCAAGTTGTGTTACACACAAAAGTTCAAAAGTATATATATAAATGTGATGATTCTGGCAAGTTGTGTTACACACAAACGTGTATAAATATGATGATTCTAGCAAGTTGTGTTACACAACAGAAATTTATAAATATGATGATTCTGGCAAGTTGTGTTACACACAAAAGTTCAAAAGTATATATATATATAAAAATGATGATTGTGGCAAGTTGTGTTACACACAAAAGTTCAAAAGTATATATATAAATGTGATGATTCTGGCAAGTTGTGTTACACACAAACGTGTATAAATATGATGATTCTAGCAAGTTGTGTTACACAACAGAAATTTATAAATATGATGATTCTGGGAAGTTGTGTTACACACAAAAGTTCAAAAGTATATATATATATATATATAAATATGATGATTCTGCCAAGTTGTGTTACATACAAATGTTTATAAATATGATGATTCTGGCAAGTTGTGTTACACACAAAAGTTCAAAAGTATATATACATAAATATGATGATTCTGGCAAGTTGTGTTACACGCAAAAGTTCAAAAGTATATATATATATAAATATGATGATTCTGGCAAGCTGTGTTACACACAAAAGTTCAAAAGTATATATATATATATATGTATAAATATGATGATTCTGGCAAGTTGTGTTACACACAAAAGTTCAAACGTATATATATATATAAATATGATGATTCTGGCAAGTTGTTACACACAAACGTTTATAAATATGATGATTCTGGCAAGTTGTGTTACACACAAAAGTTCAAAAGTATATATATATCTAAATATGATGATTCTGGCAAGTTGTGTTACACACAAAAGTTTATAAATATGATGATTCTGGCAAGTTGTGTTACACATAAAAGTTCAAAAGTATATATATGATGATTCTGGCAAGTTGTGTTACACACAAACGTGTATAAATATAATGATTCTAGCAAGTTGTGTCACACAACTGAAGTGTATAAATATGATGATTCTGGCAAGTTGTGTCACACAACAAAAGTATATAAATATGATGATTCTGGCAAGTTGTGTTACACACAAAAGTTCAAAAGTATATATATATATATATATATATATATATATATATATATATATAAATATGATGATTCTGGCAAGTTGTGTTACACACAAACGTTTATAAATATGATGATTCTGGCAAGTTGTGTTACACACAAAAGTTCAAAAGTATATATATATATATATATATATAAATATGATGATTCTGGCAAGTTGTGTTACACACAAACGTTTATAAATATGATGATTCTGGCAAGTTGTGTTACACACAAAAGTTTATAAATATGATGATTCTGGCAAGTTGTGTTACACACAAACGTGTATAAATATGATGATTCTGGAAAGTTGTGTTACACACAAAAGTTCAAAAGTATATATATATATAAATATGATGATTCTGCAAGTTGTGTTACACACAAAAGTTCAAAAGTATATATATGATGATTCTGGCAAGTTGTGTTACACACAAAAGTTTATAAATATGATGATTCTGGAAAGTTGTGTTACACACAAAAGTTCAAAAGTATATATATATAAATATGATGATTCTGCAAGTTGTGTTACACACAAAAGTTCAAAAGTATATATATGATGATTCTGGCAAGTTGTGTTACACACAAACGTTTATAAATATGATGATTCTGGCAAGTTGTGTTACACACAAAAGTTCAAAAGTATATATCTATATATATACATATATATATAAATATGATGATTCTGGCAAGTTGTGTTACACACAAACGTTTATAAATATGATGATTCTGGCAAGTTGTGTTACACACAAAAGTTTATAAATATGATGATTCTGGCAAGTTGTGTTACACACAAAAGTTCAAAAGTATATATATATATATATATATATATATATATAAATATGATGATTCTGGCAAGTTGTGTTACACACAAAAGTTCAAAAGTATATATATATATATATATAAATATGATGATTGTGGCAAGTTGTGTTACACACAAAAGTTCAAAAGTATATATATAAATATGATGATTCTGGCAAGTTGTGTTACATACAAATGTTTATAAATATGATGATTCTGGCAAGTTGTGTTACACACAAAAGTTCAAAAGTATATATATATAAATATGATGATTCTGGCAAGTTGTGTTACACGCAAAAGTTCAAAAGTATATATGTATATAAATATGATGATTCTGGCAAGTTGTGTTACACACAAAAGTTCAAAAGTATATATATGTATAAATATGATGATTCTGGCAAGTTGTGTTACACACAAAAGTTCAAACGTATATATATATATATATATATATATATATATATATATAAATATGATGATTCTGGCAAGTTGTGTTACACACAAAAGTTCAAAAGTATATATATATATATATATATCTAAATATGATGATTCTGGCAAGTTGTGTTACACACAAAAGTTTATAAATATGATGATTCTGGCAAGTTGTGTTACACACAAAAGTTTATATATATGATGATTCTGGCTAGTTGTGTTACACACAAAAGTTTATAAATATGATGATTCTGGCAAGTTGTGTTACACACAAAAGTTTATAAATATGATGATTCTGGCAAGTTGTGTTACACACAAAAGTTTATAAATATGATGATTCTGGCTAGTTGTGTTACACACAAAAGTTTATATATATGATGATTCTGGCTAGTTGTGTTACACACAAAAGTTTATAAATATGATGATTCTGGCAAGTTGTGTTACACACAAAAGTTTATATATATGATGATTCTGGCTAGTTGTGTTACACACAAAAGTTTATATATATGATGATTCTGGCTAGTTGTGTTACACACAAAAGTTTATAAATATGATGATTCTGGCAAGTTGTGTTACACACAAAAGTTTATATATATGATGATTCTGGCTAGTTGTGTTACACACAAAAGTTTATATATATGATGATTCTGGCAAGTTGTGTTACACACAAAAGTTTATAAATATGATGATTCTGGCAAGTTGTGTTACACACAAAAGTTTATAAATATGATGATTCTGGCAAGTTGTGTTACACACAAAAGTTTATATATATGATGATTCTGGCTAGTTGTGTTACACACAAAAGTTTATAAATATGATGATTCTGGCAAGTTGTGTTACACACAAAAGTTTATAAATATGATGATTCTGGCAAGTTGTGTTACACACAAAAGTTTATATATATGATGATTCTGGCTAGTTGTGTTACACACAAAAGTTTATAAATATGATGATTCTGGCAAGTTGTGTTACACACAAAAGTTTATAAATATTATGATTCTGGCAAGTTGTGTTACACACAAAAGTTTATAAATATGATGATTCTGGCTAGTTGTGTTACACACAAAAGTTTATATATATGATGATTCTGGCAAGTTGTGTTACACACAAAAGTTTATAAATATGATGATTCTGGCAAGTTGTGTTACACACAAAAGTTTATAAATATGATGATTCTGGCAAGTTGTGTTACACACAAAAGTTTATAAATATGATGATTCTGGCAAGTTGTGTTACACAACAAAAGTTTATAAATATGATGATTCTGGCTAGTTGTGTTACACACAAAAGTTTATAAATATGATGATTCTGGCAAGTTGTGTTACACACAAAAGTTTATAAATATGATGATTCTGGCAAGTTGTGTTACACACAAAAGTTTATAAATATGATGATTCTGGCTAGTTGTGTTACACACAAAAGTTTATAAATATGATGATTCTGGCTAGTTGTGTTACACACAAAAGTTTATAAATATGATGATTCTGGCTAGTTGTGTTACACACAAAAGTTTATAAATATGATGATTCTGGCAAGTTGTGTTACACACAAAAGTTTATAAATATGATGATTCTGGCTAGTTGTGTTACACACAAAAGTTTATAAATATGATGATTCTGGCAAGTTGTGTTACACACAAAAGTTTATATATATGATGATACTGGCAAGTTGTGTTACACACAAAAGTTCAAAAGTATATATATGATGATTCTGGCAAGTTGTGTTACACAACAGAAATTTATAAATATGATGATTCTGGCAAGTTGTGTTACACAACAGAAATTTATAAATATGATGATTCTGGCAAGTTGTGTTACACACAAAAGTTTATAAATATGATGATTCTGGCAAGTTGTGTTACACACAAAAGTTCAAAAGTATATATATGATGATTCTGGCAAGTTGTGTTACACACAAACGTGTATAAATATAATGATTCTAGCAAGTTGTGTCACACAACTGAAGTGTATAAATATGATGATTCTGGCAAGTTGTGTTACACAACAGAAATTTATAAATATGATGATTCTGGCTAGTTGTGTTACACACAAAAGTTTATAAATATGATGATTCTGGCAAGTTGTGTTACACAACAGAAATTTATAAATATGATGATTCTGGCAAGTTGTGTTACACACAAAAGTTTATAAATATGATGATTCTGGCTAGTTGTGTTACACACAAAAGTTTATAAATATGATGATTCTGGCAAGTTGTGTTACACACAAAAGTTTATATATATGATGATACTGGCAAGTTGTGTTACACACAAACGTGTGTAAATATAATGATTCTAGCAAGTTGTGTTACACAACAGAAATTTATAAATATGATGATTCTGGCAAGTTGTGTTACACACAAAAGTTTATAAATATGATGATTCTGGCAAGTTGTGTTACACATAAAAGTTCAAAAGTATATATATGATGATTCTGGCAAGTTGTGTTACACACAAACGTGTATAAATATAATGATTCTAGCAAGTTGTGTCACACAACTGAAGTGTATAAATATGATGATTCTGGCAAGTTGTGTTACACAACAGAAATTTATAAATATGATGATTCTGGCAAGTTGTGTTACACAACAGAAATTTATAAATATGATGATTCTGGCAAGTTGTGTCACACAACAAAAGTGTATAAATATGATGATTCTGGCAAGTTGTGTTACACAACAAAAGTGTATAAATATGATGATTCTGGAAAGTTATGTCACACAAAAAACGTGTATAAATATGATGATTCTGGCAAGTTGTGTTACACAACAGAAATTTATAAATATGATGATTCTGGCAAGTTGTGTCACACAACAGAAATTTATAAATATGATGATTCTGGCAAGTTATGTCACACAACAAAAGTTCAAAAGTATATATATATGATTCTGGCAAGTTGTGTTACACAACAAAAGTGTATAAATATAATGATTCTAGCAAGTTGTGTTACACAACAGAAATTTATAAATATGATGATTCTGGCAAGTTGTGTCACACAACAAAAGTGTATAAATATGATGATTCTGGCAAGTTGTGTTACACAACAAAAGTGTATAAATATGATGATTCTGGCAAGTTGTGTTACACAACAGAAATTTATAAATATGATGATTCTGGCAAGTTGTGTCACACAACAAACGTGTATAAATATGATGATTCTAGCAAGTTGTGTTACACAACAGAAATTTATAAATATGATGATTCTGGCAAGTTGTGTCAGACAACAGAAGTATATAAATATGATGATTCTGGCAAGTTGTGTTACACAACAGAAATTTATAAATATGATGATTCTGGCAAGTTGTGTCACACAACAAACGTGTATAAATATGATGATTCTAGCAAGTTGTGTTACACAACAGAAATTTATAAATATGATGATTCTGGCAAGTTGCGTCACACAACAAACGTGTATAAATATGATGATTCTAGCAAGTTGTGTTACACAACAGAAATTTATAAATATGATGATTCTGGCAAGTTGTGTCACACAACAAACGTGTATAAATATGATGATTCTGGCAAGTTGTGTCACACAACAGAAGTATATAAATATGATGATTCTGGCAAGTTGTGTTACACAACAGAAGTGTATAAATATGATGAATCTGGCAAGTTGTGTTACACAACAAAAGTGTATAAATATGATGATTCTGGCAAGTTGTGTTACACAACAGAAGTGTATAAATATGATGATTCTGGCAAGTTGTGTCACACAACAAAAGTGTATAAATATGATGATTCTGGCAAGTTGTGTCACACAACAAAAGTGTATAAATATGATGATTCTGGCAAGTTGTGTCACACAACAGAAGTGTATAAATATGATGATTCTGGCAAGTTGTGTCATACAACAGAAGTATATAAATATGATGATTCTGGCAAGTTGTGTTACACAACTGAAGTGTATAAATATGATGATTCTGGCAAGTTGTGTTACACAACAAAAGTGTATAAATATGATGATTCTGGCAAGTTGTGTCACACAACAAAAGTGTATAAATATGATGATTCTGGCAAGTTGTGTCACACAACAAAAGTATATAAATATGATGATTCTGGCAAGTTGTGTCACACAACAAACGTGTATAAATATGATGATTCTAGCAAGTTGTGTTACACAACAGAAATTTATAAATATGATATGATTCTGGCAAGTTGTGTCACACAACAAAAGTGTATAAATATGATGATTCTGGCAAGTTGTGTTACACAACAAAAGTGTATAAATATGATGATTCTGGCAAGTTGTGTCACACAACAAAAGTGTATAAATATGATGATTCTGGAAAGTTATGTCACACAACAAACGTGTATAAATATGATGATTCTGGCAAGTTGTGTTACACAACAGAAATTTATAAATATGATGATTCTGGCAAGTTGTGTCACACAACAGAAGTGTATAAATATGATGATTCTGGCAAGTTGTGTTACACAACAAAAGTGTATAAATATGATGATTCTGGAAAGGTGTGTCACACAACTGAAGTGTATAAATATGATGATTCTGGCAAGTTGTGTTACACAACAAAAGTGTATAAATATGATGATTCTGGAAAGGTGTGTCACACAACTGAAGTGTATAAATATGATGATTCTGGCAAGTTGTGTCACACAACAAAAGTATATAAATATGATGATTCTGGCAAGTTGTGTTACACAACAGAAGTGTATAAATATGATGATTCTGGCAAGTTGTGTTACACAACAGAAGTGTATAAATATGATGATTCTGGCAAGTTGTGTTACACAACAGAAGTGTATAAATATGATGATTCTGGCAAGTTGTGTTACACAACAGAAGTGTATAAATATGATGATTCTGGCAAGTTGTGTTACACAACAGAAGTGTATAAATATGATGATTCTGGCAAGTTGTGTTACACAACAGAAGTGTATAAATATGATGATTCTGGCACGTTGTGTTACACAACAAAAGTGTATAAATATGATGATTCTGGCAAGTTGTGTTACACAACAAAAGTGTATAAATATGATGATTCTGGCAAGTTGTGTCAAACAACAAAAGTGTATAAATATGATGATTCTGGCAAGTTGTGTTACACAACAAAAGTGTATAAATATGATGATTCTGGAAAGTTATGTCACACAACAAACGTGTATAAATATGATGATTCTGGCAAGTTGTGTCACACAACAAACGTGTATAAATATGATGATTCTGGCAAGTTGTGTCACACAACAAACGTGTATAAATATGATGATTCTGGCAAGTTGTGTCACACAACAAAAGTGTATAAATATGATGATTCTGGCAAGTTGTGTCACACAACTGAAGTGTATAAATATGATGATTCTGGCAAGTTGTGTCACACAACAAACGTGTATAAATATGATGATTCTGGCAAGTTATGTCACACAACAAACGTGTATATATATGATGATTCTGGCAAGTTGTGTCACACAACAAACGTGTATAAATATGATGATTCTGGCAAGTTGTGTCACACAACAGAAGTATATAAATATGATGATTCTGGCAAGCTGTGTCACACAACAAACGTGTATAAATATGATGATTCTGGCAAGTTGTGTTACACAACTGAAGTGTATAAATATGATGATTCTGGCAAGTTGTGTCACACAACAAACGTGTATAAATATGATGATTCTGGCAAGTTATGTCACACAACAAACGTGTATATATATGATGATTCTGGCAAGTTGTGTCACACAACAAACGTGTATATATATGATGATTCTGGCAAGTTGTGTCACACAACAAACGTGTATGAATATGATGATTCTGGCAAGTTGTGTCACACAACAGAAGTATATAAATATGATGATTCTGGCAAGTTGTGTCACACAACAGAAGTATATAAATATGATGATTCTGGCAAGTTGTGTCACACAACAAAAGTATATAAATATGATGATTCTGGCAAGTTGTGTCACACAACAGAAGTATATAAATATGATGATTCTGGCAAGTTGTGTCACACAACAAAAGTGTATAAATATGATGATTCTGGCAAGTTGTGTTACACAACAAAAGTGTATAAATATGATGATTCTGGAAAGTTATGTCACACAACAAACGTGTATAAATATGATGATTCTGGCAAGTTGTGTCACACAACAAACGTGTATAAATATGATGATTCTGGCAAGTTGTGTCACACAACAAACGTGTATAAATATGATGATTCTGGCAAGTTGTGTCACACAACAAAAGTGTATAAATATGATGATTCTGGCAAGTTGTGTTACACAACTGAAGTGTATAAATATGATGATTCTGGCAAGTTGTGTCAAACAACAAACGTGTATAAATATGATGATTCTGGCAAGTTATGTCACACAACAAACGTGTATATATATGATGATTCTGGCAAGTTGTGTCACACAACAAACGTGTATAAATATGATGATTCTGGCAAGTTGTGTCACACAACAAACGTGTATAAATATGATGATTCTGGCAAGTTGTGTTACACAACTGAAGTGTATAAATATGATGATTCTGGCAAGTTGTGTCACACAACAAATGTGTATAAATATGATGATTCTGGCAAGTTATGTCACACAACAATCGTGTATATATATGATGATTCTGGCAAGTTGTGTCACACAACAAACGTGTATAAATATGATGATTCTGGCAAGTTGTGTCACACAACAGAAGTATATAAATATGATGATTCTGGCAAGTTGTGTCACACAACAGAAGTATATAAATATGATGATTCTGGCAAGTTGTGTCACACAACAAAAGTATATAAATATGATGATTCTGGCAAGTTGTGTCACACAACAAAAGAGTATAAATATGATGATTCTGGCAAGTTGTGTCACACAACAAAAGTGTATAAATATGATGATTCTGGCAAGTTGTGTCACACAACAAAAGTGTATAAATATGATGATTCTGGCAAGTTGTGTCACACAACAAAAGTATATAAATATGATGATTCTGGCAAGTTGTGTCACACAACAAAAGTACATAAATATGATGATTCTGGCAAGTTGTGTCACACAACAAAAGTGTATAAATATGATGATTCTGGCAGTTGTGTCACACAACAAAAGTGTATAAGTATGATGATTCTGGCAAGTTGTGTCACACAACAAAAGAGTATAAATATGATGATTCTGGCAAGTTGTGTTACACAACAAAAGAGTATAAATATGATGATTCTGGCAAGTTGTGTCACACAACAAAAGTATATCAATATGATGATTCTGGCAAGTTGTGTCACACAACTGAAGTGTATAAATATGATGATTCTGGCAAGTTGTGTTACACAACAGAAGTTTATAAATATGATGATTCTGGCAAGTTGTGTCACACAACAAAAGTGTACAAATATGATGATTCTGGCAAGTTGTGTTACACAACAGAAGTTTATAAATATGATGATTCTGGCAAGTTGTGTTACACAACAAACGTTTATAAATATGATGATTCTGGCAAGTTGTGTTACACAACAAAAGTGTATAAATATGATGATTCTGGCAAGTTGTGTCACACAACAAAAGTGTATAAATATGATGATTCTGGCAAGTTGTGTCACACAACAAAAGTATATAAATATGATGATTCTGGCAAGTTGTGTCACACAACAAAAGTGTATAAATATGATGATTCTGGCAAGTTGTGTCACACAACAAAAGTGTATAAATATGATGATTCTGGCAAGTTGTGTTACACAACAGAAGTGTATAAATATGATGATTCTGGCAAGTTGTGTCACACAACAAAAGTGTATAAATATGATGATTCTGGCAAGTTGTGTCACACAACAAAAGTGTATAAATATGATGATTCTGGCAAGTTGTGTTACACAACAAAAGTGTATAAATATGATGATTCTGGCAAGTTGTATCACACAACAAAAGTGTATAAATATGATGATTCTGGCAAGTTGTGTCACACAACAAAAGTGTATAAATATGATGATTCTGGCAAGTTGTGTTACACAACAAAAGTGTATAAATATGATGATTCTGGCAAGTTGTGTCACACAACAAAAGTGTATAAATATGATGATTCTGGCAAGTTGTGTCACACAACAAAAGTGTATAAATATGATGATTCTGGCAAGTTGTGTTACACAACAAAAGTGTATAAATATGATGATTCTGCTAAGTTGTGTCACACAACAAAAGTGTATAAATATGATGATTCTGGCAAGTTGTGTTACACAACAGAAGTTTATAAATATGATGATTCTGGCAAGTTGTGTCACACAACAAAAGTGTATAAATATGATGATTCTGGCAAGTTGTGTTACACAACAAAAGTGTATAAATATGATGATTCTGGCAAGTTGTGTCACACAACAAAAGTGTATAAATATGATGATTCTGGCAAGTTGTGTCACACAACAAAAGTGTATAAATATGATGATTCTGGCAAGTTGTGTTACACAACAAAAGTGTATAAATATGATGATTCTGGCAAGTTGTGTTACACAACAAAAGTGTATAAATATGATGATTCTGGCAAGTTGTGTCAAACAACAAAAGTGTATAAATATGATGATTCTGGCAAGTTGTGTTACACAACAAAAGTGTATAAATATGATGATTCTGGAAAATTATGTCACACAACAAACGTGTATAAATATGATGATTCTGGCAAGTTGTGTCACACAACAAACGTGTATAAATATGATGATTCTGGCAAGTTGTGTCACAACACAAACGTGTATAAATATGATGAGTCTGGCAAGTTGTGTCACACAACAAAAGTGTATAAATATGATTATTCTGGCAAGTTGTGTTACACAACTGAAGTGTATAAATATGATGATTCTGGCAAGTTGTGTCAAACAACAAACGTGTATAAATATGATGATTCTGGCAAGTTATGTCACACAACAAACGTGTATATATATGATGATTCTGGCAAGTTGTGTCACACAACAAACGTGTATAAATATGATGATTCTGGCAAGTTGTGTCACACAACAGAAGTATATAAATATGATGATTCTGGCAAGCTGTGTCACACAACAAACGTGTATAAATATGATGATTCTGGCAAGTTGTGTTACACAACTGAAGTGTATAAATATGATGATTCTGGCAAGTTGTGTCACACAACAAACGTGTATAAATATGATGATTCTGGCAAGTTATGTCACACAACAAACGTGTATATATATGATGATTCTGGCAAGTTGTGTCACACAACAAACGTGTATAAATATGATGATTCTGGCAAGTTGTGTCACACAACAGAAGTATATAAATATGATGATTCTGGCAAGTTGTGTCACACAACAGAAGTATATAAATATGATGATTCTGGCAAGTTGTGTCACACAACAAAAGTATATAAATATGATGATTCTGGCAAGTTGTGTCACACAACAGAAGTATATAAATATGATGATTCTGGCAAGTTGTGTCACACATCAAAAGAGTATAAATATGATGATTCTGGCAAGTTGTGTCACACAACAAAAGTGTATAAATATGATGATTCTGGCAAGTTGTGTCACACAACAAAAGTGTATAAATATGATGATTCTGGCAAGTTGTGTCACACAACAAAAGTATATAAATATGATGATTCTGGCAAGTTGTGTCACACAACAAAAGTATATAAATATGATGATTCTGGCAAGTTGTGTCACACAACAAAAGTGTATAAATATGATGATTCTGGCAGTTGTGTCACACAACAAAAGTGTATAAATATGATGATTCTGGCAAGTTGTGTCACACAACAAAAGAGTATAAATATGATGATTCTGGCAAGTTGTGTTACACAACAAAAGAGTATAAATATGATGATTCTGGCAAGTTGTGTCACAGAACAAAAGTATATAAATATGATGATTCTGGCAAGTTGTGTCACACAACTGAAGTGTATAAATATGATGATTCTGGCAAGTTGTGTTACACAACAGAAGTTTATAAATATGATGATTCTGGCAAGTTGTGTCACACAACAAAAGTGTACAAATATGATGATTCTGGCAAGTTGTGTTACACAACAGAAGTTTATAAATATGATGATTCTGGCAAGTTGTGTTACACAACAAACGTTTATAAATATGATGATTCTGGCAAGTTGTGTTACACAACAAAAGTGTATAAATATGATGATTCTGGCAAGTTGTGTCACACAACAAAAGTGTATAAATATGATGATTCTGGCAAGTTGTGTCACACAACAAAAGTATATAAATATGATGATTCTGGCAAGTTGTGTCACACAACAAAAGTGTATAAATATGATGATTCTGGCAAGTTGTGTCACACAACAAAAGTGTATAAATATGATGATTCTGGCAAGTTGTGTTACACAACAGAAGTGTATAAATATGATGATTCTGGCAAGTTGTGTCACACAACAAAAGTGTATAAATATGATGATTCTGGCAAGTTGTGTCACACAACAAAAGTGTATAAATATGATGATTCTGGCAAGTTGTGTTACACAACAAAAGTGTATAAATATGATGATTCTGGCAAGTTGTGTCACACAACAAAAGTGTATAAATATGATGATTCTGGCAAGTTGTGTCACACAACAAAAGTGTATAAATATGATGATTCTGGCAAGTTGTGTTACACAACAAAAGTGTATAAATATGATGATTCTGGCAAGTTGTGTCACACAACAAAAGTGTATAAATATGATGATTCTGGCAAGTTGTGTCACACAACAAAAGTGTATAAATATGATGATTCTGGCAAGTTGTGTTACACAACAAAAGTGTATAAATATGATGATTCTGGCAAGTTGTGTCACACAACAAAAGTGTATAAATATGATGATTCTGGCAAGTTGTGTTACACAACAGAAGTTTATAAATATGATGATTCTGGCAAGTTGTGTCACACAACAAAAGTGTATAAATATGATGATTCTGGCAAGTTGTGTTACACAACAAAAGTGTATAAATATGATGATTCTGGCAAGTTGTGTCACACAACAAAAGTGTATAAATATGATGATTCTGGCAAGTTGTGTCACACAACAAAAGTGTATAAATATGATGATTCTGGCAAGTTGTGTCACACAACAAAAGTGTATAAATATGATGATTCTGACAAGTTGTGTCACACAACAAAAGTGTATAAATATGATGATTCTGGCAAGTTGTGTTACACTACAGAAGTTTATAAATATGATGATTCTGGCAAGTTGTGTCACACAACAAAAGTATATAAATAGGATGATTCTGGCAAGTTGTGTCACACAACAAAAGTATATAAATATGATGATACTGGCAAGTTGTGTCACACAACAAAAGTGTATAAATATGATGAATCTGGCAAGTTGTGTCACACAACAAAAGTGTATAAATATGATGATTCTGGCAAGTTGTGTCACACAACAAAAGTGTATAAATATGATGATTCTGGCAAGTTGTGTCACACAACAAAAGTATATAAATATGATGATTCTGGCAAGTTGTGTCACACAACTGAAGTGTATAAATATGATGATTCTGGCAAGTTGTGTTACACAACAAAAGTGTATAAATATGATGATTCTGGCAAGTTGTGTCACACAACTGAACTGTATAAATATGATGATTCTGGCAAGTTGTGTCACACAACAAAAGTGTATAAATATGATGATTCTGGCAAGTTGTGTCACACAACAAAAGTATATAAATATGATGATTCTGGCAAGTTGTGTCACACAACTGAAGTGTATAAATATGATGATTCTGGCAAGTTGTGTCACACAACAAAAGTGTATAAATATGATGATTCTGGCAAGTTGTGTCACACAACTGAAGTGTATAAATATGATGATTCTGGCAAGTTGTGTCACACAACTGAAGTGTATAAATATGATGATTCTGGCAAGTTGTGTCACACAACAAAAGTGTATAAATGTGATGATTCTGGCAAGTTGTGTCACACAACAAAAGTGTATAAATATGATGATTCTGGCAAGTTGTGTCACACAACAAAAGTGTATAAATATGATGATTCTGGCAAGTTGTGTCACACAACTGAAGTGTATAAATATGATGATTCTGGCAAGTTGTGTCACACAACAAAAGTGTATAAATATGATGATTCTGGCAAGTGGTGTTACACAACAAAAGTGTATAAATATGATGATTCTGGCAAGTTGTGTTACACAACAAAAGTGTATAAATATGATGATTCTGGCAAGTTGTGTTACACAACAAAAGTGTATAAATATGATGATTCTGGCAAGTTGTGTCACACAACAAAAGTGTATAAATATGATGATTCTGGCAAGTTGTGTTACACAACAAAAGTGTATAAATATGATGATTCTGGCAAGTTGTGTCACACAACAAAAGTGTATAAATATGATGATTCTGGCAAGTTGTGTTACACAACAAAAGTGTATAAATATGATGATTCTGGCAAGTTGTGTCACACAACAAAAGTGTATAAATATGATGATTCTGGCAAGTTGTGTTACACAACAAAAGTGTATAAATATGATGATTCTGGCAAGTTGTGTCACACAACAAAAGTGTATAAATATGATGATTCTGGCAAGTTGTGTCACACAACAAAAGTTTATAAATATGATGATTCTGGCAAGTTGTGTCACACAACTGAAGTGTATAAATATGATGATTCTGGCAAGTTGTGTCACACAACAAAAGTGTATAAATATGATGATTCTGGCAAGTTGTGTCACACAACAAAAGTGTATAAATATGATGATTCTGGCAAGTTGTGTCACACAACAAAAGTGTATAAATATGATGATTCTGGCAAGTTGTGTTACACAACAGAAGTATATAAATATGATGATTCTGGCAAGTTGTGTTACACAACAAAAGTGTATAAATATGATGATTCTGGCAAGTTGTGTCACACAACAAAAGTGTATAAATATGATGATTCTGGCAAGTTGTGTCACACAACAAAAGTATATAAATATGATGATTCTGGCAAGTTGTGTTACACAACAGAAGTATATAAATATGATGATTCTGGCAAGTTGTGTCACACAACAAAAGTGTATAAATATGATGATTCTGGCAAGTTGTGTTACACAACAAAAGTATATAAATATGATGATTCTGGCAAGTTGTGTCACACAACAAAAGTATATAAATATGATGATTCTGGCAAGTTGTGTCACACAACAAAAGTATATAAATATGATGATTCTGGCAAGTTGTGTTACACAACTGAAGTGTATAAATATGATGATTCTGGCAAGTTGTGTTACACACAAAAGTTCAAAAGTTTATAAATATGATGATTCTGGAAAGTTGTGTTACACACAAAAGTTGAAAAGTTTATAAATATGATGATTCTGGCAAGTTGTGTTACACTCAAAAGTTGAAAAGTTTATAAATATGATGATTCTGGCAAGTTGTGTCACGCAACAAAAGTGTATAAATATGATGATTCTGGCAAGTTGTGTTACAAAACAAAAGTTTATAAATATGATGATTCTGGTAAGTTGTGTTACACACAAAAGTTGAAAAGTTTATAAATATGATGATTCTGGCAAGTTTTGTTACACTCAAAAGTTGAAAAGTTTATAAATATGATGATTCTGGCAAGTTGTTTTACACAACAGGCATTTATATATATGATGATTCTGGCAAGTTGTGTTACACACAAAAGTTCAAACGTTTATAAATATTATGATTCTGGCAAGTTGTGTTACACTCAAAAGTTCAAAAGTTTATAAATATGATGATTCTGGCAAGTTGTTTTACACAACAGGCATTTATAAATATGATGATTCTGGCAAGTTGTGTTACATACAAAAGTTCAAAAGTTTATAAATATGATGATTCTGGCAAGTTGTGTTACACTCAAAAGTTCAAAAGTTTATAAATATGATTATTCTGGCAAGTTGTTTTACACAACAGGCATTTATAAATATGATGATTCTGGCAAGTTGTGTTACACAACAGAAGTTTATAAATATGATGGTTCTGGCAAGTTGTGTTACACAACAAAAGTTCAAAAGTTTATAAATATGATGATTCTGGCAAGTTGTGTTACACAACAGAAGTTTATAAATATGATGATTCTGGCAAGTTGTGTTACACACAAAAGTTCAAAAGTTTATAAATATGATGATTCTGGCAAGTTGTGTTACACAACAGAAGTTTATAAATATGATGATTCTGGCAAGTTGTGTTTCACAACAGAAGTTTATAAATATGATGGTTCTGGCAAGTTGTGTTACACAACAGAAGTTTATAAATATGATGATTCTGGCAAGTTGTGTTACACAACAGGCATTTATAAATATGATGATTCTGGCAAGTTGTGTTACACAACAGAAGTTTATAAATATGATGGTTCTGGCAAGTTGTGTTACACAACAGAAGTTTATAAATATGATGATTCTGGCAAGTTGTGTTACACAACAGGCATTTATAAATATGATGATTCTGGCAAGTTGTGTTACACAACAGAAGTTTATAAATATGATGGTTCTGGCAAGTTGTGTTACACAACAAAAGTTCAAAAGTTTATAAATATGATGATTCTGGCAAGTTGTGTTACACAACAGAAGTTTATAAATATGATGATTCTGGCAAGTTGTGTTACACACAAAAGTTCAAAAGTTTATAAATATGATGATTCTGGCAAGTTGTGTTACACAACAGAAGTTTATAAATATGATGATTCTGGCAAGTTGTGTTACACAACAAAAGTTTATAAATATGATGATTCTGGCAAGTTGTGTTACACACAATAGTTCAAAAGTTTATAAATATGATGATTCTAGCAAGTTGTGTTACACAACAGAAGTTTATAAATATGATGATTCTGGCAAGTTGTGTTACACAACAAAAGTTTATAAATATGATGATTCTGGCAAGTTGTGTTACACAAAAGTTCAGAGGTTTATAAATATGATAATTCTGGCAAGTTGTGTTACACTCAGTTCAAAAGTTTATAAATATGATGATTCTGGTAAGTTGTGTTACACAACAAAAGTTTATAAATATGATAATTCTGGCAAGTTGTGTTACACAACAGAAGTTTATAAATATGATGATTCTGGCAAGTTCTGTTACACTCAAAAGTTCAGAGGTTTATAAATATGATAATTCTGGCAAGTTGTGTTACACAACAGAAGTTTATAAATATGATGATTCTGGCAAGTTGTGTTACACCCAGTTCAAAAGTTTATAAATATGATAATTCTGGCAAGTTGTGTTACACAACAGAAGTTTATAAATATGATGATTCTGGCAAGTTCTGTTACACTCAAAAGTTCAGAGGTTTATAAATATGACAATTCTGGCAAGTTGTGTTACACTCAGTTCAAAAGTTTATAAATATGATGATTCTGGTAAGTTGTGTTACACTCAGTTCAAAAGTTTATAAATATGATGATTCTGGTAAGTTGCGTTACACTCAGTTCAAAAGTTTATAAATATGATGATTCTGGTAAGTTGTGTTACACTCAGTTCAAAAGTTTATAAATATGATGATTCTGGTAAGTTGTGTTACACTCAGTTCAAAAGTTTATAAATATGATGATTCTGGTAAGTTGTGTTACACTCAGTTCAAAAGTTTATAAATATGATGATTCTGGTAAGTTGTGTTACACTCAGTTCAAAAGTTTATAAATATGATGATTCTGGTAAGTTGTGTTACACAACAGGCATTTATAAATATGATGATTCTGGCAAGTTGTGTTACACTCAGTTCAAAAGTTTATAAATATGATGATTCTGGTAAGTTGTGTTACACAACAGGCATTTATAAATATGATGATTCTGGTAAGTTGTGTTACACTCAGTTCAAAAGTTTATAAATATGATGATTCTGGTAAGTTGTGTTACACAACAGGCATTTGTAAATATGATGATTCTGGCAAGTTGTGTTACACTCAGTTCAAAAGTTTATAAATATGATGATTCTGGTAAGTTGTGTTACACAACAGGCATTTATAAATATGATGATTCTGGTAAGTTGTGTTACACTCAGTTCAAAAGTTTATAAATATGATGATTCTGGTAAGTTGTGTTACACTCAGTTCAAAAGTTTATAAATATGATGATTCTGGCAAGTTGTGTTACACTTAGTTCAAAAGTTTATAAATATGATGATTCTGGTAAGTTGTGTTACACAACAGGCATTTATAAATATGATGATTCTGGCAAGTTGTGTTACACACAAAAGTTCAAAAGTTTAAAAATATGATGATTCTGGCAAGTTGTGTTACACTCAGTTCAAAAGTTTATAAATATGATGATTCTGGCAAGTTGTGTTACACACAAAATTCAAAAGTTTATAAATATGATGATTCTGGCAAGTTGTGTTACACAACAGAAGTTTATAAATATGATGATTCTGGCAAGTTGTGTTACACACAAAAGTTCAAAAGTTTATAAATATGATGATTCTGGCAAGTTGTGTTACACACAAAAGTTCAAAAGTTTATAAATATGATGATTCTGGCAAGTTGTGTTACACAACAAAAGTTTATAAATATGATGATTCTGGCAAGTTGTGTTACACAACAAAAGTTTATAAATATGATTATTCTGGCAAGTTGTGTTACACAACAAAAGCTTATAAATATGATGATTCTGGCAAGTTGTGTTACACAACAAAAGCTTATAAATATGATGATTCTGACAAGTTGTGTTACACAACAAAAGCTTATAAATATGATGATTCTGGCAAGTTGTGTTACACACAAAAGTTCTAAAGTTTAAAAATATGATGATTCTGGCAAGTTGTGTTACACTCAGTTCAAAAGTTTATAAATATGATGATTCTGGCAAGTTGTGTTACACACAAAATTCAAAAGTTTATAAATATGATGATTCTGGCAAGTTGTGTTACACAACAGAAGTTTATAAATATGATGATTCTGGCAAGTTGTGTTACACACAAAAGTTCAAAAGTTTATAAATATGATGATTCTGGCAAGTTGTGTTATACTCAATAGTTTAAAAGTTTATAAATATGATAATTCTGGCAAGTTGTGTTACACTCAATAGTTTAAAAGTTTATAAATATGATAATTCTGGCAAGTTGTGTTACACTCAATAGTTTAAAAGTTTATAAATATGATAATTCTGGCAAGTTATGTTACACAACAGAAGATAATAAATATGATAATTCTGGCAAGTTGTGTTACACTCAGTTCAAAAGTTTATAAATATGATAATTCTGGCAAGTTGGGTAACACAACAGAAGTTTATAAATATGATAATTCTGGCAAGTTGTGTTACACTCAATAGTTTAAAAGTTTATAAATATGATAATTCTGGCAAGTTGTGTTACACAACAGAAGTTTATAAATATGATAATTCTGGCAAGTTGTGTTACACTCAGTTCAAAAGTCTATAAATGTGATAATTCTGGCAAGTTGTGTTACACAACAGAAGTTTATAAATATGATAATTCTGGCAAGTTGTGTTACACTCAAAAGTTTAAAAGTTTATAAATATGATAATTCTGGCAAGTTGTGTTACACACAAAAGTTCAAAAGTTTATAAATATGATAATTCTGGCAAGTTGTATTACACTCAATAGTTTAAAAGTTTATAAATATGATAATTCTGGCAAGTTGTGTTACACACAAAAGTTCAAAAGTTTATAAGTATGATGATTCTGGCAAGTTGTGTTACACAACAAAAGTTTATAAATATGATGATTCTGGCAAGTTGTGTTACACACAAAAGTTCAAAAGTTTATAAATATGATGATTCTGGCAAGTTGTGTTATACACAAAAGTTTATAAATATGATGATTCTGGCAAGTTGTGTTATACACAAAAGTTTATAAATATGATGATTCTGGCAAGTTGTGTTACACACAAAAGTTGAAAAGTTTATAAATATGATGATTCTGGCAAGTTTTGTTACACTCAAAAGTTGAAAAGTTTATAAATATGATGATTCTGGCAAGTTGTTTTACACAACAGGCATTTATATATATGATGATTCTGGCAAGTTGTGTTACACACAAAAGTTCAAAAGTTTATAAATATGATGATTCTGGCAAGTTGTGTTACACTCAAAAGTTCAAAAGTTTATAAATATGATGATTCTGGCAAGTTGTTTTACACAACAGGCATTTATAAATATGATGATTCTGGCAAGTTGTGTTACACACAAAAGTTCAAAAGTTTATAAATATGATGATTCTGGCAAGTTGTGTTACACTCAAAAGTTCAAAAGTTTATAAATATGATTATTCTGGCAAGTTGTTTTACACAACAGGCATTTATAAATATGATGATTCTGGCAAGTTGTGTTACACAACAGAAGTTTATAAATATGATGGTTCTGGCAAGTTGTGTTACACAACAAAAGTTCAAAAGTTTATAAATATGATGATTCTGGCAAGTTGTGTTACACAACAGAAGTTTATAAATATGATGGTTCTGGCAAGTTGTGTTACACAACAAAAGTTCAAAAGTTTATAAATATGATGATTCTGGCAAGTTGTGTTACACAACAGAAGTTTATAAATATGATGATTCTGGCAAGTTGTGTTACACACAAAAGTTCAAAAGTTTATAAATATGATGATTCTGGCAAGTTGTGTTACACAACAAAAGTTCAAAAGTTTATAAATATGATGATTCTGGCAAGTTGTGTTACACAACAGAAGTTTATAAATATGATGATTCTGGCAAGTTGTGTTACACACAAAAGTTCAAAAGTTTATAAATATGATGATTCTGGCAGGTTGTGTTACACAACAAAAGTTCAAAAGTTTATAAATATGATGATTCTGGCAAGTTGTGTTACACAACAGAAGTTTATAAATATGATGGTTCTGGCAAGTTGTGTTACACAACAAAAGTTCAAAAGTTTATAAATATGATGATTCTGGCAAGTTGTGTTACACAACAGAAGTTTATAAATATGATGATTCTGGCAAGTTGTGTTACACACAAAAGTTCAAAAGTTTATAAATATGATGATTCTGGCAAGTTGTGTTACACAACAGAAGTTTATAAATATGATGATTCTGGCAAGTTGTGTTTCACAACAGAAGTTTATAAATATGATGGTTCTGGCAAGTTGTGTTACACAACAGAAGTTTATAAATATGATGATTCTGGCAAGTTGTGTTACACAACAGGCATTTATAAATATGATGATTCTGGCAAGTTGTGTTACACAACAGAAGTTTATAAATATGATGGTTCTGGCAAGTTGTGTTACACAACAGAAGTTTATAAATATGATGATTCTGGCAAGTTGTGTTACACAACAGGCATTTATAAATATGGTGATTCTGGCAGGTTGTGTTACACAACAGAAGTTTATAAATATGATGGTTCTGGCAAGTTGTGTTACACAACAAAAGTTCAAAAGTTTATAAATATGATGATTCTGGCAAGTTGTGTTACACAACAGAAGTTTATAAATATGATGATTCTGGCAAGTTGTGTTACACACAAAAGTACAAAAGTTTATAAATATGATGATTCTGGCAAGTTGTGTTACACAACAGAAGTTTATAAATATGATGATTCTGGCAAGTTGTGTTACACAACAAAAGTTTATAAATATGATGATTCTGGCAAGTTGTGTTACACACAATAGTTCAAAAGTTTATAAATATGATGATTCTGGCAAGTTGTGTTACACAACAGAAGTTTATAAATATGATGATTCTGGCAAGTTGTGTTACACAACAAAAGTTTATAAATATGATGATTCTGGCAAGTTGTGTTACACACAAAAGTTCAGAGGTTTATAAATATGATAATTCTGGCAAGTTGTGTTACACTCAGTTCAAAAGTTTATAAATTTGATGATTCTGGTAAGTTGTGTTACACAACAAAAGTTTATAAATATGATAATTCTGGCAAGTTGTGTTACACTCAGTTCAAAAGTTTATAAATATGATAATTCTGGCAAGTTGTGTTACACAACAGAAGTTTATAAATATGATGATTCTGGCAAGTTCTGTTACACTCAAAAGTTCAGAGGTTTATAAATATGATAATTCTGGCAAGTTGTGTTACACAACAGAAGTTTATAAATATGATGATTCTGGCAAGTTGTGTTACACCCAGTTCAAAAGTTTATAAATATGATAATTCTGGCAAGTTGTGTTACACAACAGAAGTTTATAAATATGATGATTCTGGCAAGTTCTGTTACACTCAAAAGTTCAGAGGTTTATAAATATGACAATTCTGGCAAGTTGTGTTACACTCAGTTCAAAAGTTTATAAATATGATGATTCTGGTAAGTTGTGTTACACTCAGTTCAAAAGTTTATAAATATGATGATTCTGGCAAGTTGTGTTACACTTAGTTCAAAAGTTTATAAATATGATGATTCTGGTAAGTTGTGTTACACAACAGGCATTTATAAATATGATGATTCTGGCAAGTTGTGTTACACACAAAAGTTCAAAAGTTTAAAAATATGATGATTCTGGCAAGTTGTGTTACACTCAGTTCAAAAGTTTATAAATATGATGATTCTGGCAAGTTGTGTTACACACAAAATTCAAAAGTTTATAAATATGATGATTCTGGCAAGTTGTGTTACACAACAGAAGTTTATAAATATGATGATTCTGGCAAGTTGTGTTACACACAAAAGTTCAAAAGTTTATAAATATGATGATTCTGGCAAGTTGTGTTACACACAAAAGTTCAAAAGTTTATAAATATGATGATTCTGGCAAGTTGTGTTACACAACAAAAGTTTATAAATATGATGATTCTGGCAAGTTGTGTTACACAACAAAAGTTTATAAATATGATTATTCTGGCAAGTTGTGTTACACAACAAAAGCTTATAAATATGATGATTCTGGCAAGTTGTGTTACACAACAAAAGCTTATAAATATGATGATTCTGACAAGTTGTGTTACACAACAAAAGCTTATAAATATGATGATTCTGGCAAGTTGTGTTACACACAAAAGTTCTAAAGTTTAAAAATATGATGATTCTGGCAAGTTGTGTTACACTCAGTTCAAAAGTTTATAAATATGATGATTCTGGCAAGTTGTGTTACACACAAAATTCAAAAGTTTATAAATATGATGATTCTGGCAAGTTGTGTTACACAACAGAAGTTTATAAATATGATGATTCTGGCAAGTTGTGTTACACACAAAAGTTCAAAAGTTTATAAATATGATGATTCTGGCAAGTTGTGTTATACTCAATAGTTTAAAAGTTTATAAATATGATAATTCTGGCAAGTTGTGTTACACTCAATAGTTTAAAAGTTTATAAATATGATAATTCTGGCAAGTTGTGTTACACTCAATAGTTTAAAAGTTTATAAATATGATAATTCTGGCAAGTTATGTTACACAACAGAAGTTTATAAATATGATAATTCTGGCAAGTTGTGTTACACTCAGTTCAAAAGTTTATAAATATGATAATTCTGGCAAGTTGGGTAACACAACAAAAGTTTATAAATATGATAATTCTGGCAAGTTGTGTTACACTCAATAGTTTAAAAGTTTATAAATATGATAATTCTGGCAAGTTGTGTTACACAACAGAAGTTTATAAATATGATAATTCTGGCAAGTTGTGTTACACTCAGTTCAAAAGTCTATAAATGTGATAATTCTGGCAAGTTGTGTTACACAACAGAAGTTTATAAATATGATAATTCTGGCAAGTTGTGTTACACTCAAAAGTTTAAAAGTTTATAAATATGATAATTCTGGCAAGTTGTGTTACACACAAAAGTTCAAAAGTTTATAAATATGATAATTCTGGCAAGTTGTATTACACTCAATAGTTTAAAAGTTTATAAATATGATAATTCTGGCAAGTTGTGTTACACACAAAAGTTCAAAAGTTTATAAGTATGATGATTCTGGCAAGTTGTGTTACACAACAAAAGTTTATAAATATGATGATTCTGGCAAGTTGTGTTACACACAAAAGTTCAAAAGTTTATAAATATGATGATTCTGGCAAGTTGTGTTATACACAAAAGTTTATAAATATGATGATTCTGGCAAGTTGTGTTATACACAAAAGTTTATAAATATGATGATTCTGGCAAGTTGTGTTACACAAAAGTTTATAAATATGATGATTCTGGCAAGTTGTGTTACACACAAAAGTTGAAAAGTTTATAAATATGATGATTCTGGCAAGTTTTGTTACACTCAAAAGTTGAAAAGTTTATAAATATGATGATTCTGGCAAGTTGTTTTACACAACAGGCATTTATATATATGATGATTCTGGCAAGTTGTGTTACACACAAAAGTTCAAAAGTTTATAAATATGATGATTCTGGCAAGTTGTGTTACACTCAAAAGTTCAAAAGTTTATAAATATGATGATTCTGGCAAGTTGTTTTACACAACAGGCATTTATAAATATGATGATTCTGGCAAGTTGTGTTACACACAAAAGTTCAAAAGTTTATAAATATGATGATTCTGGCAAGTTGTGTTACACTCAAAAGTTCAAAAGTTTATAAATATGATTATTCTGGCAAGTTGTTTTACACAACAGGCATTTATAAATATGATGATTCTGGCAAGTTGTGTTACACAACAGAAGTTTATAAATATGATGGTTCTGGCAAGTTGTGTTACACAACAAAAGTTCAAAAGTTTATAAATATGATGATTCTGGCAAGTTGTGTTACACAACAGAAGTTTATAAATATGATGGTTCTGGCAAGTTGTGTTACACAACAAAAGTTCAAAAGTTTATAAATATGATGATTCTGGCAAGTTGTGTTACACAACAGAAGTTTATAAATATGATGATTCTGGCAAGTTGTGTTACACACAAAAGTTCAAAAGTTTATAAATATGATGATTCTGGCAAGTTGTGTTACACAACAAAAGTTCAAAAGTTTATAAATATGATGATTCTGGCAAGTTGTGTTACACAACAGAAGTTTATAAATATGATGATTCTGGCAAGTTGTGTTACACACAAAAGTTCAAAAGTTTATAAATATGATGATTCTGGCAAGTTGTGTTACACAACAAAAGTTCAAAAGTTTATAAATATGATGATTCTGGCAAGTTGTGTTACACAACAGTTTATAAATATGATGATTCTGGCAAGTTGTGTTACACACAAAAGTTGAAAAGTTTATAAATATGATGATTCTGGCAAGTTTTGTTACACTCAAAAGTTGAAAAGTTTATAAATATGATGATTCTGGCAAGTTGTTTTACACAACAGGCATTTATATATATGATGATTCTGGCAAGTTGTGTTACACACAAAAGTTCAAAAGTTTATAAATATGATTCTGGCAAGTTGTGTTACACTCAAAAGTTCAAAAGTTTATAAATATGATGATTCTGGCAAGTTGTTTTACACAACAGGCATTTATAAATATGATGATTCTGGCAAGTTGTGTTACACACAAAAGTTCAAAAGTTTATAAATATGATGATTCTGGCAAGTTGTGTTACACTCAAAAGTTCAAAAGTTTATAAATATGATTATTCTGGCAAGTTGTTTTACACAACAGGCATTTATAAATATGATGATTCTGGCAAGTTGTGTTACACAACAGAAGTTTATAAATATGATGGTTCTGGCAAGTTGTGTTACACAACAAAAGTTCAAAAGTTTATAAATATGATGATTCTGGCAAGTTGTGTTACACAACAGAAGTTTATAAATATGATGATTCTGGCAAGTTGTGTTACACACAAAAGTTCAAAAGTTTATAAATATGATGATTCTGGCAAGTTGTGTTACACAACAGAAGTTTATAAATATGATGATTCTGGCAAGTTGTGTTTCACAACAGAAGTTTATAAATATGATGGTTCTGGCAAGTTGTGTTACACAACAGAAGTTTATAAATATGATGATTCTGGCAAGTTGTGTTACACAACAGGCATTTATAAATATGATGATTCTGGCAAGTTGTGTTACACAACAGAAGTTTATAAATATGATGGTTCTGGCAAGTTGTGTTACACAACAGAAGTTTATAAATATGATGATTCTGGCAAGTTGTGTTACACAACAGGCATTTATAAATATGATGATTCTGGCAGGTTGTGTTACACAACAGAAGTTTATAAATATGATGGTTCTGGCAAGTTGTGTTACACAACAAAAGTTCAAAAGTTTATAAATATGATGATTCTGGCAAGTTGTGTTACACAACAGAAGTTTATAAATATGATGATTCTGGCAAGTTGTGTTACACACAAAAGTACAAAAGTTTATAAATATGATGATTCTGGCAAGTTGTGTTACACAACAGAAGTTTATAAATATGATGATTCTGGCAAGTTGTGTTACACAACAAAAGTTTATAAATATGATGATTCTGGCAAGTTGTGTTACACACAATAGTTCAAAAGTTTATAAATATGATGATTCTGGCAAGTTGTGTTACACAACAGAAGTTTATAAATATGATGATTCTGGCAAGTTGTGTTACACAACAAAGGTTTATAAATATGATGATTCTGGCAAGTTGTGTTACACACAAAAGTTCAGAGGTTTATAAATATGATAATTCTGGCAAGTTGTGTTACACTCAGTTCAAAAGTTTATAAATATGATGATTCTGGTAAGTTGTGTTACACAACAAAAGTTTATAAATATGATAATTCTGGCAAGTTGTGTTACACTCAGTTCAAAAGTTTATAAATATGATAATTCTGGCAAGTTGTGTTACACAACAGAAGTTTATAAATATGATGATTCTGGCAAGTTCTGTTACACTCAAAAGTTCAGAGGTTTATAAATATGATAATTCTGGCAAGTTGTGTTACACAACAGAAGTTTATAAATATGATGATTCTGGCAAGTTGTGTTACACCCAGTTCAAAAGTTTATAAATATGATAATTCTGGCAAGTTGTGTTACACAACAGAAGTTTATAAATATGATGATTCTGGCAAGTTCTGTTACACTCAAAAGTTCAGAGGTTTATAAATATGACAATTCTGGCAAGTTGTGTTACACTCAGTTCAAAAGTTTATAAATATGATGATTCTGGTAAGTTGTGTTACACTCAGTTCAAAAGTTTATAAATATGATGATTCTGGTAAGTTGCGTTACACTCAGTTCAAAAGTTTATAAATATGATGATTCTGGTAAGTTGTGTTACACTCAGTTCAAAAGTTTATAAATATGATGATTCTGGTAAGTTGTGTTACACTCAGTTCAAAAGTTTATAAATATGATGATTCTGGTAAGTTGTGTTACACTCAGTTCAAAAGTTTATAAATATGATGATTCTGGTAAGTTGTGTTACACTCAGTTCAAAAGTTTATAAATATGATGATTCTGGCAAGTTGTGTTACACTCAGTTCAAAAGTTTATAAATATGATGATTCTGGTAAGTTGTGTTACACAACAGGCATTTATAAATATGATGATTCTGGCAAGTTGTGTTACACACAAAAGTTCAAAAGTTTAAAAATATGATGATTCTGGCAAGTTGTGTTACACTCAGTTCAAAAGTTTATAAATATGATGATTCTGGCAAGTTGTGTTACACACAAAATTCAAAAGTTTATAAATATGATGATTCTGGCAAGTTGTGTTACACAACAGAAGTTTATAAATATGATGATTCTGGCAAGTTGTGTTACACACAAAAGTTCAAAAGTTTATAAATATGATGATTCTGGCAAGTTGTGTTACACACAAAAGTTCAAAAGTTTATAAATATGATGATTCTGGCAAGTTGTGTTACACAACAAAAGTTTATAAATATGATGATTCTGGCAAGTTGTGTTACACAACAAAAGTTTATAAATATGATTATTCTGGCAAGTTGTGTTACACAACAAAAGCTTATAAATATGATGATTCTGGCAAGTTGTGTTACACAACAAAAGCTTATAAATATGATGATTCTGACAAGTTGTGTTACACAACAAAAGCTTATAAATATGATGATTCTGGCAAGTTGTGTTACACACAAAAGTTCTAAAGTTTAAAAATATGATGATTCTGGCAAGTTGTGTTACACTCAGTTCAAAAGTTTATAAATATGATGATTCTGGCAAGTTGTGTTACACACAAAATTCAAAAGTTTATAAATATGATGATTCGGCAAGTTGTGTTACACAACAGAAGTTTATAAATATGATGATTCTGGCAAGTTGTGTTACACACAAAGGTTCAAAAGTTTATAAATATGATGATTCTGGCAAGTTGTGTTATACTCAATAGTTTAAAAGTTTATAAATATGATAATTCTGGCAAGTTGTGTTACACTCAATAGTTTAAAAGTTTATAAATATGATAATTCTGGCAAGTTGTGTTACACTCAATAGTTTAAAAGTTTATAAATATGATAATTCTGGCAAGTTGTGTTACACAACAGAAGTTTATAAATATGATAATTCTGGCAAGTTGTGTTACACTCAGTTCAAAAGTTTATAAATATGATAATTCTGGCAAGTTGGGTAACACAACAGAAGTTTATAAATATGATAATTCTGGCAAGTTGTGTTACACTCAATAGTTTAAAAGTTTATAAATATGATAATTCTGGCAAGTTGTGTTACACAACAGAAGTTTATAAATATGATAATTCTGGCAAGTTGTGTTACACTCAGGTCAAAAGTTTATAAATATGATAATTCTGGCAAGTTGTGTTACACTCAAAAGTTTAAAAGTTTATAAATATGATAATTCTGGCAAGTTGTGTTACACACAAAAGTTCAAAAGTTTATAAATATGATAATTCTGGCAAGTTGTATTACACTCAATAGTTTAAAAGTTTATAAATATGATAATTCTGGCAAGTTGTGTTACACAACAAAGTTCAAAAGTTTATAAGTATGATGATTCTGGCAAGTTGTGTTACACAACAAAAGTTTATAAATATGATGATTCTGGCAAGTTGTGTTACACACAAAAGTTCAAAAGTTTATAAATATGATGATTCTGGCAAGTTGTGTTATACACAAAAGTTTATAAATATGATGATTCTGGCAAGTTGTGTTATACACAAAAGTTTATAAATATGATGATTCTGGCAAGTTGTGTTACACAAAAGTTTATAAATATGATGATTCTGGCAAGTTGTGTTATACACAAAAGTTTATAAATATGATGATTCTGGCAAGTTGTGTTATACACAAAAGTTCAAAAGTTTATAAATATGATGATTCTGGCAAGTTATGTTATACACAAAAGTTCAAAAGTTTATAAATATGATGATTCTGGCAAGTTGTGTTACACAACAAAAGTTTATAAATATGATGATTCTGGCAAGTTGTGTTACACACAAAAGTTCAAAAGTATATAAATATGATGATTCTGGCAAGTTGTGTTACACACAAAAGTTCAAAAGTATATAAATATGATGATTCTGGCAAGTTATGTTATACACAAAAGTTCAAAAGTTTATAAATATGATGATTCTGGCAAGTTGTGTTACACACAAAAGTTCAAAAGTATATAAATATGATGATTCTGGCAAGTTATGTTATACACAAAAGTTCAAAAGTTTATAAATATGATGATTCTGGCAAGTTGTGTTACACACAAAAGTTCAAAGGTATATAAATATGATGATTCTGGCAAGTTATGTTATACACAAAAGTTCAAAAGTTTATAAATATGATGATTCTGGCAAGTTGTGTTACACACAAAAGTTCAAAAGTATATAAATATGATGATTCTGGCAAGTTATGTTATACACAAAAGTTCAAAAGTTTATAAATATGATGATTCTGGCAAGTTGTGTTACATACACAAAAGTTTATAAATATGATGATTCTGGCAAGTTGTGTTACACAACATAAATTTATAAATATGATGATTCTGGTAAGTTGTGTTACACAACAAAAGTTTATAAATATGATGATTCTGGCAAGTTGTGTTACACAACAGGCATTTATAAATATGATGATTCTGGCAAGTTGTTTAACACACAAAAGTTCAAAAGTTTATAAATATGATGATTCTGGCAAGTTGTGTTACACAACAAACGTTTATAAATAAGATGATTCTGGCAAGTTGTGTTACACAACAAAAGTTTATAAATATGATGATTCTAGCAAGTTGTGTTACACAACAAACGTTTATAAGTATGATGATTCTGGCAAGTTGTGTTACACAACAGGCATTTATAAATATGATGATTCTGGCAAGTTGTGTTACACAACAAAAGTTTATAAATATGATGATTCTGGCAAGTTGTGTTACACAACAGGCATTTATAAATATGATGATTCTGGCAAGTTGTGTTACACAACAAAAGTTTATAAATATGATGATTCTGGCAAGTTGTGTTACACACAAAAGTTCAAAAGTTTATAAATATGATGATTCTGGCAAGTTGTGTTACACAACAAACGTTTATAAATATGATGATTCTGGCAAGTTGTGTTACACAACAAACGTTTATAAATAAGATGATTCTGGCAAGTTGTGTCACACAACTGAAGTGTATAAATATGATGATTCTGGCAAGTTGTGTTACACAACAAACGTTTATAAATAAGATGATTCTGGCAAGTTGTGTCACACAACTGAAGTGTATAAATATGATGATTCTGGCAAGTTGTGTTACACAACAAAAGTTTATAAATATGATGATTCTGGCAAGTTGTGTTACACAACAGAAGTTTATAAATATGATGTTTCTGGCAAGTTGTGTTACACAACAAAAGTTTATAAATATGATGATTCTGGCAAGTTGTGTTGCACAACAAAAGTGTATAAATATGATGATTCTGACAAGTTGTGTTACACAACAAAAGTTTATAAATATGATGATTCTGACAAGTTGTGTTACACAACAGAAGTTTATAAATATGAGGGTTCTGGCAAGTTGTGTTACACAACAGAAGTTTATAAATATGATGATTCTGGCAAGTTGTGTTACACAACAAAAGTTTATAAATATGATGATTCTGACAAGTTGTGTTACACAACAAAAGTTTATAAATAAGATGATTCTGACAAGTTGTGTTACACAACAGAAGTTTATAAATATGATGGTTCTGGCAAGTTGTGTTACACAACAGAAGTTTATAAATATGATGATTCTGGCAAGTTGTGTTACACAACAAACGTTTATAAATAAGATGATTCCGGCAAGTTGTGTTACACAACAAAAGTTTATAAATATGATGATTCTGGCAAGTTGTGTTACACAACAAAAGTTTATAAATATGATGATTCTGGCAAGTTGTGTTACACAACAGGCATTTATAAATATGATGATTCTGGCAAGTTGTGTTACACAACAAAAGTTTATAAATATGATGATTCTGGCAAGTTGTGTTACACAACAAACGTTTATAAATAAGATGATTCTGGCAAGTTGTGTTACACAACAAAAGTTTATAAATATGATGATTCTGGCAAGTTGTGTTACACAACAAAAGTTTATAAATATGATGATTCTGGCAAGTTGTGTTACACAACAAAAGTTTATAAATATGATGATTCTGGCAAGTTGTGTTACACAACAAAAGTTTATAAATATGATGATTCTGGCAAGTTGTGTTACACACAAAAGTTCAAAAGTTTATAAATATGATGATTCTGGTAAGTTGTGTTACACAACTGAAGTGTATAAATATGATGATTCTGGCAAGTTGTGTTACACACAAAAGTTCAAAAGTTTATAAATATGATGATTCTGGCTAGTTGTGTTACACAACAGAAGTTTATAAATATGATGTTTCTGGCAAGTTGTGTTACACAACTGAAGTGTATAAATATGATGATTCTGGCAAGTTGTGTTACACAACAAAAGTTTATAAATATGATGATTCTGGCAAGTTGTGTTACACAACTGAAGTGTATAAATATGATGATTCTGGCAAGTTGTGTTACACAATAAAAGTGTATAAATATGATGATTCTGGCAAGTTGTGTCACACAACAAAAGTTTATAAATATGATGATTCTGGCAAGTTGTGTTACACACAAAAGTTCAAAATGTTATAAATATGATGATTCTGGCAAGTTGTGTTACACACAAAAGTTTATAAATATGATGATTCTGGCAAGTTGTGTTACACAACAAAAGTTTATAAATATGATGATTCTGGCAAGTTGTGTTACACAACTGAAGTGTATAAATATGATGATTCTGGCAAGTTGTGTTACACAATAAAAGTGTATAAATATGATGATTCTGGCAAGTTGTGTCACACAACAAAAGTATATAATTATGATGATTCTGGCAAGTTGTGTTACACACAAAAGTTCAAAATGTTATAAATATGATGATTCTGGCAAGTTGTGTTACACACAAAAGTTTATAAATATGATGATTCTGGCAAGTTGTGTTACACAACAAAAGTTTATAAATATGATGATTCTGGCAAGTTGTGTTACACAACTGAAGTGTATAAATATGATGATTCTGGCAAGTTGTGTTACACAATAAAAGTGTATAAATATGATGATTCTGGCAAGTTGTGTCACACAACAAAAGTTTATAAATATGATGATTCTGGCAAGTTGTGTTACACACAAAAGTTCAAAATGTTATAAATATGATGATTCTGGCAAGTTGTGTTACACACAAAAGTTCACAAGTTTATAAATATGATGATTCTGGCAAGTTGTGTTACACACAAAAGTTCAAAATGTTATAAATATGATGATTCTGGCAAGTTGTGTTACACACAAAAGTTCACAAGTTTATAAATATGATGATTCTGGCAAGTTGTGTTACACACAAAAGTTCAAAAGTTTATAAATATGATGATTCTGGCAAGTTGTGTTACACAACAAAAGTTCAAAAGTTTATAAATATGATGATTCTGGCAAGTTGTGTTACACACAAAAGTTCATAAATATGATGATTCTGGCAAGTTGTGTTACACACAAAAGTTCAAACGTTTATAAATATGATGATTCTGGCAAGTTGTGTTACACACAAAAGTTCAAAAGTTTATAAATATGATGATTCTGGCAAGTTGTGTTACACAACAAAAGTTTATAAATATGATGATTCTGGCAAGTTGTGTTACACACAAAAGTTTATAAATATGATGATTCTGGCAAGTTGTGTTACACAACAGAAGTTTATAAATATGATGATTCTGGCAAGTTGTGTTACACAACAAAAGTTTATAAATATGATGATTCTGGCAAGTTGTGTTACACAACAAAAGTTTATAAATATGATGATTCTGGCAAGTTGTGTTACACAACAAAAGTTTATAAATATGATGATTCTGGCAAGTTGTGTTACACAACAAAAGTTTATAAATATGATGATTCTGGCAAGTTGTGTTACACACAAAAGTTCAAAAAGTTATAAATATGATGATTCTGGCAAGTTGTGTTACACACAAAAGTTCAAAAGTTTATAAATATGATGATTCTGGCAAGTTGTGTTACACACAAAAGTTCAAAAGTTTATAAATATGATGATTCTGGCAGGTTGTGTTACACACAAAAGTTTATAAATATGATAATTCTGGCAAGTTGTGTTACACACAAAAGTTTATAAATATGATGATTCTGGCAAGTTGTGTTACACAACAGAAGTTTATAAATATGATGATTCTGGCAAGTTGTGTTACACAACAAAAGTTTATAAATATGATGATTCTGGCAAGTTGTGTTACACAACAAAAGTTTATAAATATGATGATTCTGGCAAGTTGTGTTACACAACAAAAGTTTATAAATATGATGATTCTGGCAAGTTGTGTTACACAACAAAAGTTTATAAATATGATGATTCTGGCAAGTTGTGTTACACAACGGAAGTTTATAAATATGATGATTCTGGCAAGTTGTGTTACACAACAAAAGTTTATAAATATGATGATTCTGGCAAGTTGTGTTACACAACAAAAGTTTATAAATATGATGATTCTGGCAAGTTGTGTTACACAACGGAAGTTTATAAATATGATGATTCTGGCAAGTTGTGTTACACAACAAAAGTTTATAAATATGATGATTCTGGCAAGTTGTGTTACACAACAAAAGTTTATAAATATGATGATTCTGGCAAGTTGTGTTACACAACAAAAGTTTATAAATATGATGATTCTGGCAAGTTGTGTTACACAACAAAAGTTTATGAATATGATGATTCTGGCAAGTTGTGTTACACAACGGAAGTTTATAAATATGATGATTCTGGCAAGTTGTGTTACACAACGGAAGTTTATAAATATGATGATTCTGGCAAGTTGTGTTACACAACAAAAGTTTATAAATATGATGATTCTGGCAAGTTGTGTTACACAACAAAAGTTTATAAATATGATGATTCTGGCAAGTTGTGTTACACAACAAAAGTTTATAAATATGATGATTCTGGCAAGTTGTTTTACACAACGGAAGTTTATAAATATGATGATTCTGGCAAGTTGTGTTACACAACAAAAGTTTATAAATATGATGATTCTGGCAAGTTGTGTTACACAACAAAAGTTTATAAATATGATGATTCTGGCAAGTTGTGTTACACAACAAAAGTTTATAAATATGATGATTCTGGCAAGTTGTGTTACACACAAAAGTTTATAAATATGATGATTCTGGCAAGTTGTGTTACACAACAAAAGTTTATAAATATGATGATTCTGGCAAGTTGTGTTACACAACAAAAGTTTATAAATATGATGATTCTGGCAAGTTGTGTTACACAACAAAAGTTTATAAATATGATGATTCTGGCAAGTGGTGTTACACACAAAAGTTTATAAATATGATGATTCTGGCAAGTTGTTTTACACACAAAAGTTCAAAAGTTTATAAATATGATGATTCTGGCAAGTTGTGTTACACACAAAAGTTCAAAAGTTTATAAATATGATGATTCTGGCAAATTGTGTTACACACAAAAGTTCAAAAGTTTATAAATATGATGATTCTGGCAAGTTGTGTTACAAAAGTTCAAAAGTTTATAAATATGATGATTCTGGCAGGTTGTGTTACACACAAAAGTTCAAAAGTTTATAAATATGATGATTCTGGCAAGTTGTGTTACACACAAAAGTTCAAAAGTTTATAAATATGATGATTCTGGCAGGTTGTGTTACACAACAAAAGTTTATAAATATGATGATTCTGGCAAGTTGTGTTACACAACAAAAGTTTATAAATATGATGATTCTGGCAAGTTGTTTTACACAACGGAAGTTTATAAATATGATGATTCTGGCAAGTTGTGTTACACAACAAAAGTTTATAAATATGATGATTCTGGCAAGTTGTGTTACACAACAAAAGTTTATAAATATGATGATTCTGGCAAGTTGTGTTACACAACAAAAGTTTATAAATATGATGATTCTGGCAAGTTGTGTTACACACAAAAGTTTATAAATATGATGATTCTGGCAAGTTGTGTTACACAACAAAAGTTTATAAATATGATGATTCTGGCAAGTTGTGTTACACAACAGAAGTTTATAAATATGATGATTCTGGCAAGTTGTGTTACACAACAAAAGTTTATAAATATGATGATTCTGGCAAGTGGTGTTACACACAAAAGTTTATAAATATGATGATTCTGGCAAGTTGTTTTACACACAAAAGTTCAAAAGTTTATAAATATGATGATTCTGGCAAGTTGTGTTACACACAAAAGTTCAAAAGTTTATAAATATGATGATTCTGGCAAATTGTGTTACACACAAAAGTTCAAAAGTTTATAAATATGATGATTCTGGCAAGTTGTGTTACAAAAGTTCAAAAGTTTATAAATATGATGATTCTGGCAGGTTGTGTTACACACAAAAGTTCAAAAGTTTATAAATATGATGATTCTGGCAAGTTGTGTTACAAAAGTTCAAAAGTTTATAAATATGATGATTCTGGCAGGTTGTGTTACACACAAAAGTTCAAAAGTTTATAAATATGATGATTCTGGCAAGTTGTGTTACACACAAAAGTTCAAAAGTTTATAAATATGATGATTCTGGCAGGTTGTGTTACACACAAAAGTTCAAAAGTTTATAAATATGATGATTCTGGCAAGTTGTGTTACACAACAGAAGTTTATAAATATGATGATTCTGGCAAGTTGTGTTACACACAAAAGTTCAAAAGTTTATAAATATGATGATTCTGGCAAGTGGTGTTACACACAAAAGTTCAAAAGTTTATAAATATGATGATTCTGGCAAGTTGTGTTACACAACAGAAGTTTATAAATATGATGATTCTGGCAAGTTGTGTTACACACAAAAGTTCAAAAGTTTATAAATATGATGATTCTGGCAAGTTGTGTTACACACAAAAGTTCAAAAGTTTACAAATATGATGATTCTGGCAAGTGGTGTTACACACAAAAGTTTATAAATATGATGATTCTGGCAAGTTGTTTTACACACAAAAGTTCAAAAGTTTATAAATATGATGATTCTGGCAAGTTGTGTTACACACAAAAGTTCAAAAGTTTATAAATATGATGATTCTGGCAAATTGTGTTACACACAAAAGTTCAAAAGTTTATAAATATGATGATTCTGGCAAGTTGTGTTACAAAAGTTCAAAAGTTTATAAATATGATGATTCTGGCAGGTTGTGTTACACACAAAAGTTCAAAAGTTTATAAATATGATGATTCTGGCAAGTTGTGTTACAAAAGTTCAAAAGTTTATAAATATGATGATTCTGGCAGGTTGTGTTACACACAAAAGTTCAAAAGTTTATAAATATGATGATTCTGGCAAGTTGTGTTACACACAAAAGTTCAAAAGTTTATAAATATGATGATTCTGGCAGGTTGTGTTACACACAAAAGTTCAAAAGTTTATAAATATGATGATTCTGGCAGGTTGTGTTACACACAAAAGTTCAAAAGTTTATAAATATGATGATTCTGGCAAGTTGTGTTACACACAAAAGTTCAAAAGTTTATAAATATGATGATTCTGGCAGGTTGTGTTACACACAAAAGTTCAAAAGTTTATAAATATGATGATTCTGGCAAGTTGTGTTACACACAAAAGTTCAAATGTTTATAAATATGATGATTCTGGCAAGTTGTGTTACACACAAAAGTTCAAATGTTTATAAATATGATGATTCTGGCAAGTTGTGTTACACACAAAAGTTCAAATGTTTATAAATATGATGATTCTGGCAAGTTGTGTTACACACAAAAGTTCAAATGTTTATAAATATGATGATTCTGGCAAGTTGTGTTACACAACAGAAGTTTATAAATATGATGATTCTGGCAAGTTGTGTTACACACAAAAGTTCAAATGTTTATAAATATGATGATTCTGGCAAGTTGTGTTACACAACAGAAGTTTATAAATATGATGATTCTGGCAAGTTGTGTTACACAACAAAAGTTTATAAATATGATGATTCTGGCAAGTTGTGTTACACAACAGAAGTTTATAAATATGATGATTCTGGCAAGTGGTGTTACACAACAAAAGTTCAAAAGTTTATAAATATGATGATTCTGGCAAGTTGTGTTACACAACAGAAGTTTATAAATATGATGATTCTGGCAAGTTGTGTTACACACAAAAGTTCAATAGGATGAATATGTAAAGAAGTTACAGTTTTGGTTAACATTATTCACATATATGTAAAATGGTACCACAGTAAACAACATAATCTTGAACATCATTTTTCAATTTTTATTAGCATTTCTCCAAAGGGTAGTTTTATTACTGATTTTCAAAATATCAAAAGAAGTACATTACACAGAGGGAAAGAGAGAGAAACATAGTGAAAGAAAGGATGTAGAGAAAGGAAGAGAATAAAAGGGACAAAGACAATAATAGTCATCTCAATAATGCAAGTGAAGCGACAGGTTCTGCTAATTATAAATTCAAAGGATGGTGTAAATTAAGAAGATCACAAACTAAGTTGACATTTCATACAACTTTTCTTGTGTTTTCCATAATAAGGAAACTCAACTTCGTCATGTCTGCTTTTCAATCTGTATAAGTCAACAGACAACATCACACTTCTGCAACAAAATGAGAATGTGTTACATTCATAGGACTTTCTCTACCATTTATCTACTGTATGCAGACCAAGTATTATATTCCATACAAAAAATCAATATCTAGATTTCACCAGAAATACATTCTTAAGTCTTTAAAGCCAACGAAAAGAAAGAAGAAAAAGTATTTCGTTTTTGACCTAAAAGAAGTCTAAAAGAACAGTTCAGAAAATCTTACGTTAAAACAAGAAACTAAGTCAGTTGTAGCATTTCGCTTATGGAATGAAAACTATCTAAAAACACTAAACAGTACGACAGATCCCAACATGGGAAAACATTTTAATATGGAAGCCCATAAGTTTTGAAATGTTAGTGAACAAGTTGATCACTCCAGAGAGAAAGCTTCAATCAACTACAACCAGCACCACCAAGTTGCTGACTGATGTCTCCCAGCCATGAGCTATGGAGGATAAACACCCCATTACGATTGCTGAGCAACCAGTGATCCTCTAATCAAAGCTAAATTGTTGTCATAGCAATGCTATAGCTACCACATTATACCATGTGCTTTGTGCTGTCTGCATGCATAGTAGTGGAATGTCATTTGTTTATGGCTCTCTGTAATATATAGTAGTGAACGTATGACAACAGCTTATGCAATCATTCATATCTGACTTAAATACATTTACAATAGTTTAAAATAGCATATCGCAGCAAAATATGCATGTTGTAACTTTTATGTTTAGGGATTTGTTTCATCACTCATGTTACAGAAGCTATCCATGAAGGCCAGAAAAAATGTGCAGGTATGGCTGTTCTTGTTAATAAACTTAAAAATTTTAAGTAGCCATGGATTTATTTTGGGTCCTTGCATGGATTTAGTCTGTTGTTATTGTAAGATAATTGTGTATTTAAGAAATATGTAGTCAGTCTTCTGATTATACTGCAATATAATTTCAAGGAATGTCTGTATGTACATGTCCATTAATATCAATTTCTTCAAGGTGGCGTGGAGCAGTTCTTAACAGTAAACGGACATTCCCATGCATTTAACAATGTTCAGACATCCAGTATACAGCAGCATATCTCCACAAATGTAAAATGAAACTATAATCCCCAATAGAACTTGCATCCTTGGAGATACACCACCATGTGTTTTACTTTTCCTGTCGATATCCTGGGCATTACCGGATACAGCATTGATAGATAAACCAACAACGTTTTCAGATCACAATGCAAACACACAATTATCCTCCACACTGTGTTTGCTGCATGGCATGTGGACCAGGGCGCTAAACTGACAACATTATAATCCCTGCTCCAACTGTCAATTACCAACTTAAGATACACAAATTATAGTTCCTCATAAATTAAAGTGACGTAGTGTTAAAAAGCTGACTCCACAATTACACAAGTATTATATGGACGGCACTGTTACTAAATTCCTGTAACTTTCAATTAACCAAACTTGGTTTTTAAGTTCAGCATCTTAGAAGGATGCAACACAAAAGATTTTGAAGATAATCCTCCCACTCAAAATTATGCTTAACATGGGAAAATGTTTTGTTATTTATTTTCTCAAAAACAGCTCTAATGATTTTGATTAAAATACCACCCGTTTCAAGATACTTATATGAATAACAAAATATTTAACTTGAATTTTCTGGGAATAACCTGTGAAGTCCTCTTCACTCTGAATGACTTTTGTATAATGATAAACTGTAAGAGACAAAATCCTAGCATGCAAAAATTTAGTTCTCATTAAAACACACTTATACTATTTTTTTTAATGCCTTAACACTAAAGTACTATTAGTTTAAATGCTCCAACGCTTTATCAGACATATTTTTAAGTGTTAGGACACCCTTCTTTTGTTTCTTGGATTGTCAAACAGTATAAACTTTCAAAGCCAGCCTTCAGAAACCCTTTTCAGCCTCTTATTTTGCTTATAACAAAATGTTTATAAACACTTCCAGTTATTCTGAATAACTTGAGGAAGATAGAATCATGAGCTTTTATAAGAATAATTTATAAAAGAGATACAATAAGAAATGAGAGTGAGTACAGAAAGTCATGTGAATGTAACACATCAAATTTTAATTAAAATAGGCTCCTACCATTTTCATTAAACTGTTTGTGTTTGACATATTTGCAAAAAGAATAAAGTGTGCATCTTGAACAGGCTGGGAAGTTCTCATCCTTTTAACTGAATTGTGTATATTATATTTATCTTGGTATAAACTGTACCCATCTGATGTCTGAAAGTGAGCTCCTTACTATAAAAATTGAACTGAGACAAACAACTAGAGTTGTTTCTATATGTTATGTGTAACTCAGTCCACAATGCTTAAAACAAAAAATTTTCTGGGCTAAAATTCAAATGTGTCAGAGTCCTACCTTGGTGATTTTACTGGAGAGAAGTCCTCATCCTGTAACAGAATAATTCATATGTACAATCAGCATACAGCATTCAAGTATTACTTTAGTAACAGGTATTGTACAGTTTCCTCTTTTACAGTAAAAGGAACACCTATCTGTAAAGCAAACAAAATTATTTATGGATGTCTTTAACTACTATGCTCCTTAGCATTCTATTCTATATTGGATCAGGCTTGAGGTTCTTTCATGTGTAGTACATCTATGACACAGGACCATCGGCTTTACTTCCCTTCACAAGGAAGCCATGCTAAGGATTTTACGCCCAAAAACAAAAAAAATCCATCACCCTCAGCCGGATTTCAACCTATGACCACAGGTAGCATGGTACCCCTACACCATGGAGGATAACTCTCTCCTTAAAACTAGCAGCGTAGGAGAGAGATACATGTTTCTGTTAATAGTATTTTAACCTCTCCTTAAAACTAGCAGCGTAGGAGAAAGATACATGTTTCTGTTGGTAGTATTTTAACCTCTCCTTAAAACTAGCAGCGTAGGACAGAGATACATGTTTCTGTTGGTAGTATTTTAACCTCTCCTTAAAACTAGCAGCTTAGGAGAAAGATACATGTTTCTGTTGGTAGTATTTTAACCTCTCCTCAAAACTTGCAGCGTAGGAGAAAGAAACATGTTTCCGTTGGTAGTATTTTAACTTCTCCTTAAAACTTGCAGCGTAGGAGAAAGACGTATGTTTCTGTTGGTAGTATTTTAACCTATCCTTAAAACTTGCAGCGCAGGAGAAAGATACATGATACTGTTAATAGTATTTTAACCTCTCCTTAAAACTAGCAGCGTAGGAGAGAGATACATGTTTCTGTTGGTAGTATTTTAACCACTCCTTAAAATTTGCAGCGTAGGAGAAAGATACATGTTTCTGTTGGTAGTATTTTAACCTCTCCTTAAAACTAGCAGCTTAGGAGAAAGATACATGTTTCTGTTGGTAGTATTTTAACCTCTCCTTAAAACTAGCAGCGTAGGAGAAAGATACATGTTTCTGTTGGTAGTATTTTAACCTCTCCTTAAAACTAGCAGCTTAGGAGAAAGATACATGTTTCTGTTGGTAGTATTTTAACCTCTCCTTAAAACTAGCAGCTTAGGAGAAAGATACATGATTCTGTTGGTAGTATTTTAACCATTTCTTAAAATTTGCAGCATAGGAGAAAGATGTATGTTTCTGTTAATAGTATTTTAACCTCTCCTTAAAACCAGCAGCATAGGAGAAAGATACATGTTTCTGTTAATAGTATTTTAACCTCTCCTTAAAACTAGCAGCATAGGAGAAAGATACATGTTTCTGTTAGTAGTATTTTAACCATTTCTTAAAATTTGCAGCATAGGAGAAAAATGTATGTTTCTGTTAATAGTATTTTAACCTCTCCTTAAATCCAGCAGCATAGGAGAAAGATACATGTTTCTGTTGGTAGTATTTTAACCATTTCTTAAAATTTGCAGCATAGGAGAAAAATGTATGTTTCTGTTAATAGTATTTTAACCTCTCCTTAAAACCAGCAGCGTAGGAGAAAGATACATGTTTCTGTTGGTAGTATTTTAACCTCTCCTTAAATCTAGCAGCTTAGGAGAAAGATACATGTTTCTGTTGATAGTATTTTAACCTCTCCTTAAAACTAGCAGCTTAGGAGAAAGATACATGTTTCTGTTAATAGTATTTTAACCTCTCCTTAAAACTAGCAGCATAGGAGAAAGATACATGTTTCTGTTGGTAGTATTTTAACCTCTCCTTTAAACTAGCAGCTTAGGAGAAAGATGTATGTTTCTGTTGATAGTATTTTAACCTCTCCTTAAAACTAGCAGCTTAGGAGAAAGATACTTGTTTCTGTTAATAGTATTTTAACCTCTCCTTAAAACTAGCAGCTTAGGAGAAAGATACATGTTTCTGTTGGTAGTATTTTAACCTCTCCTTAAAACTAGCAGCATAGGAGAAAGATATATGTTTCTGTTGGTAGTATTTTAACCTCTCCTTAAAACTAGCAGCTCAGGAGAAAGATACATGTTTCTGTTGGTAGTATTTTAACCTCTCCTTAAAACTAGCAGCATAGGAGAAAGATACATGTTTCTGTTGGTAGTATTTTAACCTCTCCTTAAAACTAGCAGCTCAGGAGAAAGATACATGTTTCTGTTGGTAGTATTTTAACCTCTCCTTAAAACTAGCAGCATAGGAGAAAGATACATGTTTCTGTTGGTAGTATTTTAACCTCTCCTTAAAACTAGCAGCTCAGGAGAAAGATACATATTTCTGTTGATAATATTTTAACCTCTCCTTAAAACTAGCAGCTTAGGAGAAAGATACATGTTTCTGTTAATAGTATTTTAACCTCTCCTTAAAACTAGCAGCTTAGGAGAAAGATACATGTTTCTGTTAGTAGTATTTTAACCATTTCTTAAAATTTGCAGCATAGGAGAAAAATGTATGTTTCTGTTGATAGTATTTTAACCTCTCCTTAAAACTAGCAGCGTAGGAGAGGGATACATGTTTCTGTTAATAGTATTTTAACCTCTCCTTAAAACTAGCAGCGTAGGAGAAAGATACATGTTTCTGTTGGTAGTATTTTAACCTCTCCTTAAAACTAGCAGCTTAGGAGAAAGATACATGTTTCTGTTGGTAGTATTTTAACCTCTCCTTAAAACTAGCAGCTCAGGAGAAAGATACATGTTTCTGTTGGTAGTATTTTAACCTCTCCTTAAAACTAGCAGCTTAGGAGAAAGATACATGTTTCTGTTGGTAGTATTTTAACCTCTCCTTAAAACTAGCAGCGTAGGAGAAAGATACATGTTTCTGTTGGTAGTATTTTAACCTCTCCTTAAAACTAGCAGCTTAGGAGAAAGATACATGTTTCTGTTGGTAGTATTTTAACCTCTCCTTAAAACTAGCAGCGTAGGAGAAAGATACATGTTTCTGTTGGTAGTATTTTAACCTCTCCTTAAAACTAGCAGCTTAGGAGAAAGATACATGTTTCTGTTGGTAGTATTTTAACCATTTCTTAAACTTTGCAGCATAGGAGAAAGATGTATGTTTCTGTTAATAGTATTTTAACCTCTCCTTAAAACCAGCAGCTTAGGAGAAAGATACATGTTTCTGTTGGTAGTATTTTAACCATTTCTTAAAATTTGCAGCATAGGAGAAAAATGTGTGTTTCTGTTAGTAGTATTTTAACCTTTCCTTAAAACTAGCAGCATAGGAGAAAGATACATGTTTCTGTTGGTAGTATTTTAACCTCTCCTTAAAACTAGCAGCATAGGAGAAAGATACATGTTTCTGTTAGTAGTATTTTAACCTCTCCTTAAAACTAGCAGCATAGGAGAAAGATACATGTTTCTGTTGGTAGTATTTTAACCTCTCCTTAAAACTAGCAGCTTAGGAGAAAGATACATGTTTCTGTTGGTAGTATTTTAACCTCTCCTTAAAACTAGCAGCGTAGGAGAAAGATACATGTTTCTGTTGGTAGTATTTTAACCTCTCCTTAAAACTAGCAGCTTAGGAGAAAGATACATGTTTCTGTTGGTAGTATTTTAACCATTTCTTAAAATTTGCAGCATAGGAGAAAGATGTATGTTTCTGTTAATAGTATTTTAACCTCTCCTTAAAACCAGCAGCTTAGGAGAAAGATACATGTTTCTGTTGGTAGTATTTTAACCATTTCTTAAAATTTGCAGCATAGGAGAAAAATGTATGTTTCTGTTAGTAGTATTTTAACCTTTCCTTAAAACTAGCAGCATAGGAGAAAGATACATGTTTCTGTTGGTAGTATTTTAACCTCTCCTTAAAACTAGCAGCATAGGAGAAAGATACATGTTTCTGTTAGTAGTATTTAACCAATTCTTAAAATTTGCAGCATAGGAGAAAGATGTATGTTTCTGTTAGTAGTATTTTAACCTTTCCTTAAAACTAGCAGCGTAGGAGAAAGATACATGTTTCTGTTAGTAGTATTTAACCAATTCTTAAAATTTGCAGCATAGGAGAAAGATGTATGTTTCTGTTGGTAGTATTTTAACCTCTCCTTAAAACTAGCAGCTTAGGAGAAAGATGTATGTTTCTGTTGGTAGTATTTTAACCTTTCTTTAAAACTTGTAGTGTAGGAGAAAGATGTATGTTTCTGTTGGTAGTATTTTAACCTTTCCTTAAAACTTGTAGTGTAGGAGAAAGATGTATGTTTCTGTTGGTAGTATTTTAACCTTTCCTTAAAACTTGTAGTGTAGGAGAAAGATACATGTTTCTGTTGGTAGTATTTCAACCTCTCCTTAAAACTTGTAGCATAGGAGAAAGATACATGTTTCTGTTGGTAGTATTTCAACCTCTCCTTAAAACTTGTAGCATAGGAGAAAGATGTATGTTTCTGTTGGTAGTATTTCAACCTCTCCTTAAAACTTGTAGCATAGGAGAAAGATGTATGTTTCTGTTGGTAGTATTTTAACCTCTCCTTAATACTTGTAGCATAGGAGAAAGATGTATGTTTCTGTTGGTAGTATTTCAACCTCTGCTTAATACTTGTAGCATAGGAGAAAGATGTATGTTTCTGTTGGTAGTATTTCAACCTCTGCTTAATACTTGTAGCATAGGAGAAAGATGTATGTTTCTGTTGGTAGTATTTCAACCTCTCCTTAAAACTTGTAGCATAGGAGAAAGATGTATGTTTCTGTTAGTCGTATTTCAACCTCTCCTTAAAACTTGTAGCATAGGAGAAAGAGGTATGTTTCTGTTAGTAGTATTTCAACCTCTCCTTAAAACTTGTAGTATAGGAGAAAGATGTATGTTTCTGTTAGTAGTATTTCAACCTCTCCTTAAAACTTGTAGCATAGGAGAAAGAGGTATGTTTCTGTTGGTAGTATTTCAACCTCTCCTTAATACTTGTAGCATAGGAGAAAGATGTATGTTTCTTTTGGTAGTATTTCAACCTCTCCTTAATACTTGTAGCATAGGAGAAAGATATATGTTTCTGTTGGTAGTATTTCAACCTCTCCTTAATACTTGTAGCATAGGAGAAAGATGTATGTTTCTGTTGGTAGTATTTCAACCTCTCCTTAATACTTGTAGCACAGGAGAAAGATGTATGTTTCTGTTGGTAGTATTTCAACCTCTCCTTAATACTTGTAGCATAGGAGAAAGATGTATGTTTCTGTTGGTAGTATTTCAACCTGTCCTTAAAACTTGTAGCATAGGAGAAAGATGTATGTTTCTGTTAGTAGTATTTCAACCTCTCCTTAATACTTGTAGCGTAGGAGAAAAAGGTATGCTTCTGTTAGTAGTATTTCAACCTCACCTTAAAACTAGCACACAGATATGTTAACTTAATATTAAGTTTATGATGGTGTTAAATAAAACAAAGTTGTGTTATTTTTAATGTTGAACAACTTTTAACATTGTACAGTAAAACCTGCCTTCAAGAGATGCCTTTTTAAATGGAAATATTTCATGGCCAATGAATTTTGGGGTGAAAAACATGCTAAATTCCTTTTATTAAACAGAAACTGTCTTATGGCGGACAACAGAAATCAAAGTACGCCTTTTAATGGAAAATCTCCAGTTCCAGAATGCAGAGTTTATAAAAATTTTCAGGCAGCCTGTGAAAGTGTGCATTGTTTGCTCTAAGTACGTGATGTGTAAGTTGAAACATGACCATTTTGACTAGTGTAGGAGGGGGATGCACTAACGATAGTCAGCTCTAAACTTACAAAGGTGATGATTTAGTTCAGCAGTAGACACCATGGCTTCAAAAACAACAGTTGTGCTAGATCTTAAACATGAGAGTGAAAGTGGTAAAGCAGATCATGAAGGTGTTCAACATAGGCAAAGCTCAAGTTTACAAGATTCTAGAGAAGAAAACAAACATACTGAAGTGTAGGAAAATTGTGCTAATGGAAAAATAAAGAGGGAACTTAAGAAAACTGAAAATCAGGACATTAATGATATAGTGTGGGATTGGCTCATTAGGGCAAAAACTCAATCACATATTGGGGCTTATGTTACAGCAATATGTCAAAAAAGTAGCTGAATAACTGGGCAAGACTGAATTCAAAGTATCTAATAGATGGTTGGAGAGTTTCTGCAAAAAGCATCACATAGTTTTTAACAAACTTTGTTGTGAATCAAATGACGTTAATATTGAAACCATCACTGATTTAATTGCTAAACTACCTTCAATAATTGAGGGATACAAACCTGAAAACATAGCAAACAGCGACGAGACCGGACTATTCTTCCATGTGTTACTGAATAAATTATTATGTTTAAGAGGTGAGAAATGTTCGGGAAGAAAGTTGTCCGAGGAGAGATTCACTGGTTTTATGTCGGGTGATTGGCAAGGCTGCTAAGCTTCAAAAACAATGATCTTCAGCACCTGCCTGTTAATTGGAGATACAGTAAAAATACGTGGATGTCACAGATCATGGAAGAATGAAGGGACAAAACCGGCATGTTCTGGTTTTTTGAATAATGCAAAATGTCACACACACATCAAACTTGCTTGGTTCCCTCCAAACTCAACCATTGGACCAAGACATCATTCAGAATGTTAAAGTACATTTTCGTAAACTGTTAATGCAGTCTTTGCTTGCTAATATGGATTCCACATCATCTGCCTCTGAGCTGGCCAAAACCATCTCGGTTTGGATAAGCCAAGCTGTAAAGAAATTGCTACCACAAAATGTTACGGAAAAGCAGGATTTCTAACAGGTGAAGAAAATGAGGATGAGCAACATCAATGAAGCTGCTTTCAATTGGAACATGTCAACATAGGCAGTGATGTCAAACAATGGATATAGATGCCTTAATTGAGAACTATATGCAAACTCGGAAAAAAGAAGACGAGAAGACGGAGGAAGTTGAAGAAGAATGTAGGCTAAAGGCTTATCAAGATGCTCTCAAAAGTTAAAAGGAACTGCAGCAATTTGCCCTATATTGAAATGACTTGGGTATGTGTGATGTGATTTCTCAGGCTAAAGTGTTTGTGAAAAGTCAAGCAGCAGTGTGTGCAGAAAACTCTCCTTGACTACTGGAAGAAATAAATGAATTGTGTATACAGCTATTCTTCATTCATTATAAGTATTGGTGTGTATTATATTGTAGCAGAAATATGTAAACATGCAACTGAATAAGGTACGTACTTTTTTTTATCTCAGTCTGTCCATCTATGTATGTTTAAGGTTTAATTTTGTTAATAGCTTAGGCCTAAAACGGAAATGTTCGAGAGCCCATTTAATTCTGCTGAAGACAGGTTTTACTATACTAAATTTTGTATCTGCTGGTGAAACCAGCCCTTAATCCACAAAAACATGATCAAGTTTACAGTTTTCATAAACTATTACCTGATGCTTATTAATTCTGCGTGATACATTTAAAATGTAATGTCTAATATGCTTAAAAACTAAAATTTTAATCTTAATAGTTTTGCTGGAAAACGTACCTTAATTTCATCACAAACAGTTGAAGCTTCAGCTTCGGTCCACCAAGGCTTGTCTTTAAAATCTACTTGATCCATTTCATGATCATTATTGTATTCCTTAACCTTCATTACAGGAAATTCTCTCTCGTTCTGTGAACCAAAGTCTGAAACCAGAGAGTCCTCCTGAATATATGTAGCAGTTTCAGTCATAATCTGCTTTACTAGGTCAACGGGGGAAAATTCTCTCTCTTTCAGTGTACAACAAAACTCCGGAACACGAGTCTCAGATTTAATTTCTCGCTTGAGAACCATGCCACAATCATTGTAAAGAAGCACAGCATCAATCTTTGTCTTCATTGCATCATCCTTGGTAAACAACTCTCTCCCATTCTGTGAGGTTACGTCATCTGAGAGAGGATCCTCTTCTTTGATTTCTATTTTGGTATCCATTTCTAAACTGATGGTGTGGTCCTTTATTTCATCAACAGGCCTGTTGAGAAACAAAACTATTAGCAACATTACACACCCAACACTTTAACAAGCATCAAAGAAGTCACAAGTGTAAAATAAACCTATGGTATAAATGTTTAGGGGCTACAAAACACTACTCGCGAGACTCTCGCAAACCAAATGACATATCATAAGTGAACAATGTGCCATGGGCAAGACAATGCTGTAAGAGACAGTAAAAAGTGAGACTCACAGCGAATAGGCTAACATAGATGTTTAGTGTTGTATAGCTAAGACACAAGTGCCACGGGCAAGACAATGCTGTAAGAGACAGTAACAAGTGAGACTCACAGTGAATAGCCTAACATAGAGGTTTAGTGTTGTCTAGCTAACACACAAGTGCCACGGGCAAGACAATGCTGTAAGAGACAGTAACAAGTGAGACTCACAGTGAATAGGCTAACATAGATGTTTAGTGTTGTCTAGCTAACACACAAGTGCCACGGGCAAGACAATGCTGTAAGAGACAGTAACAAGTGAGACTCACAGTGAATAGCCTAACATAGAGGTTTAGTGTTGTCTAGCTAACACACAAGTGCCACGGGCAAGACAATGCTGTAAGAGACAGTAACAAGTGAGACTCACAGTGAATAGCCTAACATAGAGGTTTAGTGTTGTATAGCTAACACACAAGTGCCACGGGCAAGACAATGCTGTAAGAAACAGTAACAAGTGAGACTCACAGTGAATAGGCTAACATAGATGTTTAGTGTTGTATAGCTAAGACACAAGTGCCACGGGCAAGACAATGCTGTAAGAGACAGTAACAAGTGAGACTCACAGTGAATAGCCTAACATAGAGGTTTAGTGTTGTCTAGCTAACACACAAGTGCCACGGGCAAGACAATGCTGTAAGAGACAGTAACAAGTGAGACTCACAGTGAATAGCCTAACATAGAGGTTTAGTGTTGTCTAGCTAACACACAAGTGCCACGGGCAAGACAATGCTGTAAGAGACAGTAACAAGTGAGACTCACAGTGAATAGCTAACATAGATGTTTAGTGTTGTCTAGCTAACACACAAGTGCCACGGGCAAGACAATGCTGTAAGAGACAGTAACAAGTGAGACACACAGTGAATAGCCTAACATAGAGGTTTAGTGTTGTCTAGCTAAGACACAAGTGCCTCGGGCAAGACAATGCTGTAAGAGACAGTAACAAGTGAGACTCACAGTGAATAGCCTAACATAGAGGTTTAGTGTTGTCTAGATAAGACACATGTACCACGGGCAAGACAATGCTGTAAGAGACAGTAACAAGTGAGACTCACAGTGAATAGGCTAACATAGATGTTTAGTGTTGTCTAGATAAGACACATGTACCACGGGCAAGACAATGCTGTAAGAGACAGTAACAAGTGAGACTCACAGTGAATAGCCTAACATAGAGGTTTAGTGTTGTCTAGATAAGACACATGTACCACGGGCAAGACAATGCTGTAAGAGACAGTAACAAGTGAGACTCACAGTGAATAGCCTAACATAGAGGTTTAGTGTTGTCTAGCTAAGACACATGTACCACGGGCAAGACAATGCTGTAAGAGACAGTAACAAGTGAGACTCACAGTGAATAGGCTAACATAGATGTTTAGTGTTGTCTAGCTAAGACACATGTACCACGGGCAAGACAATGCTGTAAGAGACAGTAACAAGTGAGACTCACAGTGAATAGCCTAACATAGAGGTTTAGTGTTGTCTAGCTAAGACACATGTACCACGGGCAAGACAATGCTGTAAGAGACAGTAACAAGTGAGACTCACAGTGAATAGCCTAACATAGATGTTTAGTGTTGTCTAGATAAGACACATGTACCACGGGCAAGACAATGCTGTAAGAGACAGTAACAAGTGAGACTCACAGTGAATAGCCTAACATAGAGGTTTAGTGTTGTCTAGCTAAGACACATGTACCACGGGCAAGACAATGCTGTAAGAGACAGTAACAAGTGAGACTCACAGTGAATAGCCTAACATAGAGGTTTAGTGTTGTCTAGCTAAGACACATGTACCACGGGCAAGACAATGCTGTAAGAGACAGTAACAAGTGAGACTCACAGTGAATAGGCTAACATAAATGTTTAGTGTTGTCTAGCTAAGACACATGTACCACGGGCAAGACAATGCTGTAAGAGACAGTAACAAGTGAGACTCACAGTGAATAGGCTAACATAGAGGTTTAGTGTTGTCTAGATAAGACACATGTACCACGGGCAAGACAATGCTGTAAGAGACAGTAACAAGTGAGACTCACAGTGAATAGCCTAACATAGAGGTTTAGTGTTGTCTAGCTAAGACACATGTACCACGGGCAAGACAATGCTGTAAGAGACAGTAACAAGTGAGACTCACAGTGAATAGGCTAACATAGATGTTTAGTGTTGTCTAGATAAGACACATGTACCACGGGCAAGACAATGCTGTAAGACACAGTAACAAGTGAGACTCACAGTGAATAGGCTAACATAGATGTTTAGTGTTGTATAGCTAAGACACAAGTGCCACGGGCAAGACAATGCTGTAAGAGACAGTAACAAGTGAGACTCACAGTGAATAGCCTAACATAGAGGTTTAGTGTTGTCTAGATAAGACACAAGTGCCACGGGCAAGACAATGCTGTAAGAGACAGTAACAAGTGAGACTCACAGTGAATAGCCTAACATAGAGGTTTAGTGTTGTCTAGATAAGACACAAGTGCCACGGGCAAGACAATGCTGTAAGAGACAGTAACAAGTGAGACTCACAGTGAATAGGCTAACATAGATGTTTAGTGTTGTCTAGATAAGACACATGTACCACGGGCAAGACAATGCTGTAAGAGACAGTAACAAGTGAGACTCACAGTGAATAGGCTAACATAGATGTTTAGTGTTGTCTAGATAAGACACATGTACCACGGGCAAGACAATGCTGTAAGAGACAAAAACAAGTGAGACTCACAGTGAATAGGCTAACATAGATGTTTAGTGTTGTCTAGATAAGACACATGTACCACGGGCAAGACAATGCTGTAAGAGACAGTAACAAGTGAGACTCACAGTGAATAGCCTAACATAGATGTTTAGTGTTGTCTAGATAAGACACATGTACCACGGGCAAGACAATGCTGTAAGAGACAGTAACAAGTGAGACTCACAGTGAATAGGCTAACATAGATGTTTAGTGTTGTATAGCTAAGACACAAGTGCCACGGGCAAGACAATGCTTTAAGAGACAAAAACAAGCTAACCTCACAGTGAACAGACTATCATAGGTGTTTAGTAATGTCTAATTAGGACACACGAGGCATGAGCAACAGGGTTCTGTATGAGACAGCAACAGGTGAGACTCACAGTGAATAGGCTAACATAGAGGTTTAGTGTTGTCTAGATAAGACACATGTACCACGGGCAAGACAATGCTGTAAGAGACAGTAACAAGTGAGACTCACAGTGAATAGGCTAACATAGAGGTTTAGTGTTGTCTAGATAAGACACATGTACCACGGGCAAGACAATGCTGTAAGAGACAGTAACAAGTGAGACTCACAGTGAATAGCCTAACATAGAGGTTTAGTGTTGTCTAGATAAGACACATGTACCACGGGCAAGACAATGCTGTAAGAGACAGTAACAAGTGAGACTCACAGTGAATAGGCTAACATAGATGTTTAGTGTTGTATAGCTAAGACACAAGTGCCACGGGCAAGACAATGCTGTAAGAGACAAAAACAAGTGAGACTCACAGTGAATAGGCTAACATAGATGTTTAGTGTTGTCTAGATAAGACACATGTACCACGGGCAAGACAATGCTGTAAGAGACAAAAACAAGTGAGACTCACAGTGAATAGGCTAACATAGATGTTTAGTGTTGTCTAGATAAGACACATGTACCACGGGCAAGACAATGCTGTAAGAGACAGTAACAAGTGAGACTCACAGTGAATAGCCTAACATAGATGTTTAGTGTTGTCTAGATAAGACACATGTACCACGGGCAAGACAATGCTGTAAGAGACAGTAACAAGTGAGACTCACAGTGAATAGGCTAACATAGATGTTTAGTGTTGTATAGCTAAGACACAAGTGCCACGGGCAAGACAATGCTGTAAGAGACAAAAACAAGCTAACCTCACAGTGAACAGACTATCATAGGTGTTTAGTAATGTCTAATTAGGACACACGTGGCATGAGCAACAGGGTTCTGTATGAGACAGCAACAGGTGAGACTCACAGTGAATAGGCTAACATAGAGGTTTAGTGTTGTCTAGATAAGACACATGTACCACGGGCAAGACAATGCTGTAAGAGACAGTAACAAGTGAGACTCACAGTGAATAGCCTAACATAGATGTTTAGTGTTGTCTAGATAAGACACATGTACCACGGGCAAGACAATGCTGTAAGAGACAGTAACAAGTGAGACTCACAGTGAATAGCCTAACATAGAGGTTTAGTGTTGTCTAGCTAAGACACATGTACCACGGGCAAGACAATGCTGTAAGAGACAGTAACAAGTGAGACTCACAGTGAATAGCCTAACATAGATGTTTAGTGTTGTCTAGATAAGACACATGTACCACGGGCAAGACAATGCTGTAAGAGACAGTAACAAGTGAGACTCACAGTGAATAGCCTAACATAGAGGTTTAGTGTTGTCTAGATAAGACACATGTACCACGGGCAAGACAATGCTGTAAGAGACAGTAACAAGTGAGACTCACAGTGAATAGCCTAACATAGATGTTTAGTGTTGTCTAGATAAGACACATGTACCACGGGCAAGACAATGCTGTAAGAGACAGTAACAAGTGAGACTCACAGTGAATAGCCTAACATAGAGGTTTAGTGTTGTCTAGATAAGACACATGTACCACGGGCAAGACAATGCTGTAAGAGACAGTAACAAGTGAGACTCACAGTGAATAGCCTAACATAGAGGTTTAGTGTTGTCTAGATAAGACACAAGTACCACGGGCAAGACAATGCTGTAAGAGACAGTAACAAGTGAGACTCACAGTGAATAGCCTAACATAGAGGTTTAGTGTTGTCTAGATAAGACACATGTACCACGGGCAAGACAATGCTGTAAGAGACAGTAACAAGTGAGACTCACAGTGAATAGGCTAACATAGAGGTTTAGTGTAGTCTAGATAAGACACATGTACCACGGGCAAGACAATGCTGTAAGAGACAGTATCAAGTGAGACTCACAGTGAATAGGCTAACATAGATGTTTAGTGTTGTCTAGATAAGACACATGTACCACGGGCAAGACAATGCTGTAAGAGACAGTAACAAGTGAGACTCACAGTGAATAGGCTAACATAGATGTTTAGTGTTGTCTAGATAAGACACATGTACCACGGGCAAGACAATGCTGTAAGAGACAAAAACAAGCTAACCTCACAGTGAACAGACTATCATAGGTGTTTAGTAATGTCTAATTAGGACACATGTGGCATGAGCAACAGGGTTCTGTATGAGACAGCAACAGGTGAGACTCACAGTGAAGAGGCTAACGTAAGTGTTTAGTGTTGTCTAATTACGACACATGTGGTATGAGCAACAGAGTTCTGTAGGAGAGCGTAGCAGGTGAGACTCACAGTGAATAGACTACCATAAGGGTTTAGTGTTGTCTAATTAGGACACACATAGTATGAGCAACAGAGTTCTGTAGGAGAGAGTAGCAGGTGAGACTCACAGTGAATAGACTACCATAAGGGTTTAGTGTTGTCTAATTAGGACACACATAGTATGAGCAACAGAGTTCTGTAGGAGAGCGTAGCAGGTGAGACTCACAGTGAATAGGCTACCATAGGTGTTTAGTGTTGTCTAATTAGGACACATATAGTATGAGCAACAGAGTTCTGTAGGAGACCGTAGCAGGTGAGACTCACAGTGAATAGCCTACCATACGGGTTTAGTGTTGTCTAATTAGGACACACATAGTATGAGCAACAGAGTTCTGTAGGAGACCGTAGCAGGTGAGACTCACAGTGAATAGGCTACCATAAGGGTTTAGTGTTGTCTAATTAGGACACACGTAGTATGAGCAACAGAGTTTTGTAAGAGACAGTAGCAGGTGAGACTCACAGTGAATAGGCTACCATAGGTGTTTAGTGTTGTCTAATTAGGACACATATAGTATGAGCAACAGAGTTCTGTAGGAGACCGTAGCAGGTGAGACTCACAGTGAATAGACTATCATAAGTGTTTAGTGTTGTCTAATTAGGACACATGTAGTATGAGCAACAGAGTTCTGTAAGAGACAGTAACAGGTGAGACTCACAGTGAATAGACTATCATAGGTGTTTAGTGTTGTCTAATTAGGACACACGTAGTATGAGCAACAGAGTTCTGTAGGAGACCGTAGCAGGTGAGACTCACAGTGAATAGGCTACCATAAGGCTTTAGTGTTGTCTAATTAGGACACATATAGTATGAGCAACAGAGTTCTGTAGGAGACCGTAGCAGGTGAGACTCACAGTGAATAGGCTACCATAGGTGTTTAGTGTTGTCTAATTAGGACACATATAGTATGAGCAACAGAGTTCTGTAGGAGACCGTAGCAGGTGAGACTCACAGTGAATAGGCCACCATTAGGGTTTAGTGTTGTCTAATTAGGACACACGTAGTATGAGCAACAGAGTTCTGTAGGAGACCGTAGCAGGTGAGACTCACAGTGAATAGGCTACCATAAGGGTTTAGTGTTGTCTAATTAGGACACACGTAGTATGAGCAACAGAGTTTTGTGAGAGACAGTAGCAGGTGAGACTCACAGTGAATAGATTATCATAGGTGTTTAGTGTTGTCTAATTAGGACACATGTGGTATGAGCAACAGAGTTCTGTAGGAGACAGTAGCAGGTGAGACTCACAGTGAATAGACTATTATAGGTGTTTAGTGATGTCTAATTAGGACACATGTGGTATGAGCAACAGAGTTCTGTAGGAGACAGAAGCGGATGAGACTCACAGTGAATAGACTATCATAGGTGTTTAGTGTTGTCTAATTAGGACACATGTGGTATGAGCAACAGAGTTCTGTAGGAGACAGTAGCAGGTGAGACTCAAAGTGAATAGACTATCATAGGTGTTTAGTGTTGTCTAATTAGGACACATGTGGTATGAGCAACAGAGTTCTGTAGGCGACAGTAGCAGGTGAGACTCACAGTGAATAGACTATTATAGGTGTTTAGTGATGTCTAATTAGGACACATGTGGTATGAGAAACAGAGTTCTGTAGGAGACAGTAGCAGGTGAGACTCACAGTGAATAGACTATCATAGGTGTTTAGTGTTGTCTAATTAGGACACACATGGCATGAGTAACAGAGGTGTGTAAGAGACAGTAACAGGTGAGACTCACAGTGAAGAGGCTAACATAAGTGTTTAGTGTTTTATAATTAGGACACACATGGTATGAGTAACAGAGTTTTGTAAGAGACACTAACAGTGAGACTCACAGTGAATACACTATCATAGATGTTTAGTGTTGTCTAATTAGGACACACGTGGTATGAGTAACAGAGTTCTGTAAGAGACAGTAACAGGTGAGACTCACAGTGAATAGACTATCATAGGTGTTTAGTGTTGTCTAATTAGGACACACGCGGTATGAGTAAATAAGTTCTGTAAGAGACAGTAGCAGGTGAGACTCACAGTGAATAGACTATCATAGGTGTTTAGTGTTATCTAATTAGGACACATGAGCAACAGAGTTCTGTAAGAGACAGTAACAGGTGAGACTCACAGTGAATAGACTATCATAAGTGTTTAGTGTTATCTAATTAGGACACATGAGCAACAGAGTTCTGTAAGAGACAGTAGCAGGTGAGACTCACAGTGAATAGGCTACCATAAGGGTTTAGTGTTGTGTGATTAGGACACACGTAGTATGAGCAACAGAGTTTTATAAGAGACAGTAGCAGGTGAGACTCACAGTGAATAGACTATCATAGGTGTTTAGTGTTGTCTAATTAGGACACATGTAGTATGAGCAACAGAGTTCTGTAGGAGACAGTAGCCGGTGAGACTCACAGTGAATAGACTATCATAGGTGTTTAGTGTTGTCTAATTAGGACACATGTAGTATGAGCAACAGAGTTCTGTAGGAGACAGTAGCAGGTGAGACTCACAATGAATAGACTATCATAGATGTTTAGTGTTGTCTAATTAGGACACATGTAGTATGAGCAACAGACTTCTGTAAGAGACAGTAGCAGGTGAGACTCACAGTGAATAGACTATCATAGGTGTTTAGTGTTGTCTAATTAGGACACATGTAGTATGAGCAACAGACTTCTGTAGGAGACAGTAGCAGGTGAGACTCACAGTGAATAGACTATCATAGGTGTTTAGTGTTGTGTGATTAGGACACATGAGGACCAGACTTCTGTAAGAGACAGTAGCAGGTGAGACTCACAGTGAATAGACTATCATAGGTGTTTAGTGTTGTCTAATTAGGACACATGTAGTATGAGCAACAGAGTTCTGTAAGAGACAGTAGCAGGTGAGACTCACAGTGAATAGACTATCATAAGTGTTTAGTGTTGTGTGATTAGGACACATGTAGTATGAGCAACAGAGTTCTGTAAGAGACAGTAGCAGGTGAGACTCACAGTGAATAGACTATCATAGGTGTTTAGTGTTGTCTAATTAGAACACATCGTAGTATGAGCAACAGACTTCTGTAAGAGACAGTAGCAGGTGAGACTCACAGTGAATAGACTATCATAGGTGTTTAGTGTTGTGTGATTAGGACACATGTAGTATGAGCAACAGACTTCTGTAAGAGACAGTAGCAGGTGAGACTCACAGTGAATAGACTATCATAGGTGTTTAGTGTTGTGTGATTAGGACACATGTAGTATGAGCAACAGAGTTCTGTAAGAGACAGTAGCAGGTGAGACTCACAGTGAATAGACTATCATAGGTGTTTAGTGTTGTGTGATTAGGACACATGTAGTATGAGCAACAGACTTCTGTAAGAGACAGTAGCAGGTGAGACTCACAGTGAATAGACTATCATAGGTGTTTAGTGTTGTCTAATTAGGACACATGAGGACCAGACTTCTGTAGGAGACAGTAGCAGGTGAGACTCACAGTGAATAGACTATCATAGGTGTTTAGTGTTGTCTAATTAGGACACATGAGGACCAGACTTCTGTAGGAGACAGTAGCAGGTGAGACTCACAGTGAATAGACTATCATAGGTGTTTAGTGTTGTGTGATTAGGACACATGTAGTATGAGCAACAGAGTTCTGAAAGAGACAGAAGCAGGTGAGACTCACAGTGAATAGACTATCATAGGTGTTTAGTGTTGTGTGATTAGGACACATGTAGTATGAGCAACAGACTTCTGTAAGAGACAGTAGCAGGTGAGACTCACAGTGAATAGACTATCATAGGTGTTTAGTGTTGTCTAATTAGGACACATGAGGACCAGACTTCTGTAAGAGACAGTAGCAGGTGAGACTCACAGTGAATAGACTATCATAGGTGTTTAGTGTTGTCTAATTAGGACACATGAGGACCAGACTTCTGTAGGAGACAGTAGCAGGTGAGACTCACAGTGAATAGACAATCATAGGTGTTTAGTGTTGTCTAATTAGGACACATGAGGACCAGACTTCTGTAAGAGACAGTAGCAGGTGAGACTCACAGTGAATAGACTATCATAGGTGTTTAGTGTTGTCTAATTAGGACACATGAGGACCAGACTTCTGTAGGAGACAGTAGCAGGTGAGACTCACAGTGAATAGACTATCATAGGTGTTTAGTGTTGTCTAATTAGGACACATGAGGACCAGACTTCTGTAAGAGACAGTAGCAGGTGAGACTCACAGTGAATAGACTATCATAGGTGTTTAGTGTTGTGTGATTAGGACACATGTAGTATGAGCAACACAGCTCTGTAAGAGACAGTAGCAGGTGAGACTCACAGTGAATAGACTATCATAAGTGTTTAGTGTTGTGTGATTAGGACACATGTAGTATGAGCAACACAGCTCTGTAAGAGACAGTAGCAGGTGAGACTCACAGTGAATAGACTATCATAGGTGTTTAGTGTTGTCTAATTAGGACACATGAGGACCAGACTTCTGTAGGAGACAGTAGCAGGTGAGACTCACAGTGAATAGACTATCATAGGTGTTTAGTGTTGTGTGATTAGGACACATGTAGTATGAGCAAAAGACTTCTGTAGGAGACAGTAGCAGGTGAGACTCACAGTGAATAGACTATCATAGGTGTTTAGTGTTGTCTAATTAGGACACATGAGGACCAGACTTCTGTAAGAGACAGTAGCAGGTGAGACTCACAGTGAATAGACTATCATAGGTGTTTAGTGTTGTGTGATTAGGACACATGTAGTATGAGCAACACAGCTCTGTAAGAGACAGTAGCAGGTGAGACTCACAGTGAATAGACTATCATAAGTGTTTAGTGTTGTGTGATTAGGACACATGTAGTATGAGCAACACAGCTCTGTAAGAGACAGTAGCAGGTGAGACTCACAGTGAATAGACTATCATAGGTGTTTAGTGTTGTCTAATTAGGACACATGAGGACCAGACTTCTGTAGGAGACAGTAGCAGGTGAGACTCACAGTGAATAGACTATCATAGGTGTTTAGTGTTGTGTGATTAGGACACATGTAGTATGAGCAAAAGAGTTCTGTAGGAGACAGTAGCAGGTGAGACTCACAGTGAATAGACTATCATAAGTGTTTAGTGTTGTGTGATTAGGACACATGTAGTATGAGCAACAGAGTTCTGTAGGAGACAGTAGCAGGTGAGACTCACAGTGAATAGACTATCATAGGTGTTTAGTGTTGTGTGATTAGGACACACGTAGTATGAGCAACAGAATTCTGTAGGAGACAGTAGCAGGTGAGACTCACAGTGAATAGACTATCATAAGTGTTTAGTGTTGTGTGATTAGGACACACGTAGTATGAGCAACAGACTTCTGTAGGAGACAGTAGCAGGTGAGACTCACAGTGAATAGACTATCATAGGTGTTTAGTGTTGTCTAATTAGGACACATGAGGACTAGACTTCTGTAAGAGACAGTAGCAGGTGAGACTCACAGTGAATAGACTATCATAAGTGTTTAGTGTTGTGTGATTAGGACACACGTAGTATGAGCAACAGACTTCTGTAGGAGACAGTAGCAGGTGAGACTCACAGTGAATAGACTATCATAAGTGTTTAGTGTTATCTAATTAGGACACATGAGGACCAGACTTCTGTAAGAGACAGTAGCAGGTGAGACTCACAGTGAATAGACTATCATAAGTGTTTAGTGTTATCTAATTAGGACACATGAGGACCAGACTTCTGTAAGAGACAGTAGCAGGTGAGACTCACAGTGAATAGACTATCAAAAGTGTTTAGTGTTGTGTGATTAGGACACACGTAGTATGAGCAACAGACTTCTGTAGGAGACAGTAGCAGGTGAGACTCACAGTGAATAGACTATCATAGGTGTTTAGTGTTGTCTAATTAGGACACATGAGGACCAGACTTCTGTAAGAGACAGTAGCAGGTGAGACTCACAGTGAATAGACTATCATAAGTGTTTAGTGTTGTGTGATTAGGACACACGTAGTATGAGCAACAGACTTCTGTAGGAGACAGTAGCAGGTGAGACTCACAGTGAATAGACTATCATAGGTGTTTAGTGTTGTGTGATTAGGACACATGTAGTATGAGCAACAGACTTCTGTAAGAGACAGTAGCAGGTGAGACTCACAGTGAATAGACTATCATAGGTGTTTAGTGTTGTGTGATTAGGACACATGTAGTATGAGCAACAGACTTCTGTAAGAGACAGTAGCAGGTGAGACTCACAGTGAATAGACTATCATAAGTGTTTAGTGTTATCTAATTAGGACACATGAGCAACAGACTTCTGTAAGAGACAGTAGCAGGTGAGACTCACAGTGAATAGACTATCATAGGTGTTTAGTGTTGTCTAATTAGGACACATGTAGTATGAGGACCAGACTTCTGTAAGAGACAGTAGCAGGTGAGACTCACAGTGAATAGACTATCATAGGTGTTTAGTGTTGTCTAATTAGGACACATGTAGTATGAGGACCAGACTTCTGTAAGAGACAGTAGCAGGTGAGACTCACAGTGAATAGACTATCATAGGTGTTTAGTGTTGTGTGATTAGGACACATGTAGTATGAGCAACAGACTTCTGTAAGAGACAGTAGCAGGTGAGACTCACAGTGAATAGACTATCATAAGTGTTTAGTGTTGTCTAATTAGGACACATGTAGTATGAGCAACAGAGTTCTGTAGGAGACAGTAGCAGGTGAGACTCACAGTGAATAGACTATCATAGGTGTTTAGTGTTGTCTAATTAGGACACATGTAGTATGAGGACCAGACTTCTGTAAGAGACAGTAGCAGGTGAGACTCACAGTGAATAGACTATCATAGGTGTTTAGTGTTGTCTAATTAGGACACATGTAGTATGAGGACCAGACTTCTGTAAGAGACAGTAGCAGGTGAGACTCACAGTGAATAGACTATCATAGGTGTTTAGTGTTGTCTAATTAGGACACATGTAGTATGAGGACCAGACTTCTGTAAGAGACAGTAGCAGGTGAGACTCACAGTGAATAGGCTACCATAAGGGTTTAGTGTTGTGTGATTAGGACACACGTAGTATGAGCAACAGAGTTTTATAAGAGACAGTAGCAGGTGAGACTCACAGTGAATAGACTATCATAGGTGTTTAGTGTTGTCTAATTAGGACACATGAGGACCAGACTTCTGTAAGAGACAGTAGCAGGTGAGACTCACAGTGAATAGACTATCATAGGTGTTTAGTGTTGTGTGATTAGGATACATGTAGTATGAGCAACAGACTTCTGTAAGAGACAGTAGCAGGTGAGACTCACAGTGAATAGACTATCATAGGTGTTTAGTGTTGTGTGATTAGGACACATGTAGTATGAGCAACAGACTTCTGTAAGAGACAGTAGCAGGTGAGACTCACAGTGAATAGACTATCATAAGTGTTTAGTGTTATCTAATTAGGACACATGAGCAACAGACTTCTGTAAGAGACAGTAGCAGGTGAGACTCACAGTGAATAGACTATCATAGGTGTTTAGTGTTGTCTAATTAGGACACATGTAGTATGAGGACCAGACTTCTGTAAGAGACAGTAGCAGGTGAGACTCACAGTGAATAGACTATCATAGGTGTTTAGTGTTGTCTAATTAGGACACATGTAGTATGAGGACCAGACTTCTGTAAGAGACAGTAGCAGGTGAGACTCACAGTGAATAGACTATCATAGGTGTTTAGTGTTGTGTGATTAGGACACATGTAGTATGAGCAACAGACTTCTGTAAGAGACAGTAGCAGGTGAGACTCACAGTGAATAGACTATCATAAGTGTTTAGTGTTGTCTAATTAGGACACATGAGGACCAGACTTCTGTAAGAGACAGTAGCAGGTGAGACTCACAGTGAATAGACTATCATAGGTGTTTAGTGTTGTCTAATTAGGACACATGAGGACCAGACTTCTGTAAGAGACAGTAGCAGGTGAGACTCACAGTGAATAGACTATCATAGGTGTTTAGTGTTGTCTAATTAGGACACATGAGGACCAGACTTCTGTAAGAGACCTAAGCAGGTGAGACTCACAGTGAATAGACTATCATAGGTGTTTAGTGTTGTCTAATTAGGACACATGAGGACCAGACTTCTGTAAGAGACAGTAGCAGGTGAGACTCACAGTGAATAGACTATCATAGGTGTTTAGTGTTGTCTAATTAGGACACATGAGGACCAGACTTCTGTAAGAGACAGTAGCAGGTGAGACTCACAGTGAATAGACTATCATAGGTGTTTAGTGTTGTGTGATTAGGACACATGTAGTATGAGCAACAGAGTTCTGTAGGAGACAGTAGCAGGTGAGACTCACGGTGAATAGACTATCATAGGTGTTTAGTGTTGTCTAATTAGGACACATGAGGACCAGAATTCTGTAAGAGACAGTAGCAGGTGAGACTCACAGTGAATAGACTATCATAGGTGTTTAGTGTTGTGTGATTTGGACACATGTAGTATGCGCAACAGACTTCTGTAGGAGACAGTAGCAGGTGAGACTCACAGTGAATAGACCATCATAAGTGTTTAGTGTTGTGTGATTAGGACACATGTAGTATGCGCAACAGACTTCTGTAAGAGACAGTAGCAGGTGAGACTCACAGTGAATAGACCATCATAAGTGTTTAGTGTTGTGTGATTAGGACACATGTAGTATGAGCAACAGACTTCTGTAAGAGACAGTAGCAGGTGGGACTCACAGTGAATAGACTATCATAGGTGTTTAGTGTTGTCTAATTAGGACACATGTAGTATGAGGACCAGACTTCTGTAAGAGACAGTAGCAGGTGAGACTCACAGTGAATAGACTATCATAGGTGTTTAGTGTTGTCTAATTAGGACACATGAGGACCAGACTTCTGTAAGAGACAGTAGCAGGTGAGACTCACAGTGAATAGACTATCATAGGTGTTTAGTGTTGTCGAATTAGGACACATGTAGTATGAGCAACAGAGTTCTGTAGGAGACAGTAGCAGGTGAGACTCACAGTGAATAGACTATCATAGGTGTTTAGTGTTGTCTAATTAGGACACATGAGGACCAGACTTCTGTAAGAGACAGTAGCAGGTGAGACTCACAGTGAATAGACTATCATAGGTGTTTAGTGTTGTGTGATTAGGACACATGTAGTATGAGCAACAGAGTTCTGTAGGAGACAGTAGCAGGTGAGACTCACAGTGAATAGACTATCATAGGTGTTTAGTGTTGTCTAATTAGGACACATGAGGACCAGACTTCTGTAAGAGACAGTAGCAGGTGAGACTCACAGTGAATAGACTATCATAGGTGTTTAGTGTTGTCTAATTAGGACACATGAGGACCAGACTTCTGTAAGAGACAGTAGCAGGTGAGACTCACAGTGAATAGACTATCATAAGTGTTTAGTGTTGTGTGATTAGGACACACGTAGTATGAGCAACAGAGTTCTGTAGGAGACAGTAGCAGGTGAGACTCACAGTGAATAGACTATCATAGGTGTTTAGTGTTGTCTAATTAGGACACATGAGGACCAGACTTCTGTAGGAGACAGTAGCAGGTGAGACTCACAGTGAATAGACTATCATAGGTGTTTAGTGTTGTCTAATTAGGACACATGTAGTATGAGCAACAGAGTTCTGTAGGAGACAGTAGCAGGTGAGACTAACAGTGAATAGACTATCATAGGTGTTTAGTGTTGTCTAATTAGGACACACGTAGTATGAGCAACAGAGTTCTGTAGGAGACAGTAGCAGGTGAGACTCACAGTGAATAGACTATCATAAGTGTTTAGTGTTGTGTAATTAGGACACACGTAGTATGAGCAACAGAGTTCTGTAGGAGACAGTAGCAGGTGAGACTCACAGTGAATAGACTATCATAAGTGTTTAGTGTTGTGTAATTAGGACACATGTGGTATGAGCAACAGAGTTCTGTAAGAGACAGTAGCAGGTGAGACTCAAAGTGAATAGACTATCATAAGTGTTTAGTGTTGTGTGATTAGGACACATGAGCAACAGAGTTCTGTAAGAGAAAGTAGCAGGTGAGACTCACAGTGAATAGACTATCATAAGTGTTTAGTGTTATCTAATTAGGACACATGAGCAACAGAGTTCTGTAAGAGACAGTAGCAGGTGAGACTCACAGTGAATAGACTATCATAGGTGTTTAGTGTTGTCTAATTAGGACACATGTAGTATGAGCAACAGAGTATTGTAAGAGACAGTAGCAGGTGAGACTCACAGTGAATAGACTATCATAGGTGTTTAGTGTTGTCTAATTACAACACATGTAGTATGAGAAACAGAGTTCTGTAGGAAACAGTAGCAGGTGAGACTCACAGTGAATAGACTATCATAGGTGTTTAGTGTTGTCTAATTAGGACACATGTAGTATGAGCAACAGAGTATTGTAAGAGACAGTAGCAGGTGAGACTCACAGTGAATAGACTATCATAGGTGTTTAGTGTTATCTAATTAGGACACATGAGCAACAGAGTTCTGTAAGAGACAGTAGCAGGTGAGACTCACAGTGAATAGACTATCATAAGTGTTTAGTGTTGTCTAATTAGGACACATGTAGTATGAGCAACAGAGTTCTGTAGGAGACAGTAGCAGGTGAGACTCACAGTGAATAGACTATCATAGGTGTTTAGTGTTGTCTAATTAGAACACATGTAGTATGAGCAACAGACTTCTGTAAGAGACAGTAGCAGGTGAGACTAACAGTGAATAGACTATCATAGGTGTTTAGTGTTGTCTAATTAGGACACATGAGGACCAGACTTCTGTAAGAGACAGTAGCAGGTGAGACTCACAGTGAATAGGCTACCATAAGTGTTTAGTGTTGTCTAATTAGGACACATGTAGTATGAGCAACAGAGTTCTGTAAGAGACAGTAACAGGTGAGACTCACAGTGAATAGACTATCATAAGTGTTTAGTGTTGTCTAATTAGGACACATGTAGTATGAGCAACAGAGTTCTGTAAGAGACCGTAGCAGGTGAGACTCACAGTGAATAGGCTACCATAAGTGTTTAGTGTTGTGTGATTAGGACACACGTAGTATGAGCAACAGAGTTCTGTAGGAGACAGTAGCAGGTGAGACTGACAGTGAATAGACTATCATAAGTGTTTAGTGTTATCTAATTAGGACACATGAACAACAGAGTTCTGTAAGAGACAGTAGCAGGTGAGACTCACAGTGAATAGACTATCATAAGTGTTTAGTGTTGTCTAATTAGAACACATGTAGTATGAGCAACAGACTTCTGTAAGAGACAGTAGCAGGTGAGACTCACAGGGAATAGACTATCATAGGTGTTTAGTGTTGTCTAATTAGGACACATGTGGTATGAGCAACAGAGTTCTGTAAGAGACAGTAACAGGTGAGACTCACAGTGAATAGACTATCATAAGTGTTTAGTGTTATCTAATTAGGACACATGAGCAACAGAGTTCTGTAAGAGGCAGTGGCAGGTGAGACTCACAGTGAATAGACTATCATAAGTGTTTAGTGTTGTCTAATTAGGACACATGAGGACCAGACTTCTGTAAGAGACAGTAGCAGGTGAGACTCACAGTGAATAGACTATCATAAGTGTATAGTGTTATCTAATTAGGACACACGAGCAAAAGACTTCTGTAAGAGACAGTAGCAGGTGAGACTCACAGTGTATAAACTATCATAAGTGTTTAGTGTTGTCTAATTAGAACACATCGTAGTATGAGCAACTGACTTCTGTAAGAGACAGTAGCAGGTGAGTCTCACAGTGAATAGACTATCATAAGTGTTTAGTGTTGTGTAGTTAGGACACATGAGCAACAGAGTTCTGTAAGAGACAGTAGCAGGTGAGACTCACAGTGAATAGACTATCATAGGTGTTTAGTGTTGTCTAATTAGGACACATGTAGTATGAGCAACAGAGTTCTGTATGAGACAGTAGCAGGTGAGACTCACAGTGAATAGACTATCATAAGTGTTTAGTGTTGTCTAATTAGGACACATGTCGTATGAGCAACAGAGTTCTGTAAGAGACAGTAGCAGGTGAGCCTCACAGTGAATAGACTATCATAAGTGTTTAGTGTTATCTAATTAGGACACATGAGCAACAGAGTTTTGTAAGAGACAGTAGCAGGTGAGACTCACAGTGAATAGACTATCATAAGTGTTGAGTGTTATCTAATTAGGACACATGAGCAACAGAGTTCTGTAAGAGACAGTAGCAGGTGAGACTCACAGTGAATAGACTATCGTAAGTGTTTAGTGTTATCTAATTAGGACACATGAGCAACAGAGTTTTGTAAGAGACAGTAGCAGGTGAGACTCACAGTGAATAGACTATCATAAGTGTTGAGTGTTATCTAATTAGGACACATGAGCAACAGAGTTCTGTAAGAGACAGTAGCAGGTGAGACTCACAGTGAATAGACTATCATAAGTGTTTAGTGTTATCTAATTAGGACACATGAGCAACAGAGTTTTGTAAGAGAAAGTAGCAGGTGAGACTCACAGTGAATAGACTATCATAAGTGTTGAGTGTTATCTAATTAGGACACATGAGCAACAGAGTTCTGTAAGAGACAGTAGCAGGTGAGACTCACAGTGAATAGACTATCATAAGTGTTTAGTGTTGTCTAATTAGAACACATGTAGTATGAGCAACAGACTTCTGTAAGAGACAGTAGCAGGTGAGACTCACAGTGAATAGACTATCATAGGTGTTTAGTGTTGTCTAATTAGGACACATGAGCAACAGAGTTCTGTAAGAGACAGTAGCAGGTGAGACTCACAGTGAATAGACTATCATAAGTGTTTAGTGTTATCTAATTAGGACACATGAGCAACAGAGTTCTGTAAGAGACAGTAGCAGGTGAGACTCACAGTGATTAGACTATCATAGGTGTTTAGTGTTGTCTAATTAGGACACATGAGCAACAGAGTTCTGTAAGAGCCAGTAGCAGGTGAGACTCACAGTGAATAGACTATCATAAGTGTTTAGTGTTATCTAATTAGGACACACGAGCAACAGACTTCTGTAAGAGACAGTAGCAGGTGAGACTCACAGTGAATAGACTATCATAGGTGTTTAGTGTTTTCTAATTAGGACACACATGGCACGAGTAACAGAGGTGTGTAAGAGACAGTAACAGGTGAGACTCACAGTGAAGAGGCTAACATAAGTGTTTAGTGTTTTATAATTAGGACACACATGGTATGAGTAACAGAGTTTTGTAAGAGACACTAACAGTGAGACTCACAGTGAATACACTATTATAGATGTTTAGTGTTATCTAATTAGGACACATGAGCAACAGAGTTCTGTAAGAGACAGTAGCAGGTGAGACTCACAGTGAATAGACTATCATAAGTGTTTAGTGTTGTGTGATTAGGACACATGAGCAACAGAGTTCTGTAAGAGAAAGTAGCAGGTGAGACTCACAGTGAATAGACTATCATAAGTGTTTAGTGTTATCTAATTAGGACACATGTAGTATGAGCAACAGAGTATTGTAAGAGACAGTAGCAGGTGAGACTCACAGTGAATAGACTATCATAGGTGTTTAGTGTTGTCTAATTACAACACATGTAGTATGAGAAACAGAGTTCAGTAGGAAACAGTAGCAGGTGAGACTCACAGTGAATAGACTATCATAGGTGTTTAGTGTTGTCTAATTAGGACACATGTAGTATGAGCAACAGAGTATTGTAAGAGACAGTAGCAGGTGAGACTCACAGTGAATAGACTATCATAGGTGTTTAGTGTTATCTAATTAGGACACATGAGCAACAGAGTTCTGTAAGAGACAGTAGCAGGTGAGACTCACAGTGAATAGACTATCATAAGTGTTTAGTGTTGTCTAATTAGGACACATGTAGTATGAGAAACAGAGTTCTGTAGGAGACAGTAGCAGGTGAGACTCACAGTGAATAGACTATCATAGGTGTGTAGTGTTGTCTAATTAGAACACATGTAGTATGAGCAACAGACTTCCTTAAGAGACAGTAGCAGGTGAGACTAACAGTGAATAGACTATCATAGGTGTTTAGTGTTGTCTAATTAGGACACATGAGGACCAGACTTCTGTAAGAGACAGTAGCAGGTGAGACTCACAGTGAATAGGCTACCATAAGTGTTTAGTGTTGTCTAATTAGGACACATGTGGCATGAGCAACAGAGTTCTGTAAGAGACAGTAACAGGTGAGACTCACAGTGAATAGACTATCATAGGTGTCTAGTGTTGTCTAATTAGGACACATGTGGCATGAGCAACAGAGTTCTGTAAGAGACAGTAACAGGTGAGATGCACAGTGAATAGACTATCATAAGTGTTTAGTGTTGTCTAATTAGGACACATGTAGTATGAGCAACAGAGTTCTGTAGGAGACAGTAGCAGGTGAGACTCACAGTGAATAGACTATCATAGGTGTTTAGTGTTGTCTAATTAGGACACATGTGGTATGAGCAACAGAGTTCTGTAAGAGACAGTAACAGGTGAGACTCACAGTGAATAGACTATCATAAGTGTTTAGTGTTGTCTAATTAGGACACATGTAGTATGAGCAACAGAGTTCTGTAAGAGACCGTAGCAGGTGAGACTCACAGTGAATAGGCTACCATAAGTGTTTAGTGTTGTGTGATTAGGACACACGTAGTATGAGCAACAGAGTTCTGTAGGAGACAGTAGCAGGTGAGACTCACAGTGAATAGACTATCATAAGTGTTTAGTGTTATCTAATTAGGACACATGAGCAACAGAGTTCTGTAAGAGACAGTAGCAGGTGAGACTCACAGTGATTAGACTATCATAAGTGTTTAGTGTTGTCTAATTAGAACACATGTAGTATGAGCAACAGACTTCTGTAAGAGACAGTAGCAGGTGAGACTCACAGGGAATAGACTATCATAGGTGTTTAGTGTTGTCTAATTAGGACACATGTGGTATGAGCAACAGAGTTCTGTAAGAGACAGTAACAGGTGAGACTCACAGTGAATAGACTATCATAAGTGTTTAGTGTTATCTAATTAGGACACATGAGCAACAGAGTTCTGTAAGAGGCAGTGGCAGGTGAGACTCACAGTGAATAGACTATCATAAGTGTTTAGTGTTGTCTAATTAGGACACATGAGGACCAGACTTCTGTAAGAGACAGTAGCAGGTGAGACTCACAGTGAATAGACTATCATAAGTGTATAGAGTTATCTAATTAGGACACACGAGCAACAGACTTCTGTAAGAGACAGTAGCAGGTGAGACTCACAGTGTATAAACTATCATAAGTGTTTAGTGTTGTCTAATTAGAACACATCGTAGTATGAGCAACAGACTTCTGTAAGAGACAGTAGCAGGTGAGTCTCACAGTGAATAGACTATCATAAGTGTTTAGTGTTGTGTAGTTAGGACACATGAGCAACAGAGTTCTGTAAGAGACAGTAGCAGGTGAGACTCACAGTGAATAGACTATCATAAGTGTTTAGTGTTGTCTAATTAGGACGCATGAGGACCAGACCTCTGTAAGAGACAGTAGCAGGTGAGACTCACAGTGAATAGGCTACCATAAGTGTTTAGTTTTGTCTAATTAGGACGCATGTGGTATGAGCAACAGACTTCTGTAAGAGACAGTAACAGGTGAGACTCACAGTGAATAGACTATCATAGGTGTCTAGTGTTGTCTAATTAGGACTCATGAGCAACAGACTTCTGTAAGAAACAGTAGCAGGAGAGACTCACAGTGAATAGACTATCATAAGTGTTTAGTGTTGTCTAATTAGGACACATGTAGTATGAGCAACAGAGTATTGTAAGAGACATTAGCTGGTGAGACTCACAGTGAATAGACTATCATAAGTGTTTAGTGTTGTCTAATTAGGACACATGTAGTATGAGCAACAGAGTATTCTAAGAGACAGTAGCAGGTGAGACTCACAGTGAATAGACTATCATAAGTGTTTAGTGTTGTCTAATTAGGACACATGTGGTATGAGCAACAGAGTTCTGTAAGAGACAGTAGCAGGTGAGACTCACAGTGAATAGACTATCATAAGTGTTTAGTGTTGTCTAATTAGGACACACGTAGTATGAGCAACAGTTTTTTGTAAGAGACAGTAGCAGGTGAGACTCACAGTGAATAGACTACCATAAGTGTTTAGTGTTGTCTAATTAGGACACATGTAGTATGAGCAACAGAGTTCTGTAAGAGACAGTAGCAGGTGAGACTAACAGTGAATAGACTATCATAAGTGTTTAGTGTTGTCTAATTAGGACACATGTAGTATGAGCAACAGAGTTCTGTAAGAGACAGTAGCAGGTGAGACTGACAGTGAATAGACTATCATAAGTGTTTAGTGTTGTCTAATTAGGACACATGTAGTATGAGCAACAGAGTTCTGTAAGAGACAGTAGCAGGTGAGACTAACAGTGAATAGACTATCATAAGTGTTTAGTGTTGTCTAATTAGGACACACGTAGTATGAGCAACAGAGTATTGTAAGAGACAGTAGCAGGTGAGACTCACAGTGAATAGACTATCATAAGTGTTTAGTGTTGTCTAATTAGGACACATGTAGTATGAGCAACAGAGTATTGTAAGAGACAGTAGCAGGTGAGACTCACAGTGAATAGACTATCATAAGTGTTTAGTGTTGTCTAATTAGGACACATGTAGTATGAGCAACAGAGTATTGTAAGAGACAGAAGCAGGTGAGACTCACAGTGAATAGACTATCATAGGTGTTTAGTGTTATCTAATTAGGACACATGTAGTATGAGCAACAGAGTTCTGTAAGAGACAGTAGCAGGTGAGACTCACAGTGAATAGACTATCATAAGTGTTTAGTGTTGTCTAATTAGGACACATGTAGTATGAGCAACAGAGTTCTGTAAGAGACAGTAGCAGGTGAGACTCACAGTGAATAGACTATCATAAGTGTTTAGTGTTGTCTAATTAGAACACATGTAGTATGAGCAACAGAGTTCTGTAAGAGACAGTAGCAGGTGAGACTCACAGTGAATAGACTATCATAGGTGTTTAGTGTTGTCTAATTACGACACATGTAGTATGAGCAACAGAGTTCTGTAAGAGACAGTAGCAGGTGAGACTAACAGTGAATAGACTATCATAAGTGTTTAGTGTTGTCTAATTAGAACACATGTAGTATGAGCAACAGAGTTCTGTAAGAGACAATAGCAGGTGAGACTCACAGTGAATAGACTATCATAAGTGTTTAGTGTTGTCTAATTAGAACACATGTAGTATGAGCAACAGAGTTCTGTAAGAGACAGTAGCAGGTGAGACTAACAGTGAATAGACTATCATAAGTGTTTAGTGTTGTCTAATTAGAACACATGTAGTATGAGCAACAGAGTTCTGTAAGAGACAGTAGCAGGTGAGACTAACAGTGAATAGACTATCATAAGTGTTTAGTGTTGTCTAATTAGAACACATGTAGTATGAGCAACAGAGTTCTGTAAGAGACAGTAGCAGGTGAGACTAACAGTGAATAGACTATCATAAGTGTTTAGTGTTGTCTAATTAGAACACATGTAGTATGAGCAACAGAGTTCTGTAAGAGACAATAGCAGGTGAGACTAACAGTGAATAGACTATCATAAGTGTTTAGTGTTGTCTAATTAGAACACATGTAGTATGAGCAACAGAGTTCTGTAAGAGACAATAGCAGGTGAGACTAACAGTGAATAGACTATCATAAGTGTTTAGTGTTGTCTAATTAGAACACATGTAGTATGAGCAACAGAGTTCTGTAAGAGACAGTAGCAGGTGAGACTAACAGTGAATAGACTATCATAAGTGTTTAGTGTTGTCTAATTAGAACACATGTAGTATGAGCAACAGAGTTCTGTAAGAGACAGTAGCAGGTGAGACTAACAGTGAATAGACTATCATAAGTGTTTAGTGTTGTCTAATTAGAACACATGTAGTATGAGCAACAGAGTTCTGTAAGAGACAGTAGCAGGTGAGACTAACAGTGAATAGACTATCATAAGTGTTTAGTGTTGTCTAATTAGAACACATGTAGTATGAGCAACAGAGTTCTGTAAGAGACAGTAGCAGGTGAGACTAACAGTGAATAGACTATCATAAGTGTTTAGTGTTGTCTAATTAGAACACATGTAGTATGAGCAACAGAGTTCTGTAAGAGACAGTAGCAGGTGAGACTAACAGTGAATAGACTATCATAAGTGTTTAGTGTTGTCTAATTAGAACACATGTAGTATGAGCAACAGAGTTCTGTAAGAGACAGTAGCAGGTGAGACTAACAGTGAATAGACTATCATAAGTGTTTAGTGTTGTCTAATTAGAACACATGTAGTATGAGCAACAGAGTTCTGTAAGAGACAATAGCAGGTGAGACTCACAGTGAATAGACTATCATAAGTGTTTAGTGTTGTCTAATTAGAACACATGTAGTATGAGCAACAGAGTTCTGTAAGAGACAGTAGCAGGTGAGACTAACAGTGAATAGACTATCATAAGTGTTTAGTGTTGTCTAATTAGAACACATGTAGTATGAGCAACAGAGTTCTGTAAGAGACAGTAGCAGGTGAGACTAACAGTGAATAGACTATCATAAGTGTTTAGTGTTGTCTAATTAGAACACATGTAGTATGAGCAACAGAGTTCTGTAAGAGACAGTAGCAGGTGAGACTAACAGTGAATAGACTATCATAAGTGTTTAGTGTTGTCTAATTAGAACACATGTAGTATGAGCAACAGAGTTCTGTAAGAGACAGTAGCAGGTGAGACTCACAGTGAATAGACTATCATAAGTGTCTAGTGTTGTCTAATTAGAACACATGTAGTATGAGCAACAGAGTTCTGTAAGAGACAGTAGCAGGTGAGACTCACAGTGAATAGACTATCATAAGTGTTTAGTGTTGTCTAATTAGGACACATGAGCAACAGAGTTCTGATAGAGACAGTAGCAGGTGAGACTCACTGTGAATAGACTATCATAAGTGTTTAGTGTTGTCTAATTAGGACACATGAGCAACAGAGTTCTGTAAGAGACAGTAGCAGGTGAGACTCACAGTGAATAGACTATCATAAGTGTTTAGTGTTGTCTAATTAGGACACATGAGCAACAGAGTTCTGTAAGAGACAGTAGCAGGTGAGACTCACAGTGAATAGACTATCATAAGTGTTTAGTGTTGTCTAATTAGGACACATGAGCAACAGAGTTCTGTAAGAGACAGTAGCAGGTGAGACTAACAGTGAATAGACTATCATAAGTGTTTAGTGTTGTCTAATTAGAACACATGTAGTATGAGCAACAGAGTTCTGTAAGAGACAGTAGCAGGTGAGACTCACAGTGAATAGACTATCATAAGTGTTTAGTGTTGTCTAATTAGAACACATGTAGTATGAGCAACAGAGTTCTGTAAGAGACAGTAGCAGGTGAGACTCACAGTGAATAGACTATCATAAGTGTTTAGTGTTGTCTAATTAGAACACATGTAGTATGAGCAACAGAGTTCTGTAAGAGACAGTAGCAGGTGAGACTCACAGTGAATAGACTATCATAAGTGTTTAGTGTTGTGTAATTAGGACGCATGCGGTATGAGCAACAGACTTCTGTAAGAGACAGTAACAGGTGAGACTCACAGTGAATAGACTATCATAAGTGTTTAGTGTTATCTAATTAGGACACATGAGCAACAGAGTTCTGTAAGACACAGTAGCAGGTGAGACTCACAGTGAATAGACCATCATAAGTGTTTAGTGTTGTGTGATTAGGACACATGAGCAACAGAGTTCTGTAAGAGAAAGTAGCAGGTGAGACTCACAGTGAATAGACTATCATAAGTGTTTAGTGTTATCTAATTAGGACACATGAGCAACAGAGTTCTGTAAGAGAAAGTAGCAGGTGAGACTCACAGTGAATAGACTATCATAAGTGTTTAGTGTTATCTAATTAGGACACATGAGCAACAGAGTTCTGTAAGAGACAGTAGCAGGTGAGACTCACAGTGAATAGACTATCATAGGTGTTTAGTGTTGTCTAATTAGGACACATGTAGTATGAGCAACAGAGTATTGTAAGAGACAGTAGCAGGTGAGACTCACAGTGAATAGACTATCATAGGTGTTTAGTGTTGTCTAATTACAACACATGTAGTATGAGAAACAGAGTTCTGTAGGAAACAGTAGCAGGTGAGACTCACAGTGAATAGACTATCATAGGTGTTTAGTGTTGTCTAATTAGGACACATGTAGTATGAGCAACAGAGTATTGTAAGAGACAGTAGCAGGTGAGACTCACAGTGAATAGACTATCATAGGTGTTTAGTGTTATCTAATTAGGACACATGAGCAACAGAGTTCTGTAAGAGACGGTAGCAGGTGAGACTCACAGTGAATAGACTATCATAAGTGTTTAGTGTTGTCTAATTAGGACACATGTAGTATGAGCAACAGAGTTCTGTAGGAGACAGTAGCAGGTGAGACTCACAGTGAATAGACTATCATAGGTGTTTAGTGTTGTCTAATTAGAACACATGTAGTATGAGCAACAGACTTCTGTAAGAGACAGTAGCAGGTGAGACTAACAGTGAATAGACTATCATAGGTGTTTAGTGTTGTCTAATTAGGACACATGAGGACCAGACTTCTGTAAGAGACAGTAGCAGGTGAGACTCACAGTGAATAGACTATCATAGGTGTTTAGTGTTGTCTAATTAGAACACATGTAGTATGAGCAACAGACTTCTGTAAGAGACAGTAGCAGGTGAGACTAACAGTGAATAGACTATCATAGGTGTTTAGTGTTGTCTAATTAGGACACATGAGGACCAGACTTCTGTAAGAGACAGTAGCAGGTGAGACTCACAGTGAATAGACTATCATAGGTGTTTAGTGTTGTCTAATTAGAACACATGTAGTATGAGCAACAGACTTCTGTAAGAGACAGTAGCAGGTGAGACTAACAGTGAATAGACTATCATAGGTGTTTAGTGTTGTCTAATTAGGACACATGAGGACCAGACTTCTGTAAGAGACAGTAGCAGGTGAGACTCACAGTGAATAGGCTACCATAAGTGTTTAGTGTTGTCCAATTAGGACACATGAGGACCAGACTTCTGTAAGAGACAGTAGCAGGTGAGACTCACAGTGAATAGGCTACCATAAGTGTTTAGTGTTGTCTAATTAGGACACATGTGGCATGAGCAACAGAGTTCTGTAAGAGACAGTAACAGGTGAGACTCACAGTGAATAGACTATCATAGGTGTCTAGTGTTGTCTAATTAGGACACATGTGGCATGAGCAACAGACTTCTGTAAGAGACAGTAACAGGTGAGACTCACAGTGAATAGACTATCATAGGTGTCTAGTGTTGTCTAATTAGGACACATGTGGCATGAGCAACAGAGTTCTGCAAGAGACAGTAACAGGTGAGACTCACAGTGAATAGACTATCATAGGTGTTTAGTGTTGTCTAATTAGGACACATGTGGTATGAGCAACAGAGTTCTGTAAGAGACAGTAACAGGTGAGACTCACAGTGAATAGACTATCATAAGTGTTTAGTGTTGTCTAATTAGGACACATGTAGTATGAGCAACAGAGTTCTGTAGGAGACAGTAGCAGGTGAGACTCACAGTGAATAGACTATCATAGGTGTTTAGTGTTGTCTAATTAGGACACATGTGGTATGAGCAACAGAGTTCTGTAAGAGACAGTAACAGGTGAGACTCACAGTGAATAGACTATCATAAGTGTTTAGTGTTGTCTAATTAGGACACATGTAGTATGAGCAACAGAGTTCTGTAAGAGACCGTAGCAGGTGAGACTCACAGTGAATAGGCTACCATAAGTGTTTAGTGTTGTGTGATTAGGACACACGTAGTATGAGCAACAGAGTTCTGTAGGAGACAGTAGCAGGTGAGACTCACAGTGAATAGACTATCATAAGTGTTTAGTGTTATCTAATTAGGACACATGAGCAACAGAGTTCTGTAAGAGACAGTAGCAGGTGAGACTCACAGTGAATAGACTATCATAAGTGTTTAGTGTTGTCTAATTAGAACACATGTAGTATGAGCAACAGAGTTCTGTAAGAGACAGTAGCAGGTGAGACTAACAGTGAATAGACTATCATAAGTGTTTAGTGTTGTCTAATTAGAACACATGTAGTATGAGCAACAGAGTTCTGTAAGAGACAGTAGCAGGTGAGAGTCACAGTGAATAGACTATCATAAGTGTTTAGTGTTGTCTAATTAGAACACATGTAGTATGAGCAACAGAGTTCTGTAAGAGACAGTAGCAGGTGAGACTCACAGTGAATAGACTATCATAAGTGTTTAGTGTTGTCTAATTAGGACACATGAGCAACAGAGTTCTGATAGAGACAGTAGCAGGTGAGACTCACTGTGAATAGACTATCATAAGTGTTTAGTGTTCTCTAATTAGGACACATGAGCAACAGAGTTCTGTAAGAGACAGTAGCAGGTGAGACTCACAGTGAATAGACTATCATAAGTGTTTAGTGTTGTCTAATTAGGACACATGAGCAACAGAGTTCTGTAAGAGACAGTAGCAGGTGAGACTCACAGTGAATAGACTATCATAAGTGTTTAGTGTTGTCTAATTAGGACACATGAGCAACAGAGTTCTGTAAGAGACAGTAGCAGGTGAGACTAACAGTGAATAGACTATCATAAGTGTTTAGTGTTTTCTAATTAGAACACATGTAGTATGAGCAACAGAGTTCTGTAAGAGACAGTAGCAGGTGAGACTCACAGTGAATAGACTATCATAAGTGTTTAGTGTTGTCTAATTAGAACACATGTAGTATGAGCAACAGAGTTCTGTAAGAGACAGTAGCAGGTGAGACTCACAGTGAATACACTATCATAAGTGTTTAGTGTTGTCTAATTAGAACACATGTAGTATGAGCAACAGAGTTCTGTAAGAGACAGTAGCAGGTGAGACTCACAGTGAATAGACTATCATAAGTGTTTAGTGTTGTCTAATTAGGACGCATGTGGTATGAGCAACAGACTTCTGTAAGAGACAGTAACAGGTGAGACTCACAGTGAATAGACTATCATAAGTGTTTAGTGTTATCTAATTAGGACACATGAGCAACAGAGTTCTGTAAGACACAGTAGCAGGTGAGACTCACAGTGAATAGACCATCATAAGTGTTTAGTGTTGTGTGATTAGGACACATGAGCAACAGAGTTCTGTAAGAGAAAGTAGCAGGTGAGACTCACAGTGAATAGACTATCATAAGTGTTTAGTGTTATCTAATTAGGACACATGAGCAACAGAGTTCTGTAAGAGAAAGTAGCAGGTGAGACTCACAGTGAATAGACTATCATAAGTGTTTAGTGTTATCTAATTAGGACACATGAGCAACAGAGTTCTGTAAGAGACAGTAGCAGGTGAGACTCACAGTGAATAGACTATCATAGGTGTTTAGTGTTGTCTAATTAGGACACATGTAGTATGAGCAACAGAGTATTGTAAGAGACAGTAGCAGGTGAGACTCACAGTGAATAGACTATCATAGGTGTTTAGTGTTGTCTAATTACAACACATGTAGTATGAGAAACAGAGTTCTGTAGGAAACAGTAGCAGGTGAGACTCACAGTGAATAGACTATCATAGGTGTTTAGTGTTGTCTAATTAGGACACATGTAGTATGAGCAACAGAGTATTGTAAGAGACAGTAGCAGGTGAGACTCACAGTGAATAGACTATCATAGGTGTTTAGTGTTATCTAATTAGGACACATGAGCAACAGAGTTCTGTAAGAGACAGTAGCAGGTGAGACTCACAGTGAATAGACTATCATAGGTGTTTAGTGTTATCTAATTAGGACACATGAGCAACAGAGTTCTGTAAGAGACAGTAGCAGGTGAGACTCACAGTGAATAGACTATCATAAGTGTTTAGTGTTGTCTAATTAGGACACATGTAGTATGAGCAACAGAGTTCTGTAGGAGACAGTAGCAGGTGAGACTCACAGTGAATAGACTATCATAGGTGTTTAGTGTTGTCTAATTAGAACACATGTAGTATGAGCAACAGACTTCTGTAAGAGACAGTAGCAGGTGAGACTAACAGTGAATAGACTATCATAGGTGTTTAGTGTTGTCTAATTAGGACACATGAGGACCAGACTTCTGTAAGAGACAGTAGCAGGTGAGACTCACAGTGAATAGGCTACCATAAGTGTTTAGTGTTGTCTAATTAGGAATCATGTGGCATGAGCAACAGAGTTCTGTAAGAGACAGTAACAGGTGAGACTCACAGTGAATAGACTATCATAGGTGTCTAGTGTTGTCTAATTAGGACACATGTGGCATGAGCAACAGACTTCTGTAAGAGACAGTAACAGGTGAGACTCACAGTGAATAGACTATCATAGGTGTCTAGTGTTGTCTAATTAGGACACATGTGGCATGAGCAACAGAGTTCTGCAAGAGACAGTAACAGGTGAGACTCACAGTGAATAGACTATCATAGGTGTTTAGTGTTGTCTAATTAGGACACATGTGGTATGAGCAACAGAGTTCTGTAAGAGACAGTAACAGGTGAGACTCACAGTGAATAGACTATCATAAGTGTTTAGTGTTGTCTAATTAGGACACATGTAGTATGAGCAACAGAGTTCTGTAAGAGACAGTAGCAGGTGAGACTCACAGTGAATAGACTATCATAGGTGTTTAGTGTTGTCTAATTAGGACACATGTGGTATGAGCAACAGAGTTCTGTAAGAGACAGTAACAGGTGAGACTCACAGTGAATAGACTATCATAAGTGTTTAGTGTTGTCTAATTAGGACACATGTAGTATGAGCAACAGAGTTCTGTAAGAGACCGTAGCAGGTGAGACTCACAGTGAATAGGCTACCATAAGTGTTTAGTGTTGTGTGATTAGGACACACGTAGTATGAGCAACAGAGTTCTGTAGGAGACAGTAGCAGGTGAGACTCACAGTGAATAGACTATCATAAGTGTTTAGTGTTATCTAATTAGGACACATGAGCAACAGAGTTCTGTAAGAGACAGTAGCAGGTGAGACTCACAGTGAATAGACTATCATAAGTGTTTAGTGTTGTCTAATTAGAACACATGTAGTATGAGCAACAGACTTCTGTAAGAGACAGTAGCAGGTGAGACTCACAGGGAATAGACTATCATAGGTGTTTAGTGTTGTCTACTTAGGACACATGTGGTATGAGCAACAGAGTTCTGTAAGAGACAGTAACAGGTGAGACTCACAGTGAATAGACTATCATAAGTGTTTAGTGTTATCTAATTAGGACACATGAGCAACAGAGTTCTGTAAGAGGCAGTGGCAGGTGAGACTCACAGTGAATAGACTATCATAAGTGTTTAGTGTTGTCTAATTAGGACACATGAGGACCAGACTTCTGTAAGAGACAGTAGCAGGTGAGACTCACAGTGAATAGACTATCATAAGTGTATAGTGTTATCTAATTAGGACACACGAGCAACAGACTTCTGTAACAGACAGTAGTAGGTGAGACTCACAGTGTATAAACTATCATAAGTGTTTAGTGTTGTCTAATTAGAACACATCGTAGTATGAGCAACAGACTTCTGTAAGAGACAGTAGCAGGTGAGTCTCACAGTGAATAGACTATCATAAGTGTTTAGTGTTGTGTAGTTAGGACACATGAGCAACAGAGTTCTGTAAGAGACAGTAGCAGGTGAGACTCACAGTGAATAGACTATCATAAGTGTTTAGTGTTGTCTAATTAGGACACATGAGGACCAGACCTCTGTAAGAGACAGTAGCAGGTGAGACTCACAGTGAATAGGCTACCATAAGTGTTTAGTTTTGTCTAATTAGGACGCATGTGGTATGAGCAACAGACTTCTGTAAGAGACAGTAACAGGTGAGACTCACAGTGAATAGACTATCATAGGTGTCTAGTGTTGTCTAATTAGGACACATGAGCAACAGACTTCTGTAAGAAACAGTAGCAGGAGAGACTTACAGTGAATAGACTATCATAAGTGTTTAGTGTTGTCTAATTAGGACACATGTAGTATGAGCAACAGAGTATTGTAAGAGACATTAGCAGGTGAGACTCACAGTGAATAGACTATCATAAGTGTTTAGTGTTGTCTAATTAGGACACATGTAGTATGAGCAACAGAGTATTCTAAGAGACAGTAGCAGGTGAGACTCACAGTGAATAGACTATCATAAGTGTTTAGTGTTGTCTAATTAGGACACATGTAGTATGAGCAACAGACTTCTGTAAGAGACAGTAGCAGGTGAGACTCACAGTGAATAGACTATCATAAGTGTTTAGTGTTGTCTAATTAGGACACATGTGGTATGAGCAACAGAGTTCTGTAAGAGACAGTAGCAGGTGAGACTCACAGTGAATAGACTATCATAAGTGTTTAGTGTTGTCTAATTAGGACACACGTAGTATGAGCAACAGAGTTTTGTAAGAGACAGTAGCAGGTGAGACTCACAGTGAATAGACTATCATAGGTGTTTAGTGTTGTCTAATTAGGACACATGTAGTATGAGCAACAGAGTTCTGTAAGAGACAGTAGCAGGTGAGACTAACAGTGAATAGACTATCATAAGTGTTTAGTGTTGTCTAATTAGGACACATGTAGTATGAGCAACAGAGTATTGTAAGAGACAATAGCAGGTGAGACTCACAGTGAATAGACTATCATAAGTGTTTAGTGTTGTCTAATTAGGACACATGTAGTATGAGCAACAGAGTATTGTAAGAGACAGTAGCAGGTGAGACTCACAGTGAATAGACTATCATAAGTGTTTAGTGTTGTCTAATTAGGACACATGTAGTATGAGCAACAGAGTATTGTAAGAGACAGTAGCAGGTGAGACTCACAGTGAATAGACTATCATAGGTGTTTAGTGTTATCTAATTAGGACACATGTAGTATGAGCAACAGAGTTCTGTAAGAGACAGTAGCAGGTGAGACTAACAGTGAATAGACTATCATAAGTGTTTAGTGTTGTCTAATTAGGACACACGTAGTATGAGCAACAGAGTTTTGTAAGAGACAGTAGCAGGTGAGACTAACAGTGAATAGACTATCATAAGTGTTTAGTGTTGTCTAATTAGAACACATGTAGTATGAGCAACAGAGTTCTGTAAGAGACAGTAGCAGGTGAGACTCACAGTGAATAGACTATCATAAGTGTTTAGTGTTGTCTAATTAGAACACATGAGCAACAGAGTTCTGTAAGAGACAGTAGCAGGTGAGACTCACAGTGAATAGACTATCATAAGTGTTTAGTGTTGTCTAATTAGAACACATGTAGTATAAGCAACAGAGTTCTGTAAGAGACAGTAGCAGGTGAGACTCACAGTGAATAGACTATCATAAGTGTTTAGTGTTGTCTAATTAGAACACATGTAGTATGAGCAACAGAGTTCTGTAACAGACAGTAGTAGGTGAGACTAACAGTGAATAGACTATCATAAGTGTTTAGTGTTGTCTAATTAGAACACATGTAGTAAGAGCAACAGAGTTCTGTAAGAGACAGTAGCAGGTGAGACTCACAGTGAATAGACTATCATAAGTGTTTAGTGTTGTCTAATTAGAACACATGTAGTATGAGCAACAGAGTTCTGTAAGAGACAGTAGCAGGTGAGACTCACAGTGAATAGACTATCATAAGTGTTTAGTGTTGTCTAATTAGGACACATGAGCAACAGAGTTCTGATAGAGACAGTAGCAGGTGAGACTCACTGTGAATAGACTATCATAAGTGTTGAGTGTTATCTAATTAGGACACATGAGCAACAGAGTTCTGTAAGAGACAGTAGCAGGTGAGAGTCACAGTGAATAGACTATCATAAGTGTTTAGTGTTGTCTAATTAGAACACATGTAGTATGAGCAACAGAGTTCTGTAAGAGACAGTAGCAGGTGAGACTCACAGTGAATAGACTATCATAAGTGTTTAGTGTTGTCTAATTAGGACACATGAGCAACAGAGTTCTGATAGAGACAGTAGCAGGTGAGACTCACAGTGAATAGACTATCATAAGTGTTTAGTGTTGTCTAATTAGGACACATGAGCAACAGAGTTCTGTAAGAGACAGTAGCAGGTGAGACTCACAGTGAATAGACTATCATAAGTGTTTAGTGTTGTCTAATTAGGACACATGAGCAACAGAGTTCTGTAAGAGACAGTAGCAGGTGAGACTCACAGTGAATAGACTATTATAAGTGTTTAGTGTTGTCTAATTAGGACACATGAGCAACAGAGTTCTGTAAGAGACAGTAGCAGGTGAGACTAACAGTGAATAGACTATCATAAGTGTTTAGTGTTGTCTAATTAGAACACATGTAGTATGAGCAACAGAGTTCTGTAAGAGACAGTAGCAGGTGAGACTCACAGTGAATAGACTATCATAAGTGTTTAGTGTTGTCTAATTAGAACACATGTAGTATGAGCAACAGAGTTCTGTAAGAGACAGTAGCAGGTGAGACTCACAGTGAATAGACTATCATAAGTGTTTAGTGTTGTCTAATTAGAACACATGTAGTATGAACAACAGAGTTCTGTAAGAGACAGTAGCAGGTGAGACTCACAGTGAATAGACTATCATAGGTGTTTAGTGTTGTCTAATTAGGACACATGTGGCATGAGCAACAGACTTCTGTAACAGACAGTAACAGGTGAGACTCACAGTGAATAGACTATCATAAGTGATTAGTGTTATCTAATTAGGACACATGAGCAACAGAGTTCTGTAAGAGAATTAGGAGGTGAGACTCACAGTGAATAGACTATCATAAGTGTTTAGTGTTGTCTAATTAGGACACATGTAGTATGAGCAACAGAGTTCTGTAAGAGACAGTAGCAGGTGAGACTCACAGTGAATAGACTATCATAAGTGTTTAGTGTTGTCTAATTAGAACACATGTAGTATGAGCAACAGAGTTCTGTAAGAGACAGTAGCAGGTGAGACTCACAGTGAATAGACTATGATAGGTGTTTAGTGTTGTCTAATTAGGACACATGTGGCATGAGCAACAGAGTTCTGTAGGAGACAGTAGCAGGTGAGACTCACAGTGAATAGACTATCATAAGTGTTTAGTGTTGTCTAATTAGGACACATGTAGTATGAGCAACAGAGTTCTGTAAGAGACAGTAGCAGGTGAGACTCACAGTGAATAGACTATCATAAGTGTTTAGTGTTGTCTAATTAGAACACATGTAGTATGAGCAACAGAGTTCTGTAAGAGACAGTAGCAGGTGAGACTCACAGTGAATAGACTATCATAGGTGTTTAGTGTTGTCTAATTAGGACACATGTGGCATGAGCAACAGAGTTCTGTAGGAGACAGTAGCAGGTGAGACTCACAGTGAATAGACTATCATAAGTGTTTAGTGTTGTCTAATTAGGACACATGTGGCATGAGCAACAGAGTTCTGTAAGAGACAGTAGCAGGTGAGACTCACAGTGAATAGACTATCATAGGTGTTTAGTGTTGTCTAATTAGGACACATGTGGCATGAGCAACAGACTTCTGTAACAGACAGTAACAGGTGAGACTCACAGTGAATAGACTATCATAAGTGTTTAGTGTTATCTAATTAGGACACATGAGCAACAGAGTTCTGTAGGAGACAGTAGCAGGTGAGACTCACAGTGAATAGACTATCATAAGTGTTTAGTGTTGTGTAATTAGGACACACGTAGTATGAGCAACAGAGTTCTGTAGGAGACAGTAGCAGGTGAGACTCACAGTGAATAGACTATCATAAGTGTTTAGTGTTGTGTAATTAGGACACATGTGGTATGAGCAACAGAGTTCTGTAAGAGACAGTAGCAGGTGAGACTCAAAGTGAATAGACTATCATAAGTGTTTAGTGTTGTGTGATTAGGACACATGAGCAACAGAGTTCTGTAAGAGAAAGTAGCAGGTGAGACTCACAGTGAATAGACTATCATAAGTGTTTAGTGTTATCTAATTAGGACACATGAGCAACAGAGTTCTGTAAGAGACAGTAGCAGGTGAGACTCACAGTGAGTAGACTATCATAGGTGTTTAGTGTTGTCTAATTAGGACACATGTAGTATGAGCAACAGAGTATTGTAAGAGACAGTAGCAGGTGAGACTCACAGTGAATAGACTATCATAGGTGTTTAGTGTTGTCTAATTACAACACATGTAGTATGAGAAACAGAGTTCTGTAGGAAACAGTAGCAGGTGAGACTCACAGTGAATAGACTATCATAGGTGTTTAGTGTTGTCTAATTAGGACACATGTAGTATGAGCAACAGAGTATTGTAAGAGACAGTAGCAGGTGAGACTCACAGTGAATAGACTATCATAGGTGTTTAGTGTTATCTAATTAGGACACATGAGCAACAGAGTTCTGTAAGAGACAGTAGCAGGTGAGACTCACAGTGAATAGACTATCATAAGTGTTTAGTGTTGTCTAATTAGGACACATGTAGTATGAGCAACAGAGTTCTGTAGGAGACAGTAGCAGGTGAGACTCACAGTGAATAGACTATCATAGGTGTTTAGTGTTGTCTAATTAGAACACATGTAGTATGAGCAACAGACTTCTGTAAGAGACAGTAGCAGGTGAGACTAACAGTGAATAGACTATCATAGGTGTTTAGTGTTGTCTAATTAGGACACATGAGGACCAGACTTCTGTAAGAGACAGTAGCAGGTGAGACTCACAGTGAATAGGCTACCATAAGTGTTTAGTGTTGTCTAATTAGGACACATGTGGCATGAGCAACAGAGTTCTGTAAGAGACAGTAACAGGTGAGACTCACAGTGAATAGACTATCATAGGTGTCTAGTGTTGTCTAATTAGGACACATGTGGCATGAGCAACAGACTTCTGTAAGAGACAGTAACAGGTGAGACTCACAGTGAATAGACTATCATAGGTGTCTAGTGTTGTCTAATTAGGACACATGTGGCATGAGCAACAGAGTTCTGTAAGAGACAGTAACAGGTGAGACTCACAGTGAATAGACTATCATAGGTGTTTAGTGTTGTCTAATTAGGACACATGTGGTATGAGCAACAGAGTTCTGTAAGAGACAGTAACAGGTGAGACTCACAGTGAATAGACTATCATAAGTGTTTAGTGTTGTCTAATTAGGACACATGTAGTATGAGCAACAGAGTTCTGTAGGAGACAGTAGCAGGTGAGACTCACAGTGAATAGACTATCATAGGTGTTTAGTGTTGTCTAATTAGGACACATGTGGTATGAGCAACAGAGTTCTGTAAGAGACAGTAACAGGTGAGACTCACAGTGAATAGACTATCATAAGTGTTTAGTGTTGTCTAATTAGGACACATGTAGTATGAGCAACAGAGTTCTGTAAGAGACCGTAGCAGGTGAGACTCACAGTGAATAGGCTACCATAAGTGTTTAGTGTTGTGTGATTAGGACACACGTAGTATGAGCAACAGAGTTCTGTAGGAGACAGTAGCAGGTGAGACTCACAGTGAATAGACTATCATAAGTGTTTAGTGTTATCTAATTAGGACACATGAGCAACAGAGTTCTGTAAGAGACAGTAGCAGGTGAGACTCACAGTGAATAGACTATCATAAGTGTTTAGTGTTGTCTAATTAGAACACATGTAGTATGAGCAACAGACTTCTGTAAGAGACAGTAGCAGGTGAGACTCACAGGGAATAGACTATCATAGGTGTTTAGTGTTGTCTAATTAGGACACATGTGGTATGAGCAACAGAGTTCTGTAAGAGACAGTAACAGGTGAGACTCACAGTGAATAGACTATCATAAGTGTTTAGTGTTATCTAATTAGGACACATGAGCAACAGAGTTCTGTAAGAGGCAGTGGCAGCTGAGACTCACAGTGAATAGACTATCATAAGTGTTTAGTGTTGTCTAATTAGGACACATGAGGACCAGACTTCTGTAAGAGACAGTAGCAGGTGAGACTCACAGTGAATAGACTATCATAAGTGTATAGTGTTATCTAATTAGGACACACGAGCAACAGACTTCTGTAAGAGACAGTAGCAGGTGAGACTCACAGTGTATAAACTATCATAAGTGTTTAGTGTTGTCTAATTAGAACACATCGTAGTATGAGCAACAGACTTCTGTAAGAGACAGTAGCAGGTGAGTCTCACAGTGAATAGACTATCATAAGTGTTTAGTGTTGTGTAGTTAGGACACATGAGCAACAGAGTTCTGTAAGAGACAGTAGCAGGTGAGACTCACAGTGAATAGACTATCATAGGTGTTTAGTGTTGTCTAATTAGGACACATGTAGTATGAGCAACAGAGTTCTGTATGAGACAGTAGCAGGTGAGACTCACAGTGAATAGACTATCATAAGTGTTTAGTGTTGTCTAATTAGGACACATGTCGTATGAGCAACAGAGTTCTGTAAGAGACAGTAGCAGGTGAGCCTCACAGTGAATAGACTATCATAAGTGTTTAGTGTTATCTAATTAGGACACATGAGCAACAGAGTTTTGTAAGAGACAGTAGCAGGTGAGACTCACAGTGAATAGACTATCATAAGTGTTGAGTGTTATCTAATTAGGACACATGAGCAACAGAGTTCTGTAAGAGACAGTAGCAGGTGAGACTCACAGTGAATAGACTATCGTAAGTGTTTAGTGTTATCTAATTAGGACACATGAGCAACAGAGTTTTGTAAGAGACAGTAGCAGGTGAGACTCACAGTGAATAGACTATCATAAGTGTTGAGTGTTATCTAATTAGGACACATGAGCAACAGAGTTCTGTAAGAGACAGTAGCAGGTGAGACTCACAGTGAATAGACTATCATAAGTGTTTAGTGTTATCTAATTAGGACACATGAGCAACAGAGTTTTGTAAGAGAAAGTAGCAGGTGAGACTCACAGTGAATAGACTATCATAAGTGTTGAGTGTTATCTAATTAGGACACATGAGCAACAGAGTTCTGTAAGAGACAGTAGCAGGTGAGACTCACAGTGAATAGACTATCATAAGTGTTTAGTGTTGTCTAATTAGAACACATGTAGTATGAGCAACAGACTTCTGTAAGAGACAGTAGCAGGTGAGACTCACAGTGAATAGACTATCATAGGTGTTTAGTGTTGTCTAATTAGGACACATGAGCAACAGAGTTCTGTAAGAGACAGTAGCAGGTGAGACTCACAGTGAATAGACTATCATAAGTGTTTAGTGTTATCTAATTAGGACACACGAGCAACAGACTTCTGTAAGAGACAGTAGCAGGTGAGACTCACAGTGAATAGACTATCATAGGTGTTTAGTGTTGTCTAATTAGGACACACATGGCACGAGTAACAGAGGTGTGTAAGAGACAGTAACAGGTGAGACTCACAGTGAAGAGGCTAACATAAGTGTTTAGTGTTTTATAATTAGGACACACATGGTATGAGTAACAGAGTTTTGTAAGAGACACTAACAGTGAGACTCACAGTGAATACACTATTATAGATGTTTAGTGTTATCTAATTAGGACACATGAGCAACAGAGTTCTGTAAGAGACAGTAGCAGGTGAGACTCACAGTGAATAGACCATCATAAGTGTTTAGTGTTGTGTGATTAGGACACATGAGCAACAGAGTTCTGTAAGAGAAAGTAGCAGGTGAGACTCACAGTGAATAGACTATCATAAGTGTTTAGTGTTATCTAATTAGGACACATGTAGTATGAGCAACAGAGTATTGTAAGAGACAGTAGCAGGTGAGACTCACAGTGAATAGACTATCATAGGTGTTTAGTGTTGTCTAATTACAACACATGTAGTATGAGAAACAGAGTATTGTAAGAGACAGTAGCAGGTGAGACTCACAGTGAATAGACTATCATAGGTGTTTAGTGTTATCTAATTAGGACACATGAGCAACAGAGTTCTGTAAGAGACAGTAGCAGGTGAGACTCACAGTGAATAGACTATCATAAGTGTTTAGTGTTGTCTAATTAGGACACATGTAGTATGAGAAACATAGTTCTGTAGGAGACAGTAGCAGGTGAGACTCACAGTGAATAGACTATCATAGGTGTTTAGTGTTGTCTAATTAGAACACATGTAGTATGAGCAACAGACTTCCTTAAGAGACAGTAGCAGGTGAGACTAACAGTGAATAGACTATCATAGGTGTTTAGTGTTGTCTAATTAGGACACATGAGGACCAGACTTCTGTAAGAGACAGTAGCAGGTGAGACTCACAGTGAATAGGCTACCATAAGTGTTTAGTGTTGTCTAATTAGGACACATGTGGCATGAGCAACAGAGTTCTGTAAGAGACAGTAACAGGTGAGACTCACAGTGAATAGACTATCATAGGTGTTTAGTGTTGTCTAATTAGGACACATGTGGCATGAGCAACAGACTTCTGTAAGAGACAGTAGCAGGTGAGACTCACAGTGAATAGACTATCATAAGTGTTTAGTGTTGTCTAATTAGGACACATGTAGTATGAGCAACAGAGTTCTGTAAGAGACAGTAGCAGGTGAGACTCACAGTGAATAGACTATCATAAGTGTTTAGTGTTGTCTAATTAGAACACATGTAGTATGAGCAACAGAGTTCTGTAAGAGACAGTAGCAGGTGAGACTCACAGTGAATAGACTATCATAGGTGTTTAGTGTTGTCTAATTAGGACACATGTGGCATGAGCAACAGAGTTCTGTAGGAGACAGTAGCAGGTGAGACTCACAGTGAATAGACTATCATAAGTGTTTAGTGTTGTCTAATTAGGACACATGTGGCATGAGCAACAGAGTTCTGTAAGAGACAGTAGCAGGTGAGACTCACAGTGAATAGACTATCATAGGTGTTTAGTGTTGTCTAATTAGGACACATGTGGCATGAGCAACAGACTTCTGTAACAGACAGTAACAGGTGAGACTCACAGTGAATAGACTATCATAAGTGTTTAGTGTTATCTAATTAGGACACATGAGCAACAGAGTTCTGTAGGAGACAGTAGCAGGTGAGACTCACAGTGAATAGACTATCATAAGTGTTTAGTGTTGTGTAATTAGGACACACGTAGTATGAGCAACAGAGTTCTGTAGGAGACAGTAGCAGGTGAGACTCACAGTGAATAGACTATCATAAGTGTTTAGTGTTGTGTAATTAGGACACATGTGGTATGAGCAACAGAGTTCTGTAAGAGACAGTAGCAGGTGAGACTCAAAGTGAATAGACTATCATAAGTGTTTAGTGTTGTGTGATTAGGACACATGAGCAACAGAGTTCTGTAAGAGAAAGTAGCAGGTGAGACTCACAGTGAATAGACTATCATAAGTGTTTAGTGTTATCTAATTAGGACACATGAGCAACAGAGTTCTGTAAGAGACAGTAGCAGGTGAGACTCACAGTGAATAGACTATCATAGGTGTTTAGTGTTGTCTAATTTGGACACATGTAGTATGAGCAACAGAGTATTGTAAGAGACAGTAGCAGGTGAGACTCACAGTGAATAGACTATCATAGGTGTTTAGTGTTGTCTAATTACAACACATGTAGTATGAGAAACAGAGTTCTGTAGGAAACAGTAGCAGGTGAGACTCACAGTGAATAGACTATCATAGGTGTTTAGTGTTGTCTAATTAGGACACATGTAGTATGAGAAACAGAGTATTGTAAGAGACAGTAGCAGGTGAGACTCACAGTGAATAGACTATCATAGGTGTTTAGTGTTATCTAATTAGGACACATGAGCAACAGAGTTCTGTAAGAGACAGTAGCAGGTGAGACTCATAGTGAATAGACTATCATAAGTGTTTAGTGTTGTCTAATTAGGACACATGTAGTATGAGCAACAGAGTTCTGTAGGAGACAGTAGCAGGTGAGACTCACAGTGAATAGACTATCATAGGTGTTTAGTGTTGTCTAATTAGAACACATGTAGTATGAGCAACAGACTTCTGTAAGAGACAGTAGCAGGTGAGACTAACAGTGAATAGACTATCATAGGTGTTTAGTGTTGTCTAATTAGGACACATGAGGACCAGACTTCTGTAAGAGACAGTAGCAGGTGAGACTCACAGTGAATAGGCTACCATAAGTGTTTAGTGTTGTCTAATTAGGACACATGTGGCATGAGCAACAGAGTTCTGTAAGAGACAGTAACAGGTGAGACTCACAGTGAATAGACTATCATAGGTGTCTAGTGTTGTCTAATTAGGACACATGTGGCATGAGCAACAGACTTCTGTAAGAGACAGTAACAGGTGAGACTCACAGTGAATAGACTATCATAGGTGTCTAGTGTTGTCTAATTAGGACACATGTGGCATGAGCAACAGAGTTCTGTAAGAGACAGTAACAGGTGAGACTCACAGTGAATAGACTATCATAGGTGTTTAGTGTTGTCTAATTAGGACACATGTGGTATGAGCAACAGAGTTCTGTAAGAGACAGTAACAGGTGAGACTCACAGTGAATAGACTATCATAAGTGTTTAGTGTTGTCTAATTAGGACACATGTAGTATGAGCAACAGAGTTCTGTAGGAGACAGTAGCAGGTGAGACTCACAGTGAATAGACTATCATAGGTGTTTAGTGTTGTCTAATTAGGACACATGTGGTATGAGCAACAGAGTTCTGTAAGAGACAGTAACAGGTGAGACTCACAGTGAATAGACTATCATAAGTGTTTAGTGTTGTCTAATTAGGACACATGTAGTATGAGCAACAGAGTTCTATAAGAGACCGTAGCAGGTGAGACTCACAGTGAATAGGCTACCATAAGTGTTTAGTGTTGTGTGATTAGGACACACGTAGTATGAGCAACAGAGTTCTGTAGGAGACAGTAGCAGGTGAGACTCACAGTGAATAGACTATCATAAGTGTTTAGTGTTATCTAATTAGGACACATGAGCAACAGAGTTCTGTAAGAGACAGTAGCAGGTGAGACTCACAGTGAATAGACTATCATAAGTGTTTAGTGTTGTCTAATTAGAACACATGTAGTATGAGCAACAGACTTCTGTAAGAGACAGTAGCAGGTGAGACTCACAGGGAATAGACTATCATAGGTGTTTAGTGTTGTCTAATTAGGACACATGTGGTATGAGCAACAGAGTTCTGTAAGAGACAGTAACAGGTGAGACTCACAGTGAATAGACTATCATAAGTGTTTAGTGTTATCTAATTAGGACACATGAGCAACAGAGTTCTGTAAGAGGCAGTGGCAGGTGAGACTCACAGTGAATAGACTATCATAAGTGTTTAGTGTTGCTTAATTAGGACACATGAGGACCAGACTTCTGTAAGAGACAGTAGCAGGTGAGACTCACAGTGAATAGACTATCATAAGTGTATAGTGTTATCTAATTAGGACACACGAGCAACAGACTTCTGTAAGAGACAGTAGCAGGTGAGACTCACAGTGTATAAACTATCATAAGTGTTTAGTGTTGTCTAATTAGAACACATCGTAGTATGAGCAACAGACTTCTGTAAGAGACAGTAGCAGGTGAGTCTCACAGTGAATAGACTATCATAAGTGTTTAGTGTTGTGTAGTTAGGACACATGAGCAACAGAGTTCTGTAAGAGACAGTAGCAGGTGAGACTCACAGTGAATAGACTATCATAGGTGTTTAGTGTTGTCTAATTAGGACACATGTAGTATGAGCAACAGAGTTCTGTATGAGACAGTAGCAGGTGAGACTCACAGTGAATAGACTATCATAAGTGTTTAGTGTTGTCTAATTAGGACACATGTCGTATGAGCAACAGAGTTCTGTAAGAGACAGTAGCAGGTGAGCCTCACAGTGAATAGACTATCATAAGTGTTTAGTGTTATCTAATTAGGACACATGAGCAACAGAGTTTTGTAAGAGACAGTAGCAGGTGAGACTCACAGTGAATAGACTATCATAAGTGTTGAGTGTTATCTAATTAGGACACATGAGCAACAGAGTTCTGTAAGAGACAGTAGCAGGTGAGACTCACAGTGAATAGACTATCGTAAGTGTTTAGTGTTATCTAATTAGGACACATGAGCAACAGAGTTTTGTAAGAGACAGTAGCAGGTGAGACTCACAGTGAATAGACTATCATAAGTGTTGAGTGTTATCTAATTAGGACACATGAGCAACAGAGTTCTGTAAGAGACAGTAGCAGGTGAGACTCACAGTGAATAGACTATCATAAGTGTTTAGTGTTATCTAATTAGGACACATGAGCAACAGAGTTTTGTAAGAGAAAGTAGCAGGTGAGACTCACAGTGAATAGACTATCATAAGTGTTGAGTGTTATCTAATTAGGACACATGAGCAACAGAGTTCTGTAAGAGACAGTAGCAGGTGAGACTCACAGTGAATAGACTATCATAAATGTTTAGTGTTGTCTAATTAGAACACATGTAGTATGAGCAACAGACTTCTGTAAGAGACAGTAGCAGGTGAGACTCACAGTGAATAGACTATCATAGGTGTTTAGTGTTGTCTAATTAGGACACATGAGCAACAGAGTTCTGTAAGAGACAGTAGCAGGTGAGACTCACAGTGAATAGACTATCATAAGTGTTTAGTGTTATCTAATTAAGACACACGAGCAACAGACTTCTGTAAGAGACAGTAGCAGGTGAGACTCACAGTGAATAGACTATCATAGGTGTTTAGTGTTGTCTAATTAGGACACACATGGCACGAGTAACAGAGGTGTGTAAGAGACAGTAACAGGTGAGACTCACAGTGAAGAGGCTAACATAAGTGTTTAGTGTTTTATAATTAGGACACACATGGTATGAGTAACAGAGTTTTGTAAGAGACACTAACAGTGAGACTCACAGTGAATACACTATTATAGATGTTTAGTGTTATCTAATTAGGACACATGAGCAACAGAGTTCTGTAAGAGACAGTAGCAGGTGAGACTCACAGTGAATAGACCATCATAAGTGTTTAGTGTTGTGTGATTAGGACACATGAGCAACAGAGTTCTGTAAGAGAAAGTAGCAGGTGAGACTCACAGTGAATAGACTATCATAAGTGTTTAGTGTTATCTAATTAGGACACATGTAGTATGAGCAACAGAGTATTGTAAGAGACAGTAGCAGGTGAGACTCACAGTGAATAGACTATCATAGGTGTTTAGTGTTGTCTAATTACAACACATGTAGTATGAGAAACAGAGTTCAGTAGGAAACAGTAGCAGGTGAGACTCACAGTGAATAGACTATCATAGGTGTTTAGTGTTGTCTAATTAGGACACATGTAGTATGAGCAACAGAGTATTGTAAGAGACAGTAGCAGGTGAGACTCACAGTGAATAGACTATCATAGGTGTTTAGTGTTATCTAATTAGGACACATGAGCAACAGAGTTCTGTAAGAGACAGTAGCAGGTGAGACTCACAGTGAATAGACTATCATAAGTGTTTAGTGTTGTCTAATTAGGACACATGTAGTATGAGAAACATAGTTCTGTAGGAGACAGTAGCAGGTGAGACTCACAGTGAATAGACTATCATAGGTGTTTAGTGTTGTCTAATTAGAACACATGTAGTATGAGCAACAGACTTCCTTAAGAGACAGTAGCAGGTGAGACTAACAGTGAATAGACTATCATAGGTGTTTAGTGTTGTCTAATTAGGACACATGAGGACCAGACTTCTGTAAGAGACAGTAGCAGGTGAGACTCACAGTGAATAGGCTACCATAAGTGTTTAGTGTTGTCTAATTAGGACACATGTGGCATGAGCAACAGAGTTCTGTAAGAGACAGTAACAGGTGAGACTCACAGTGAATAGACTATCATAGGTGTTTAGTGTTGTCTAATTAGGACACATGTGGCATGAGCAACAGACTTCTGTAAGAGACAGTAACAGGTGAGACTCACAGTGAATAGACTATCATAGGTGTCTAGTGTTGTCAAATTAGGACACATGTGGCATGAGCAACAGAGTTCTGTAAGAGACAGTAACAGGTGAGACTCACAGTGAATAGACTATCATAGGTGTTTAGTGTTGTCTAATTAGGACACATGTGGTATGAGCAACAGAGTTCTGTAAGAGACAGTAACAGGTGAGATGCACAGTGAATAGACTATCATAAGTGTTTAGTGTTGTCTAATTAGGACACATGTAGTATGAGCAACAGAGTTCTGTAGGAGACAGTAGCAGGTGAGACTCACAGTGAATAGACTATCATAGGTGTTTAGTGTTGTCTAATTAGGACACATGTGGTATGAGCAACAGAGTTCTGTAAGAGACAGTAACAGGTGAGACTCACAGTGAATAGACTATCATAGGTGTTTAGTGTTGTCTAATTAGGACACATGTGGTATGAGCAACAGAGTTCTGTAAGAGACAGTAACAGGTGAGACTCACAGTGAATAGACTATCATAAGTGTTTAGTGTTGTCTAAGTAGGACACATGTAGTATGAGCAACAGAGTTCTGTAAGAGACCGTAGCAGGTGAGACTCACAGTGAATAGGCTACCATAAGTGTTTAGTGTTGTGTGATTAGGACACACGTAGTATGAGCAACAGAGTTCTGTAGGAGACAGTAGCAGGTGAGACTCACAGTGAATAGACTATCATAAGTGTTTAGTGTTATCTAATTAGGACACATGAGCAACAGAGTTCTGTAAGAGACAGTAGCAGGTGAGACTCACAGTGATTAGACTATCATAAGTGTTTAGTGTTGTCTAATTAGAACACATGTAGTATGAGCAACAGACTTCTGTAAGAGACAGTAGCAGGTGAGACTCACAGGGAATAGACTATCATAGGTGTTTAGTGTTGTCTAATTAGGACACATGTGGTATGAGCAACAGAGTTCTGTAAGAGACAGTAACAGGTGAGACTCACAGTGAATAGACTATCATAAGTGTTTAGTGTTATCTAATTAGGACACATGAGCAACAGAGTTCTGTAAGAGGCAGTGGCAGGTGAGACTCACAGTGAATAGACTATCATAAGTGTTTAGTATTGTCTAATTAGGACACATGAGGACCAGACTTCTGTAAGAGACAGTAGCAGGTGAGACTCACAGTGAATAGACTATCATAAGTGTATAGTGTTATCTAATTAGGACACACGAGCAACAGACTTCTGTAAGAGACAGTAGCAGGTGAGACTCACAGTGTATAAACTATCATAAGTGTTTAGTGTTGTCTAATTAGAACACATCGTAGTATGAGCAACAGACTTCTGTAAGAGACAGTAGCAGGTGAGTCTCACAGTGAATAGACTATCATAAGTGTTTAGTGTTGTGTAGTTAGGACACATGAGCAACAGAGTTCTGTAAGAGACAGTAGCAGGTGAGACTCACAGTGAATAGACTATCATAAGTGTTTAGTCTTGTCTAATTAGGACACATGAGGACCAGACCTCTGTAAGAGACAGTAGCAGGTGAGACTCACAGTGAATAGGCTACCATAAGTGTTTAGTTTTGTCTAATTAGGACGCATGTGGTATGAGCAACAGACTTCTGTAAGAGACAGTAACAGGTGAGACTCACAGTGAATAGACTATCATAGGTGTCTAGTGTTGTCTAATTAGGACACATGAGCAACAGACTTCTGTAAGAAACAGTAGCAGGAGAGACTCACAGTGAATAGACTATCATAAGTGTTTAGTGTTGTCTAATTAGGACACATGTAGTATGAGCAACAGAGTTCTGTAAGAGACAGTAGCAGGTGAGACTCACAGTGAATAGACTATCATAAGTGTTTAGTGTTATCTAATTAGGACACATGAGCAACAGAGTTCTGTAAGAGGCAGTGGCAGGTGAGACTCACAGTGAATAGACTATCATAAGTGTTTAGTATTGTCTAATTAGGACACATGAGGACCAGACTTCTGTAAGAGACAGTAGCAGGTGAGACTCACAGTGAATAGACTATCATAAGTGTATAGTGTTATCTAATTAGGACACACGAGCAACAGACTTCTGTAAGAGACAGTAGCAGGTGAGACTCACAGTGTATAAACTATCATAAGTGTTTAGTGTTGTCTAATTAGAACACATCGTAGTATGAGCAACAGACTTCTGTAAGAGACAGTAGCAGGTGAGTCTCACAGTGAATAGACTATCATAAGTGTTTAGTGTTGTGTAGTTAGGACACATGAGCAACAGAGTTCTGTAAGAGACAGTAGCAGGTGAGACTCACAGTGAATAGACTATCATAAGTGTTTAGTCTTGTCTAATTAGGACACATGAGGACCAGACCTCTGTAAGAGACAGTAGCAGGTGAGACTCACAGTGAATAGGCTACCATAAGTGTTTAGTTTTGTCTAATTAGGACGCATGTGGTATGAGCAACAGACTTCTGTAAGAGACAGTAACAGGTGAGACTCACAGTGAATAGACTATCATAGGTGTCTAGTGTTGTCTAATTAGGACACATGAGCAACAGACTTCTGTAAGAAACAGTAGCAGGAGAGACTCACAGTGAATAGACTATCATAAGTGTTTAGTGTTGTCTAATTAGGACACATGTAGTATGAGCAACAGAGTTCTGTAAGAGACAGTAGCAGGTGAGACTCACAGTGAATAGACTATCATAAGTGTTTAGTGTTGTCTAATTAGGACACATGTAGTATGAGCAACAGAGTATTGTAAGAGACATTAGCAGGTGAGACTCACAGTGAATAGACTATCATAAGTGTTTAGTGTTGTCTAATTAGGACACATGTAGTATGAGCAACAGAGTATTCTAAGAGACAGTAGCAGGTGAGACTCACAGTGAATAGACTATCATAAGTGTTTAGTGTTGTCTAATTAGGACACATGTAGTATGAGCAACAGACTTCTGTAAGAGACAGTAGCAGGTGAGACTCACAGTGAATAGACTATCATAAGTGTTTAGTGTTGTCTAATTAGGACACATGTGGTATGAGCAACAGAGTTCTGTAAGAGACAGTAGCAGGTGAGACTCACAGTGAATAGACTATCATAAGTGTTTAGTGTTGTCTAATTAGGACACACGTAGTATGAGCAACAGTTTTTTGTAAGAGACAGTAGCAGGTGAGACTCACAGTGAATAGACTATCATAGGTGTTTAGTGTTGTCTAATTAGGACACATGTAGTATGAGCAACAGAGTTCTGTAAGAGACAGTAGCAGGTGAGACTAACAGTGAATAGACTATCATAAGTGTTTAGTGTTGTCTAATTAGGACACATGAGCAACAGACTTCTGTAAGAAACAGTAGCAGGAGAGACTTACAGTGAATAGACTATCATAAGTGTTTAGTGTTGTCTAATTAGGACACATGTAGTATGAGCAACAGAGTATTGTAAGAGACAGTAGCAGGTGAGACTCACAGTGAATAGACTATCATAAGTGTTTAGTGTTGTCTAATTAGAACACATGTAGTATAAGCAACAGAGTTCTGTAAGAGACAGTAGCAGGTGAGACTCACAGTGAATAGACTATCATAAGTGTTTAGTGTTGTCTAATTAGAACACATGTAGTATGAGCAACAGAGTTCTGTAAGAGACAGTAGCAGGTGAGACTCACAGTGAATAGACTATCATAAGTGTTTAGTGTTGTCTAATTAGAACACATGTAGTATGAGCAACAGAGTTCTGTAAGAGACAGTAGCAGGTGAGACTCACAGTGAATAGACTATCATAAGTGTTTAGTGTTGTCTAATTAGAACACATGTAGTATGAGCAACAGAGTTCTGTAAGAGACAGTAGCAGGTGAGACTCACAGTGAATAGACTATCATAAGTGTTTAGTGTTGTCTAATTAGAACACATGTAGTATGAGCAACAGAGTTCTGTAAGAGACAGTAGCAGGTGAGACTCACAGTGAATAGACTATCATAAGTGTTTAGTGTTGTCTAATTAGAACACATGTAGTATGAGCAACAGAGTTCTGTAAGAGACAGTAGCAGGTGAGACTCACAGTGAATAGACTATCATAAGTGTTTAGTGTTGTCTAATTAGGACACATGAGCAACAGAGTTCTGATAGAGACAGTAGCAGGTGAGACTCACTGTGAATAGACTATCATAAGTGTTTAGTGTTGTCTAATTAGGACACATGAGCAACAGAGTTCTGTAAGAGACAGTAGCAGGTGAGACTCACAGTGAATAGACTATCATAAGTGTTTAGTGTTGTCTAATTAGGACACATGAGCAACAGAGTTCTGTAAGAGACAGTAGCAGGTGAGACTCACAGTGAATAGACTATCATAAGTGTTTAGTGTTGTCTAATTAGGACACATGAGCAACAGAGTTCTGTAAGAGACAGTAGCAGGTGAGACTAACAGTGAATAGACTATCATAAGTGTTTAGTGTTGTCTAATTAGAACACATGTAGTATGAGCAACAGAGTTCTGTAAGAGACAGTAGCAGGTGAGACTCACAGTGAATAGACTATCATAAGTGTTTAGTGTTATCTAATTAGGACACATGAGCAACAGAGTTTTGTAAGAGAAAGTAGCAGGTGAGACTCACAGTGAATAGACTATCATAAGTGTTTAGTGTTATCTAATTAGGACACATGAGCAACAGACTTCTGTAAGAGACAGTAGCAGGTGAGACTCTCAGTGAATAGACTATCATAAGTGTTTAGTGTTGTCTAATTAGAACTCATGTAGTATGAGCAACAGACCTCTGTAAGAGACAGTAGCAGGTGAGACTAACAGTGAATAGACTATCATAAGTGTTTAGTGTTGTCTAATTAGGACACACGTAGTATGAGCAACAGAGTATTGTAAGAGACAGTAGCAGGTGAGACTCACAGTGAATAGACTATCATAAGTGTTTAGTGTTGTCTAATTAGGACACATGTAGTATGAGCAACAGAGTATTGTAAGAGACAGTAGCAGGTGAGACTCACAGTGAATAGACTATCATAAGTGTTTAGTGTTGTCTAATTAGAACACATGTAGTATAAGCAACAGAGTTCTGTAAGAGACAGTAGCAGGTGAGACTCACAGTGAATAGACTATCATAAGTGTTTAGTGTTGTCTAATTAGAACACATGTAGTATGAGCAACAGAGTTCTGTAAGAGACAGTAGCAGGTGAGAGTCACAGTGAATAGACTATCATAAGTGTTTAGTGTTGTCTAATTAGAACACATGTAGTATGAGCAACAGAGTTCTGTAAGAGACAGTAGCAGGTGAGACTCACAGTGAATAGACTATCATAAGTGTTTAGTGTTGTCTAATTAGAACACATGTAGTATGAGCAACAGAGTTCTGTAAGAGACAGTAGCAGGTGAGACTCACAGTGAATAGACTATCATAAGTGTTTAGTGTTGTCTAATTAGGACACATGAGCAACAGAGTTCTGATAGAGACAGTAGCAGGTGAGACTCACTGTGAATAGACTATCATAAGTGTTTAGTGTTGTCTAATTAGGACACATGAGCAACAGAGTTCTGTAAGAGACAGTAGCAGGTGAGACTCACAGTGAATAGACTATCATAAGTGTTTAGTGTTGTCTAATTAGGACACATGAGCAACAGAGTTCTGTAAGAGACAGTAGCAGGTGAGACTCACAGTGAATAGACTATCATAAGTGTTTAGTGTTGTCTAATTAGGACACATGAGCAACAGAGTTCTGTAAGAGACAGTAGCAGGTGAGACTAACAGTGAATAGACTATCATAAGTGTTTAGTGTTGTCTAATTAGAACACATGTAGTATGAGCAACAGAGTTCTGTAAGAGACAGTAGCAGGTGAGACTCACAGTGAATAGACTATCATAAGTGTTTAGTGTTATCTAATTAGGACACATGAGCAACAGAGTTCTGTAAGAGACAGTAGCAGGTGAGACTCACAGTGAATAGACTATCATAAGTGTTTAGTGTTATCTAATTAGGACACATGAGCAACAGAGTTTTGTAAGAGAAAGTAGCAGGTGAGACTCACAGTGAATAGACTATCATAAGTGTTTAGTGTTATCTAATTAGGACACATGAGCAACAGACTTCTGTAAGAGACAGTAGCAGGTGAGACTCACAGTGAATAGACTATCATAAGTGTTTAGTGTTGTCTAATTAGAACTCATGTAGTATGAGCAACAGACCTCTGTAAGAGACAGTAGCAGGTGAGACTCACAGTGAATAGACTATCATAAGTGTTTAGTGTTGTCTAATTAGAACACATGTAGTATGAGCAACAGACTTCTGTAAGAGACAGTAGCAGGTGAGACTCACAGTGAATAGACTATCATAAGTGTTTAGTGTTGTCTAATTAGAACACATATAGTATGAGCAACAGACTTCTGTAAGAGACAGTAGCAGGTGAGACTCACAGAGAATAGACTATCATAAGTGTTTAGTGTTATCTAATTAGGACACATGAGCAACAGAGTTCTGTAGGAGACAGTAGCAGGAGAGACTCACAGTGAATAGACTATCATAAGTGTTTAGTGTTATCTAATTAGAACACATGTAGTATGAGCAACAGACTTCTGTAAGAGACAGTAGCAGGTGAGACTGACAGTGAATAGACTATCATAAGTGTTTAGTGTTGTCTAATTAGAACACATGTAGTATGAGGAACAGACTTCTGTAAGAGACAATAGCAGGTGAGACTCACAGTGAATAGACTATCATAAGTGTTTAGTGTTATCTAATTAGGACACATGAGCAACAGCGTTCTGTAAGAGACAGTAGCAGGAGAGACTCACAGTGAATAGACTATCATAAGTGTTTAGTGTTGTCTAATTAGAACACATGTAGTATGAGCAACAGACTTCTGTAAGAGACAGTAGCAGGTGAGACTCACAGTGAATAGACTATCATAAGTGTTTAGTGTTGTCTAATTAGGACGCATGTGGTATGAGCAACAGACCTCTGTAAGAGACAGTAGCAGGTGAGACTCACAGTGAATAGGCTACCATAAGTGTTTAGTGTTGTCTAATTAGGACGCATGTGGTATGAGCAACAGACTTCTGTAAGAGACAGTAGCAGGTGAGACTCACAGTGAATAGACTATCATAGGTGTTTAGTGTTGTATAATTAGGACACATGAGCAACAGAGTTCTGTAAGAGACAGTAGCAGGTGAGACTCACAGTGAATAGACTATCATAGGTGTTTAGTGTTGTCTAATTAGGACACATGAGCAACAGAGTTCTGTAAGAGACAGTAGCAGGTGAGACTCACAGTGAATAGACTATCATATGTGTTTAGTGTTGTGTGATTAGGACACATGAGCAACAGAGTTCTGTAAGAGACACTAGCAGGAGAGACTCACAGTGAATAGACTATCATAAGTGTTTAGTGTTGTCTAATTAGAACACATGAGCAACAGACTTCTGTAAGGGACAGTAGCAGGAGAGACTCACAGTGAATAGACTATCATAAGTGTTTAGTGTTGTCTAATTAGGACACATGAGCAACAGACTTCTGTAAGAGACAGTAGCAGGAGAGACTCACAGTGAATAGACTATCATAAGTGTTTAGTGTTGTCTAATTAGAACAAATGTAGTATGAGCAACAGACTTCTGTAAGAGACAGTAACAGGTGAGACTCACAGTGAATAGACTATCATAAGTGTTTAGTGTTATCTAATTAGGACACATGAGCAACAGAGATCTGTAAGAGACAGTAGCAGGAGAGACTCACAGTGAATAGACTGTCATAAGTGTTTAGTGTTATCTAATTAGGACACATGAGCAACAGAGTTCTGTAAGAGACAGTAGCAGGAGAGACTCACAGTGAATAGACTGTCATAAGTGTTTAGTGTTATCTAATTAGGACACATGAGCAACAGAGTTCTGTAAGAGACAGTAGCAGGAGAGACTCACAGTGAATAGACTGTCATAAGTGTTTAGTGTTATCTAATTAGGACACATGAGCAACAGAGTTCTGTAAGAGACAGTAGCAGGTGAGACTCACAGTGAATAGACTATCATAAGTGTTTAGTGTTGTGTGATTAGGACACATGAGCAACAGAGTTCTGTAAGAGACAGTAGCAGGAGAGACTCACAGTGAATAGACTATCATAAGTGTTTAGTGTTGTGTGATTAGGACACATGAGCAACAGAGTTCTGTAAGAGACAGTAGCAGGTGAGACTCACAGTGAATAGACTATCATAAGTGTTTAGTGTTGTGTGATTAGGACACATGAGCAACAGAGTTCTGTAAGAGACAGTAGCTGGAGAGACTCACAGTGAATAGACTGTCATAAGTGTTTAGTGTTATCTAATTAGGACACATGAGCAACAGAGTTCTGTAAGAGACAGTAGCAGGTGAGACTCACAGTGAATAGACTATCATAAGTGTTTAGTGTTGTGTGATTAGGACACATGAGCAACAGACTTCTGTAAGAGACAGTAGCAGGTGAGACTCACAGTGAATAGACTATCATAAGTGTTTAGTGTTGTGTGATTAGGACACATGAGCAACAGACTTCTGTAGGAGACAGTAGCAGGAGAGACTCACAGTGAATAGACTATCATAAGTGTTTAGTGTTGTGTGATTAGGACACATGAGCAACAGTTCTGTAGGAGACAGTAGCAGGTGAGACTCACAGTGAATAGACTATCATAAGTGTTTAGTGTTATCTAATTAGAACACATGTAGTATGAGCAACACACTTCTGTAAGAGACAGTAGCAGGTGAGACTCACAGTGAATAGACTATCATAAGTGTTTAGTGTTATCTAATTAGGACACATGAGCACAGACTTCTGTAAGAGACAGTAGCAGGTGAGACTCACAGTGAATAGACTATCATAGGTGTTTAGTGTTGTCTAATTAGAACACATGTAGTATGAGCAACAGACTTCTGTAAGAGACAGTAACAGGTGAGACTCACAGGGAATAGACTATCATAAGTGTTTAGTGTTGTCTAATTAGAACACATGTAGTATGAGCAACAGACTTCTGTAAGAGACAGTAACAGGTGATACTCACAGTGAATAGACTATCATAAGTGTTTAGTGTTGTCTAATTAGGACACATGAGCAACAGAGTTCTGTAAGAGACAGTAGCAGGTGAGACTCACAGGGAAAAAGACTATCATAAGTGTTTAGTGTTGTCTAATTAGGACACATGAGCAACAGACTTCTGTAAGAGACAGTAACAGGTGAGACTCACAGGGAAAAAGACTATCATAAGTGTTTAGTGTTGTCTAATTAGGACACATGAGCAACAGAGTTCTGTAAGAGACAGTAGCAGGTGAGACTCACAGGGAAAAAGACTATCATAAGTGTTTAGTGTTGTCTAATTAGGACACATGAGCAACAGACTTCTGTAAGAGACAGTAACAGGTGAGACTCACAGGGAAAAAGACTATCATAAGTGTTTAGTGTTGTCTAATTAGGACACATGAGCAACAGACTTCTGTAAGAGACAGTAACAGGTGAGACTCACAGGGAAAAAGACTATCATAAGTGTTTAGTGTTGTGTGATTAGGACACATGAGCAACAGAGTTCTGTAAGAGACAGTAGCAGGAGAGACTCACAGTGAATAGACTATCATAAGTGTTTAGTGTTGTGTGATTAGGACACATGAGCAACAGAGTTCTGTAAGAGACAGTAGCAGGAGAGACTCACAGTGAATAGACTATCATAAGTGTTTAGTGTTGTCTAATTAGAACACATGAGCAACAGAGTTCTGTAAGAGACAGTAGCAGGTGAGACTCACAGTGAATAGACTATCATAAGTGTTTAGTGTTGTGTGATTAGGACACATGAGCAACAGAGTTCTGTAAGAGACAGTAGCAGGAGAGACTCACAGTGAATAGGCTATCATAGGTGTTTAGTGTTGTGTGATTAGGACACATGAGCAACAGAGTTCTGTAAGAGACAGTAGCAGGTGAGACTCACAGTGAATAGGCTATCATAAGTGTTTAGTGTTGTGTGATTAGGACACATGAGCAACAGAGTTCTGTAAGAGACAGTAGCAGGAGAGACTCACAGTGAATAGACTATCATAAGTGTTTAGTGTTGTGTGATTAGGACACATGAGCAACAGAGTTCTGTAAGAGACAGTAGCAGGTGAGACTCACAGTGAATAGACTATCATAAGTGTTTAGTGTTGTGTGATTAGGACACATGAGCAACAGAGTTCTGTAAGAGACAGTAGCAGGTGAGACTCACAGTGAATAGACTATCATAAGTGTTTAGTGTTGTGTGATTAGGACACATGAGCAACAGAGTTCTGTAAGAGACAGTAGCAGGTGAGACTCACAGTGAATAGACTATCATAAGTGTTTAGTGTTGTGTGATTAGGACACATGAGCAACAGAGTTCTGTAAGAGACAGTAGCAGGAGAGACTCACAGTGAATAGGCTATCATAGGTGTCTAGTGTTGTCTAATTAGAACACATGTAGTATGAGCAACACACTTCTGTAAGAGACAGTAGCAGGTGAGACTCACAGTGAATAGACTATCATAAGTGTTTAGTGTTATCTAATTAGGACACATGAGCAACAGAGTTCTGTAAGAGACAGTAGCAGGAGAGACTCACAGTGAATAGGCTATCATAGGTGTCTAGTGTTGTCTAATTAGAACACATGTAGTATGAGCAACACACTTCTGTAAGAGACAGTAGCAGGTGAGACTCACAGTGAATAGACTATCATAAGTGTTTAGTGTTATCTAATTAGGACACATGAGCAACAGAGTTCTGTAAGAGACAGTAGCAGGAGAGACTCACAGTAATAGGCTATCATAGGTGTTTAGTGTTGTTTAATTAGGACACATGAGCAATAGAGTTCTGTAGGAGACAGTAGCAGGTGAGACTCACAGTGAATAGACTATCATAAGTGTTTAGTGTTATCTAATTAGGACACATGAGCAACAGAGTTCTGTAAGAGACATTAGCAGGAGAGACTCACAGTGAATAGGCTATCATAGGTGTTTAGTGTTGTTTAATTAGGACACATGAGCAACAGAGTTCTGTAGGAGACAGTAGCAGGTGAGACTCACAGTGAATAGACTATCATAAGTGTTTAGTGTTATCTAATTAGGACACATGAGCAACAGAGATCTGTAAGAGACATTAGCAGGAGAGACTCACAGTGAATAGGCTATCATAGGTGTTTAGTGTTGTTTAATTAGGACACGCACGCACGCGCGCGCGCCGACACCCACGCCCGCACCCACACCCACACCCACACACACACACATCTTTCTCTAAAAATTATTTTTTATGGGTTCAGGGGATTTCAAAACAGATATTTCCAGTGAAATATAATTTTTGGTTGGAATGCAGTAGCTTCCCTACGTACTATGTATGTGGTAGAGGAAGTAGGAAGTCATTTGTGTCAACAGTAACAGAGGGGGGGGGGCCTAGTGGTACCGTGCTAGCCTCTAGTTCCTGACGTTACGGCTTCAAACCTCACAGAGGGCAGAAAAATCGTTAGCTGGCTTCCCTCAGATGGGAAGTAAAGCTGGTGGTCCCATGTTTTATGGATGAAAAAGAATCTCAACATGATAAGCAGGCCTCTGAGCTAGTAGATAACTTTATTTGTACATTTTTTAATACAAATCCTTTTTACAATATTTTACTTGTAAACTCACGTACACATTTTCTTGCCAGCTATGTTCTACCTATACGGCTCATTTTGCCTGGCACGTTGACTACTGTTAATCACCTATGATCCATCCTCCGTTTGCCCTTCTACCTTTCTTATCTCTGTTACTTTTCTAATCCATTTCTCTTTTACTTTCTCTAAGAACTCCCCCACAGTGGCGGCTCGTGACCTGTTGCAATGGGTGTGCAGTTTGTTACTTGCTCTCTTTCTGATACACACACACACACACGCGCACACACACACGCACGCACACGCACACGCGCACACACACACACACACACACACACACACACACACGCACACACAATCAATGCAAAAATGAAAAGTTGACTCACTAAAAAGCTCTTACAACTTCCAGTCTCTTTCACTGTTTCACATCAGCTTACAGGACATGGCAATGCATGAGGTCCATTCGGCAAACTTTTTAGTTGCAAACTGGTCTATTACTCTCTCATTGAGGTCTGAAATATCCCTTACAAGGCTTTTCTCTATTGACAACATGGCTAGAGCAGCCAGGTGTTCTTCTGACATCGTGGACCGAAGGAAGGTTTAAACTTGAAAAAACATCTTTCAGCTTCACTAGTTGACACTGTTACAAGTATTTTCAGTAATTTAGAAACTTCACTGAACGTTTTCTCTAGATTATTTTCCACAATAAACCCTAAAAGATCTACAGCACCCGATGCATTTCTGAATGCTCTGCGCATGTACATCAATTGCAACTCCGTTCGTGTCTATGAATGGATATGCTTCAGTTACGGTATGCATGTATTTCTCCGGATACGTTTTGTTGTATTCGTCAAATCTTTCGGAAATGAAGAGATTTGACACGACAAGATGATTGTGAAATGAAAACCTCTCCTTTGCTTGTAGCAGAATCACGTTACACACCTCTTTCACTGCAGATTTTATTGACAAATGGTCAACCTTACGTCGTTTTACAGCCTCTGCTGAATAACTTGGGTTCTCAGCTATATCATCAATCTTTCGTCTAACATCCTTTATTGCACTTTCAAATGTTCCAATGGCAGATTTTGCAAATACTGCATCAATGGATCGTCTTTGGAACTGATTAGATAGCACATCCACATGTGGCATTATAATGAAGAATATTTCTAGCCAGAACAAGAAGTCTGGCTGTATCAGTTTAAGGCGCAGTCCTCTAGCCTGAACTATTGTGTTGCTTTGTTTACTGCTTCTCTCTATGGTCTCTAAATATTCGGTAATTGATTCCTTATGCTCGAAAACTGTTTGCACTAATCGGGATTTGAAATTCCATCTTATTGTTGAAACTCCAGGTATCCTCCTACCTACAATCTCATCCAAAAGACGAACTCGTTGCAGAGAATTAGAAAAAAATGCAGGAATTTCATTTAATTCCACGAAAAATATTCGAACTTCCGTATTTTGACTTGCTGCTTGTGCCATAATTAAATTCAATTTGTGTGCATAGCAATACATGTAGTGAGGTAATCTTTCTTCACCAATGCTTGTACACCAGCATGCTGCCCACTCATGACATTTGCGCCGTCATAACTCTGAGACACGACTTTGTTGTTTTCAGTTTCAGATACCACCATTGAGAGCGCGTTTTTTATACATAGGGAGAGAGCGTTAGCATCTTGTCCATCTGGATTTAAAAATGTCCAGAATCTTTCCGATGGCTTACCATTTGGTAGCAGGTAACGAAACACAACCACCATTTGAAAAAGAGATGAAATATCTGATGTTTCGTCGGCAATTACAGCGGTATAGTCTGCTTTAGAAATTGCGCTCTTTAATTTCTTCTTGGCATACGTCAAGCATACCGCAACAGATCATTCTGTATTTCTTTCGACGTTCCTCGAAAAATGCTGGCCTGCTGGAGATGATCTTTCACCGCGGAATCTAATTCTGCGGTGAAGTTTATCAGTCCACGAAACACTCCAGGGTTCAATGAACTTTGACTTTCGTCGTGTCCCATGAGAGCTAACTCGAACGCTTCGCAGAATTTTATGCAATTATCTGCAACAAGACATATCTGTTCTTAGTAACTTCCTCATTGTGCTTTTCCACATTACGCCTAAAAGCACTGTCTAACTGCTGAGATATATTATATTTTCCCAGAACATTTAGTTCTAATTCGCAATTTATATGGGCAATTGAGCTCTCATGTTTTGCCATTTTCTGTTTTAAATTACGAATATCACTACAATCATTATTTGTCCAGGTGCCGTTTCTCTCACTCGCAAACAATAAACACGGAAAACAGAAGAGCCGGTTAGTTGCTCCACGAGCACATATCCACGAGCAACTTTTATACACACTTTTGTTAAACTTTCTTGTAAAAGTCTTCCCTTTACAATTAGTCACTTGAACTAAATCGATTGGTGGCAACGGTCTGCCTTCGTTTTTAATTTGCAACTTTTCTTCTAAGGATAAACCTGAAAGGTTTATCTCTTTTAGTTTCACAACGCTATTCATTTTCACACTTACACAGATTCAAATCTATTGCTATGAACCGACTCAGCCACTAGGAACACAAACATAACAAATAAAAATGTAAACACCGTAAGAAATCAACTAACTCAAACTGAAATATTTACCTTAGAATGCAGAATAATTATATGCATTTATAATAGTTTAATTTAAATAGATGTAATGTGTTTGCAGCATTAACATAACCCTCACGTTAATACAGAAAATGGCTAGATTGTACTTAGAAACGTACAGTTGGCTAAGTGTGGAGCAGGTTGATCGCAACTTCTGCTAGACAACAGCGAGGGAAATGGTTGTAGCGAAATTGTATGGGAACGCAGTGCGCTTGCGCCATAGCAATCGCATCTCTTGGGCTTGTCGATTACACTGCGTTAACTCGCCATACTTTCAAATACAAGCGTTGCCCTGCTCCCCGCAACCTCTCGCCATAAAGTTTCCTTCGCCAGTCGCAAAATCTAGTTTGTGCGTCTCTACAGCTTGTTGACCAAATGCACCGGCGTTTGGCAAAGAAGGCGCGGGGAGTTTAAATAAGCTCTTCATACAGAAGAAAGTTTGACATTTGCCCTTCTTGTATACATACCTATAGAGGCAAATGCATATTCACATATAGGGAAAAATTAGTGGGTGTGCATTTGCGAGTATGCGATCACCCAAGAACTGCCACTGCTCCCCCATACTCTTATTTTTCTTTTCTTGTTAACATTTTAATTGCTACTATTTTTCCTCCCATACTTTTTGTCTCCAATGTGCTTTTACTGCCTCTTAGCTCTCACATTGATCCTGTTCTCATCATCCATGCAAACGCTTCTTTTTCATCTCTATTACAATAATCCACATACCCTTCTCTTCCCAATTTCCTTTTTGCTAATCTATAGAACCATAGTGACTTTTTATACTCTAAGCTTCCCCAAATCTCTTGTCTTTCAATGTCCTCCACATGGTTCACAAATTCTGCTTTCACTGCCTCTTAGCTCTCACATTGATCCTGTTCTCATCCATGCAAACGCTTCTTTTTCATCTCTATTACAATAATCCACATACCCTTCCCTTCCCAATTTCCTTCTTGCTAATCTATAGAACCATAGTGACTTTTTATACTCTAAGCTTCCCCAAATCTCTTGTCTTTCACTGCCTCCACATAGTTCACAAATTCTGCTTTCACTGCCTCTTAGCTCTCACAATGATCCTGTTCTCATCCATGCAAACGCTTCTTTTTCTGCTCTATTACAATAATCCACATACCCTTCTCTTCCCAATTTCCTTTTTGCTAATCTATAGAACCATAGTGATTTTTTATACTCTAAGCTTCCCCAAATCTCTTGTCTTTCAATGTCCTCCACATGGTTCACAAATTCTGCTTTCACTGCCTCTTAGCTCTCACATTGATCCTGTTCTCATCATCCATGCAAACGCTTCTTTTTCATCTCTATTACAATAATCCACATACCCTTCTCTTCCCAATTTCCTTTTTGCTAATCTATAGAACCATAGTGACTTTTTATACTCTAAGCTTCCCCAATGTCCTCCACTCTGTTTCTTACTGTTATCCAGAAGCTGTTGCTATTTCTTTCTCATATTCTCCAAATATCTCACATTCTCACCTTCTCCATAAATTTTTCCACCCCTGTCCACCAGCTGTTTTTATTTTCCGTACTCATTTGTTGTTTCATGCATATCTTTAAAATTTCCTCCTCATCTTTTCTCAGGCATCTAAACCAAAATTTCAATATCCTTTTCAGTATCACTCCCTTTCTTCTTGTTCTTCCTAATTCCGCTAATGCTACTTCCCCTGGTGCTGATCTTGGTAACCCCAATAGCTCTTTACAGAACGTTCTATAGCTCTGGTTCTGCTTAATTCAGATCCCCCCCAATTTCTACTGCATATAACATTCTTGCTTCTACAAATGCTTCATACATTCTTTCTATCCATTAGTTGGCATTTCTAATTTATATTTGTGCATCCTTACCCTGTCATTGCTGCCTTTGCTTTAGCCATAACCTTCCTGCTATGCACCACCCATTCACCATTACTGCTCATCCTCACCCCCAAATAATCCAACTCCTTGACAACTTCTAACTTTAAACCTCCCATCTCCTTTTTTCTTCTTTTTTGGTTTATTTCCTCTTTTAAATACCATAACTTTTGATTTATTTATATTTACTTTAATTTCCCATTCTTCGCAGAATTCATGTATTCCGTTAATTGCTTTCTGCAGCCCAATTACCATTACAGCCGCAACCATAAGATCATCTGCGTATAATAAACCTGGTATCTCTGTATTTGCTATTATGGGACAGTGTGGATTTTTTTCTTTCACTCTTTCTAATATGTCATCTATGAATATATTAAATAATATAGGGCTCAATTTGCACCCTTCTCTTAACCCTATGTTTTGCTCAGTCATTTCTGTAATTCCATTATTTTTACATCTTACACAAAATTTTATATCTTTATAAATTTTCTTGATTTCTTTTACAAAATAATTTCCAGTATTTCATGCCCAATATAGAATGGGAGGATGCTAAGAACCATAGTAGTTAAAAAGCAACCATAAATAAAACTATTTAGTTTAAGAATGCTACTTTCAAAAACTTTTTGCAAACACCAATGTTCTGGAAGCAGTACAAGTTGGCAGGGTTTGTCATTAAAATTACACGGTAACAGAAGAGAACAAACTTAAAGAAATAATGTTTACACTCCATTAAGAGAATAGTGGCATATGACTACTTTTATACTATTCTGTCATATCAAAATGTGTTCAATGAATAAGTGCTTATGCCTACTTCAATGGTTATCATTACTGAGTGTGTCTATTTATCTCCTTTAATAAGTTTCTTAGCGCGAAGCTCTACCAATGGATAGAACAAGCATGTTCATCAATATTCATAGTGTCTAAATACTGCTGTCAGAATGCAATTGTTTTTGTTCAAACTGGTAAGATCGAATACCACGTTCACTCATTTTAAAAGCAGATGCCTATCACCTAGTACTAACTGGATTATGAGAGGTGATTGCATGGCTTTTAGGTCATAAACTATGAAGTATTGATAATGTGAGTTGGAATTGAAAGAGCTAATTGCTGTCATCATTATCAGAAGTGACCGACTGCTGTCCCTCTGAGCTCAGCTCTAGTCAAACGAAGTGGTCTGCTCTGTCCAGATCTCAAGATGAGCATGGGTTATCTCACACTTGACATTTCTACGCAAAAGGGCTCGGGCACCGATCCCCTCTTCGCAAGAGCATCTGCCACCTAGTTTCCTCTAATACCAGCATGCCCCGGTACCCAAACAAGTGTAACTGGGCAGCTGGTACATCCAACATCCTCTGGCATTGCCACACCAATCTGGATGTGGTTTTAACCACTCTAAGAGCTTTTAAAGCTGCCATACTACCCCTGCAGATGTGCACATCCACTTGTCTGTTGTAAATATGCACAGCACAGGCTAAGATCTCATAGACCTCAGCCTGGAAAACTGTGGCAAATCATCCAAGGGGAATGGCAAGCCTGGTTCTAGGGCCATAGACCCCAGACCCCATCCTGTCTTCGAGAGACACCTGGTCCCTGGAAGGTATTACCACAGAATACCCCAATCATTTGGGCTATAGGATCCAGAAAGGATCAGTGGGGTAGCTTGAAACATCGCCCCCCTACAGTCCAAAGGCAGTGGCTACCATCTCCACAAACAAGTGCAGAGGGGGAAGGTCTCTAAGGCAGACTGAGGAGTCGTACACACCGCCTCTGTTATCATACATACCAATGTTTGCAGTGAAACCAGCGTTCATCAGAGAGGCGGGCCACCAACCCAGTTATTGACAGTCTGGTAACCATTTGAACACCTTGGGTCTCAGGCCCCACCTTCGACATGCCCACAAGGAATTGTAGGCCTTCTTAATTTTGTAATCTCAGCCCAGCATCCAGAATAACTCCTAGGTACTTGACCACTCCGGAAAACTTTCAACTTCTTCCCAAACACATGGGGCTCTGCTAAACCTGGCAGACTCCTCCTCCTCCTTGTGAAGATCATTACTTCAGTCTTGTCTGGGTTAATGGAGAAGTCTGTTTCTCTCCACCATTCCTCTAAAGCCTGTAGGGAGCCAGCCCTGTATGAGTTCCCAAAAACATGGGGCTCTGCTAAATTTGGCAGCAGCCTCCTCCTCCTTGTGAAGATCATTACTTCAGTCTTGTCTGGGTTAATGGAGAAGTCTGTTTCTCTCCACCATTCCTCTAAAGCCTGTAGGGAGCCAGCCCTGTATGAGTTCCCAAACACATGGGGCTCTGTTAAACCTGGCAGCAGCCTCCTCCTCCTCCTCCTCCTCCTTGTGAAGATCATTACTTCAGTCTTGTCTGGGTTAATGGAGAAGTCTGTTTCTCTCCACCATTCCTCTAAAGCCTGTAGGGAGCCAGCCCTGTATGAGTTCCCAAACACATGGGGCTCTGCTAAACCTGGCAGCCTCCTCCTCCTCCTTGTGAAGATCATTACTTCAGTCTTGTCTGGGTTAATGGAGAAGTCTGTTTCTCTCCACCATTCCTCTAAAGCCTGTAGGGAGCCAGCCCTGTATGAGTTCCCAAACACATGGGGCTCTGTTAAACCTGGCAGCAGCCTCCTCCTCCTCCTTGTGAAGATCATTACTTCAGTCTTGTCTGGGTTAATGGAGAAGTCTGTTTCTCTCCACCATTCCTCTAAAGCCTGTAGGGAGCCAGCCCTGTATGAGTTCCCAAACACATGGGGCTCTGCTAAACCTGGCAGCCTCCTCCTCCTCCTTGTGAAGATCATTACTTCAGTCTTGTCTGGGTTAATGGAGAAGTCTGTTTCTCTCCACCATTCCTCTAAAGCCTGTAGGGAGCCAGCCCTGTATGAGTTCCCAAACACATGGGGCTCTGCTAAACCTGGCAGCCTCCTCCTCGTTGTGAAGATCATTACTTCAGTCTTGTGTGGGTTAATGGAGAAGTCTGTTTCTCTCCACCATTCCTCTAAAGCCTGTAGGGAGCCAGCCCTGTATGAGTTCCCAAACACATGGGGCTCTGCTAAACCTGGCAGCCTCCTCCTCCTCCTTGTGAAGATCATTACTTCAGTCTTGTCTGTGTTAATGGAGAAGTCTGTTTCTCTCCATCATTCCTCTAAAGCCTGTAGCGAGCCAGCCCTGTATGAGTTCCCAAACACATGGGGCTCTGTTAAACCTGGCAGCCTCCTCCTTGTGAAGATCATTACTTCAGTCTTGTCTGGGTTAATGGAGAAGTCTGTTTCTCTCCACCATTCCTCTAAAGCCTGTAGGGAGCCAGCCCTGTATCAGTTCCCAAACACATGGGGCTCTGTTAAACCTGGCAGCCTCCTCCTTGTGAAGATCATTACTTCAGTCTTGTCTGGGTTAATGGAGAAGTCTGTTTCTCTCCACCATTCCTCTAAAGCCTGTAGGGAGCCAGCCCTGTATCAGTTCCCAAACACATGGGGCTCTGTTAAACCTGGCAGCCTCCTCCTTGTGAAGATCATTACTTCAGTCTTGTCTGGGTTAATGGAGAAGTCTGTTTCTCTCCACCATTCCTATAAAGCCTGTAGGGAGCCAGCCCTGTATCAGTTCCCAAACACATGGGGCGCTGTTAAACCTGGCAGCCTCCTCCTTGTGAAGATCATTACTTCAGTCTTGTCTGGGTTAATGGAGAAGTCTGTTTCTCTCCACCATTCCTCTAAAGCCTGTAGGGAGCCAGCCCTGTATGAGTTCCCAAACACATGGGGCGCTGTTAAACCTGGCAGCCTCCTCCTTGTGAAGATCATTACTTCAGTCTTGTCTGGGTTAATGGAGAAGTCTGTTTCTCTCCACCATTCCTCTAAAGCCTCTAGGGAGCCAGCCCTGTATGAGTTCCCAAACACATGGGGCTCTGTTAAACCTGGCAGCAGCCTCCTCCTCCTCCTTGTGAAGATCATTACTTCAGTCTTGTCTGGGTTAATGGAGAAGTCTGTTTCTCTCCACCATTCCTCTAAAGCCTCTAGGGAGCCAGCCCTGTATGAGTTCCCAAACACATGGGGCTCTGTTAAACCTGGCAGCCTCCTCCTTGTGAAGATCATTACTTCAGTCTTGTCTGGGTTAATGGAGAAGTCTGTTTCTCTCCACCATTCCTCTAAAGCCTGTAGGGAGCCAGCCCTGTATGAGTTCCCAAACACATGGGGCTCTGCTAAACCTGGCAGCCTCCTCCTCCTCCTTGTGAAGATCATTACTTCAGTCTTGTCTGGGTTAATGGAGAAGTCTGTTTCTCTCCACCATTCCTCTAAAGCCTGTAGGGAGCCAGCCCTGTATGAGTTCCCAAACACATGGGGCTCTGCTAAACCTGGCAGCCTCCTCCTCGTTGTGAAGATCATTACTTCAGTCTTGTGTGGGTTAATGGAGAAGTCTGTTTCTCTCCACCATTCCTCTAAAGCCTGTAGGGAGCCAGCCCTGTATGAGTTCCCAAACACATGGGGCTCTGCTAAACCTGGCAGCCTCCTCCTCCTCCTTGTGAAGATCATTACTTCAGTCTTGTCTGTGTTAATGGAGAAGTCTGTTTCTCTCCATCATTCCTCTAAAGCCTGTAGCGAGCCAGCCCTGTATGAGTTCCCAAACACATGGGGCTCTGCTAAACCTGGCAGCCTCCTCCTCCTCCTTGTGAAGATCATTACTTCAGTCTTGTCTGGGTTAATGGAGAAGTCTGTTTCTCTCCACCATTCCTCTAAAGCCTGTAGGGAGCCAGCCCTGTATGAGTTCCCAAACACATGGGGCTCTGCTAAACCTGGCAGCCTCCTCCTCGTTGTGAAGATCATTACTTCAGTCTTGTCTGGGTTAATGGAGAAGTCTGTTTCTCTCCACCATTCCTCTAAAGCCTGTAGGGAGCCAGCCCTGTATGAGTTCCCAAACACATGGGGCTCTGTTAAACCTGGCAGCAGCCTCCTCCTCCTTGTGAAGATCATTACTTCAGTCTTGTCTGGGTTAATGGAGAAGTCTGTTTCTCTCCACCATTCCTCTAAAGCCTGTAGGGAGCCAGCCCTGTATGAGTTCCCAAACACATGGGGCTCTGCTAAACCTGGCAGCCTCCTCCTCCTCCTTGTGAAGATCATTACTTCAGTCTTGTCTGGGTTAATGGAGAAGTCTGTTTCTCTCCACCATTCCTCTAAAGCCTGTAGGGAGCCAGCCCTGTATGAGTTCCCAAACACATGGGGCGCTGTTAAACCTGGCAGCCTCCTCCTTGTGAAGATCATTACTTCAGTCTTGTCTGGGTTAATGGAGAAGTCTGTTTCTCTCCACCATTCCTCTAAAGCCTGTAGGGAGCCAGCCCTGTATCAGTTCCCAAACACATGGGGCTCTGTTAAACCTGGCAGCCTCCTCCTTGTGAAGATCATTACTTCAGTCTTGTCTGGGTTAATGGAGAAGTCTGTTTCTCTCCACCATTCCTCTAAAGCCTGTAGGAAGCCAGCCCTGTATGAGTTCCCAAACACATGGGGCTCTGTTAAACCTGGCAGCAGCCTCCTCCTCCTCCTTGTGAAGATCATTACTTCAGTCTTGTCTGGGTTAATGGAGAAGTCTGTTTCTCTCCACCATTCCTCTAAAGCCTGTAGGGAGCCAGCCCTGTATGAGTTCCCAAACACATGGGGCTCTGTTAAACCTGGCAGCAGCCTCCTCCTCCTTGTGAAGATCATTACTTCAGTCTTGTCTGGGTTAATGGAGAAGTCTGTTTCTCTCCACCATTCCTCTAAAGCCTGTAGGGAGCCAGCCCTGTATGAGTTCCCAAACACATGGGGCTCTGCTAAACCTGGCAGCCTCCTCCTCCTCCTTGTGAGATCATTACTTCAGTCTTGTCTGGGTTAAAGAAGAAGTCTGTTTCTCTCCACCATTCCTCTAAAGCCTGTAGGGAGCCAGCCCTGTATGAGTTCCCAAACACATGGGGCTCTGCTAAACCTGGCAGCCTCCTCCTCGTTGTGAAGATCATTACTTCAGTCTTGTCTGGGTTAATGGAGAAGTCTGTTTCTCTCCACCATTCCTCTAAAGCCTGTAGGGAGCCAGCCCTGTATGAGTTCCCAAACACATGGGGCTCTGTTAAACCTGGCAGCAGCCTCCTCCTCCTCCTTGTGAAGATCATTACTTCAGTCTTGTCTGGGTTAATGGAGAAGTCTGTTTCTCTCCACCATTCCTCTAAAGCCTGTAGGGAGCCAGCCCTGTATGAGTTCCCAAACACATGGGGCTCTGTTAAACCTGGCAGCAGCCTCCTCCTCCTTGTGAAGATCATTACTTCAGTCTTGTCTGGGTTAATGGAGAAGTCTGTTTCTCTCCACCATTCCTCTAAAGCCTGTAGGGAGCCAGCCCTGTATGAGTTCCCAAACACATGGGGCTCTGTTAAACCTGGCAGCAGCCTCCTCCTCCTCCTCCTCCTTGTGAAGATCATTACTTCAGTCTTGTCTGGGTTAATGGAGAAGTCTGTTTCTCTCCACCATTCCTCTAAAGCCTGTAGGGAGCCAGCCCTGTATGAGTTCCCAAACACATGGGGCTCTGTTAAACCTGGCAGCAGCCTCCTCCTCCTCCTCCTCCTTGTGAAGATCATTACTTCAGTCTTGTCTGGGTTAATGGAGAAGTCTGTTTCTCTCCACCATTCCTCTAAAGCCTGTAGGGAGCCAGCCCTGTATGAGTTCCCAAACACATGGGGCTCTGCTAAACCTGGCAGCCTCCTCCTCCTCCTTGTGAAGATCATTACTTCAGTCTTGTCTGGGTTAATGGAGAAGTCTGTTTCTCTCCACCATTCCTCTAAAGCCTGTAGGGAGCCAGCCCTGTATGAGTTCCCAAACACATGGGGCGCTGTTAAACCTGGCAGCCTCCTCCTTGTGAAGATCATTACTTCAGTCTTGTCTGGGTTAATGGAGAAGTCTGTTTCTCTCCACCATTCCTCTAAAGCCTCTAGGGAGCCAGCCCTGTATGAGTTCCCAAACACATGGGGCTCTGTTAAACCTGGCAGCAGCCTCCTCCTCCTCCTTGTGAAGATCATTACTTCAGTCTTGTCTGGGTTAATGGAGAAGTCTGTTTCTCTCCACCATTCCTCTAAAGCCTCTAGGGAGCCAGCCCTGTATGAGTTCCCAAACACATGGGGCTCTGTTAAACCTGGCAGCCTCCTCCTTGTGAAGATCATTACTTCAGTCTTGTCTGGGTTAATGGAGAAGTCTGTTTCTCTCCACCATTCCTCTAAAGCCTGTAGGGAGCCAGCCCTGTATGAGTTCCCAAACACATGGGGCTCTGCTAAACCTGGCAGCCTCCTCCTCCTCCTTGTGAAGATCATTACTTCAGTCTTGTCTGGGTTAATGGAGAAGTCTGTTTCTCTCCACCATTCCTCTAAAGCCTGTAGGGAGCCAGCCCTGTATGAGTTCCCAAACACATGGGGCTCTGCTAAACCTGGCAGCCTCCTCCTCGTTGTGAAGATCATTACTTCAGTCTTGTGTGGGTTAATGGAGAAGTCTGTTTCTCTCCACCATTCCTCTAAAGCCTGTAGGGAGCCAGCCCTGTATGAGTTCCCAAACACATGGGGCTCTGCTAAACCTGGCAGCCTCCTCCTCCTCCTTGTGAAGATCATTACTTCAGTCTTGTCTGTGTTAATGGAGAAGTCTGTTTCTCTCCATCATTCCTCTAAAGCCTGTAGGGAGCCAGCCCTGTATGAGTTCCCAAACACATGGGGCTCTGTTAAACCTGGCAGCCTCCTCCTTGTGAAGATCATTACTTCAGTCTTGTCTGGGTTAATGGAGAAGTCTGTTTCTCTCCACCATTCCTCTAAAGCCTGTAGGGAGCCAGCCCTGTATCAGTTCCCAAACACATGGGGCTCTGTTAAACCTGGCAGCCTCCTCCTTGTGAAGATCATTACTTCAGTCTTGTCTGGGTTAATGGAGAAGTCTGTTTCTCTCCACCATTCCTCTAAAGCCTGTGGGGAGCCAGCCCTGTATGAGTTCCCAAACACATGGGGCGCTGTTAAACCTGGCAGCCTCCTCCTTGTGAAGATCATTACTTCAGTCTTGTCTGGGTTAATGGAGAAGTCTGTTTCTCTCCACCATTCCTCTAAAGCCTGTAGGGAGCCAGCCCTGTATCAGTTCCCAAACACATGGGGCTCTGTTAAACCTGGCAGCCTCCTCCTTGTGAAGATCATTACTTCAGTCTTGTCTGGGTTAATGGAGAAGTCTGTTTCTCTCCACCATTCCTCTAAAGCCTCTAGGGAGCCAGCCCTGTATGAGTTCCCAAACACATGGGGCTCTGTTAAACCTGGCAGCCTCCTCCTTGTGAAGATCATTACTTCAGTCTTGTCTGGGTTAATGGAGAAGTCTGTTTCTCTCCACCATTCCTCTAAAGCCTGTAGGGAGCCAGCCCTGTATCAGTTCCCAAACACATGGGGCTCTGTTAAACCTGGCAGCCTCCTCCTTGTGAAGATCATTACTTCAGTCTTGTCTGGGTTAATGGAGAAGTCTGTTTCTCTCCACCATTCCTCTAAAGCCTGTAGGAAGCCAGCCCTGTATGAGTTCCCAAACACATGGGGCTCTGTTAAACCTGGCAGCAGCCTCCTCCTCCTCCTTGTGAAGATCATTACTTCAGTCTTGTCTGGGTTAATGGAGAAGTCTGTTTCTCTCCACCATTCCTCTAAAGCCTGTAGGGAGCCAGCCCTGTATGAGTTCCCAAACACATGGGGCTCTGTTAAACCTGGCAGCAGCCTCCTCCTCCTTGTGAAGATCATTACTTGAGTCTTGTCTGGGTTAATGGAGAAGTCTGTTTCTCTCCACCATTCCTCTAAAGCCTGTAGGGAGCCAGCCCTGTATGAGTTCCCAAACACATGGGGCTCTGCTAAACCTGGCAGCCTCCTCCTCGTTGTGAAGATCATTACTTCAGTCTTGTCTGGGTTAATGGAGAAGTCTGTTTCTCTCCACCATTCCTCTAAAGCCTGTAGGGAGCCAGCCCTGTATGAGTTCCCAAACACATGGGGCTCTGTTAAACCTGGCAGCAGCCTCCTCCTCCTCCTTGTGAAGATCATTACTTCAGTCTTGTCTGGGTTAATGGAGAAGTCTGTTTCTCTCCACCATTCCTCTAAAGCCTGTAGGGAGCCAGCCCTGTATGAGTTCCCAAACACATGGGGCTCTGCTAAACCTGGCAGCCTCCTCCTCCTCCTTGTGAAGATCATTACTTCAGTCTTGTCTGGGTTAATGGAGAAGTCTGTTTCTCTCCACCATTCCTCTAAAGCCTGTAGGGAGCCAGCCCTGTATGAGTTCCCAAACACATGGGGCGCTGTTAAACCTGGCAGCCTCCTCCTTGTGAAGATCATTACTTCAGTCTTGTCTGGGTTAATGGAGAAGTCTGTTTCTCTCCACCATTCCTCTAAAGCCTGTAGGGAGCCAGCCCTGTATGAGTTCCCAAACACATGGGGCTCTGCTAAACCTGGCAGCCTCCTCCTCGTTGTGAAGATCATTACTTCAGTCTTGTGTGGGTTAATGGAGAAGTCTGTTTCTCTCCACCATTACTCTAAAGCCTGTAGGGAGCCAGCCCTGCTCAGAAATTTTCCACTTGCTTTAAGGCATATGTCATCAGCATAGCCTTCCTCCCAGCCAGACACCACAGGGTAGGTGTGGGCAGCCTCAGGGCACTGTCGCCCTCATGGACAGACTCCCTTCCAAGGAGGTCGCAACCAGACTGACTCTCTAGACGTTTCCGAAGACACCTTCTACATCCAGGAAAACTGCTATGGTGAGTTCTCGACAGTCTCCAGCCTCACCACAAGCTGATGAAGTGCTGTATCTGTGGACTTACCCGGCCAATAGGCATACTGAATCTGTCCACCAGTACGCCATCCCTCAAAAATCTGTAACATAAGATCTCAATCTATAGACCCTATAGTGAGCTAGACCAGCTTAAAGAAAGCTAGTCTACTCTAGGATGTAGATTACATCATAATTATATTGTGTACTTGTATGTAAATGAATTATAGTTCTTATGTAGAGTACATTAGAGCTAAAAAATTTTAAAACATTATTGTTTATACTTAATGTAGTTATAAAATTTGGTAACATTTTATAGTTCAGTTATTTTTTTGAATGAAAGAAATCCTCCTCTGTATAGAAGGTGTGAGTGATGAGATATCTTTTCAATGCTAACTTGAATTTATTTTTATTAGTTTTCAGTTCCTTAATATATGATGGAAGTGAATTAAATAATACTATACCATTGTAGTAAGCCCCTTTTTGGAATACTTGTAGGTTATTGCTTGGCCTGTGTAAGTCTTGCCCATTTCTGGTTTGTTTGCTGTGTATGTCTGAATTTTTAATGAACACTTCTGGGTGGTCAACCACAGTTAAAAGTTCAGCTAAAATATATTCACAGGCTAATGGTAGAATTCCAAATATTTTGAATAGTGGTTTACAATGAGTTGATTTCTTTACACCTGCCATTATTCTTATTATCTTTTTTTGTAAAAGAAAGATTTTTTTTTTGCGTCTACTGAATTTCCCCAAAATGTTATTCCATAAGTCATAATTGAATGAAAATAAGCATAATATACTGTTTTAGGATGCTTTTATTTGTAAAATGAATTAATGATCTAATTGCAAAACAAGCAGAGCTTAGTTTTGGTAGGATGTAGTCAATATGGTCGTTCCAATTCATATTATGATCTATAATAAGACCAAGAAATTTTATGCTACAAGTTTCAGTAATTTCATTGCCTTCATGTTCAATTCTTATGTCTGCAATACTTTTATTTTTTGTGCAAAAATTGATATACTTAGTTTTTTCAAAGTTTATATGAATTTTGTTACTATCGAACCAATTATTTAGCACAATGAAAATACCGTTGGATACCTCTGAGAGGCGACTGATGTTGTGTTCTTTAATTATAATACTTGTATCATCAGCAAAGAGAACTGGGTGAGCATGTTCATTTATTACTCTGGGGAGGCCGTTGACATATATTAGAAACAATAATGGACCCAAAATCAAACCTTGTGGAACACCATGCTTTATTTCTGACCATTTGGAATATATTTTGGAATTATCTACAGAGTTTATTATGACCTTTTGATGTCTGTTTGATAGGTAAGATGCAATCCATTGATATGTTTTATTCTTAATGCCATAATATGATAATTTTGATAGGAGTATATTATGATTTACACAGTCAAATGCTTTTGATAGGTCACAGAATATTCCTAGTGTATTACATTTATTATCAAGTGATTTCAAAATTTCATTCATTAAGTTGAAAGTGGCATCACTGGTTGACATGTTTTTCCTAAATCCAAACTACTCCTTTGCTAAAATATTATTTTTAATTAGGTGGCGACATATTCATTTTTAAATAAGCTTTTCAAATACTTTGGAGAAAGCAGTTAGTAATGATACTGGTCTATAGTTCAACAGTTGTGACTTTTGCCCTTTCTTGTATAGTGGTTTAACTATAGAATATTTTAGCCTGTCAGGAAAAATTCCTGTTACAAAGGAGAAGTTACATATATGACTTAAAGATTTGCTAATTTTATCGGCGCATTGTTTTAATATCTTAGTAGTTATTTCGTCATAACCCGATGAATTCTTGCTTTTGAGGGATTTTATCGTTTTATTTACTTCTATCGTGCTCATGGGTACTATTTCTGTACAAATAGGCTGTTCTAAGCTTGCTTTTTTCAAATATGAAATAGGGTCCTCCACTTGTTGTTTGGACTGTAACAGTAAATTTTCTGCTAACTGAATATAATACTCATTAAATAATGTTGCTATTTCTTGTGGTTCTTTTGTGGTGATATGATATAATTTCTTTTATTTCATTTTTTGTGTGATGTTTACCAGTTTCCTTTTTTTATAATTTACCATATTGTATTAGGCTTGTTATTTGAGGACTCTATCCGCTTTTCATAGCAGAGTTTTTTAGCTGCATTTATAACCTTTTTTAAAATTTTACAATATTGTTTATAGTGTTGTCTGTTTCTCACAGTTGCTTTCTCTAGTAGCCAAGAAGAGTTCCCTTTTGTGTTAGCAGGATATCTTAATACCTTGTGTTAACCAGCTATTTCTAGGTGTGTTAATAATTTTCTTTACATGAGATGGAAAACTTGAGTTATGAATCCTTATGAAAGTATTTAGAAAGGAGTTAAACTTGTCATTCATATTGTTCTTTTTGTATATTTCTTCCCAGGTTTGTTCTGTAAGCTGGTAATTAAAGAGTTTTATGTTCTCACTGTTAATGACTCGGTAGTTGGATACATGATTCGTTATTTTGGAATGGGGAATGTTATAATAGATTTTAAGCAAGTGTCCATGATGGTCTGAAAGTCCATTAGTTAAGGGTTGGATTTCATAGTACTCATTTTTAGACATATCTATGAAAATATTATCAATAGCTGTTTTGGAATTTGTTTGAATTCTAGTTGGAAAGTTGACCGTATGCATAAGGTTGTATGTTCTTAATAATGAACAAATTTGTTCCTTTGGTTGCTGTCTTTAATAACGTCTATATTTAAGTCACCACAAAGTATAAATTCAATTTTAGGCTTGAATAGATATTTTAGAGCAGCATCCAGGAAGTTTTCAAAATTGGCAGCTGGGGCTCTGTATACTGTTAATATAATTAGTTCACTGTCTGGCATTTTTATATGAACCGCACAACACTCAAATGTTTGTTCTATACAGATCAATATTGTCAAACATAACCAAGATACTCACACCTCCTTTAGAGAGTTTTTTTCTACCAGTCTTTAACAGAAAGGATGTTAGATTGACAGGACGAAAATCCCTGGTCCTGCAACAGGATTGCCTACCTAGTTTAAGTATAAATATCATTTTTATATGAACCACGCAACACTCAAATGTTTGTTCTATACAGTATTTATCCAGATCAATATTGTCAAACATAACCAAGATACTCACACCTCCTTTAGAGAGTTTTTTTTCTACCAGTCTTTAACAGAAAGGATGTTAGATTGACAGGACGAAAATCCATGGTCCTTCAACAGGATTGCCTACCCAGTTTAAGTATAAATACCATTTTGGCCTGTCTCCAGAGGCAAAAAACATGCCTCATAGGCCCTGAATATTGTAAGTCTTTCAGTCCTCTTAAAGGAGAGCCGGGAAGATGCCAACCACACCTGCACCCTTATAGGGCTCAAAATATAAATGGCCTACTTTAGTTTTTTAAAAGTAACAATCTCGATGGTCACTGCCGAGCCTTCCTGCAATGGCCAGGTGTCCTACCAGAGCTTGGTTCTTGATTTGTAATGCAAGCCTCCAGCCTCCGTCTCTGACTGAGTCATAGAACCGGAGAGGTGTTCTAACGAGGTCAGCCTGGCCCCAGCTCCGGAGACAAGCACTTGACTGCTTCTGTACAGAAGAGCCTCCAAGATTCCTCAGGGGCCTTCCTGATTTCTTTTTTATATATTCTTTGGGATTCATAGATATTCCAGTTTCTTGACATTTGTTGGCCTTATACATGTTGTATAGCCTTCATGTCTTTTTCCTGATGGGCCTTAAAAAGAATTGCACCTGAATTTATCTTTAGCCTGAACCTCATGTATGAGGGGGCAGTTTCTTTCGTACGAGGACACAAGTGTGCTTGTAAAAACCCCACATACCCCTCCAGGTCATCCCGATTTCTTGGCTTAGTCTGGAGTCCACTCCTCAGCCCACCTTCCAGGTCTCTTCTAAAGGAGTACCAATTGCTCCTCCTTGGGTTCCTGTACAGGCGTTCCTTTCCTTTTCCCTCAAGACTAAAGTGTATGTGTCTGTATTCGGACACGGAAGGTTCAGAACAAACCCACCAGTCGTTAATATCCTCTAGTATCCCAAAGGACACTAGTGGCAAGTCTAGGAACTCCTCCCTTTGATAAGTCAGAACACCCCCTTGATTCACAATCTTGAGATCTTTAGAGCTCAGGTACTCGAGCATCTTCTCCCCTCTACCATTGATGTCTGTGCTGCCCCAAATGCTATGGTGGGTGCCAATCAACAGGGTGAGGTTTCTATCCTTGCAATAAATCACAAGGTCTTTGAACTCCTGAGGAGGTGGTGGTTCCTCAGAGTCATAGGAGAAATAGGCTGAGTAGACCACCACCTGATATGGCTTTCTGCCCTCCTCATACCTCACTGTCAGGGCCCAACTATTACTGAGTCATGCTCTAGATTTTACCTCAGACAAAGTGCTGAAAATAGTAAAGCCCTTTATATTTAGTCCCATGATACGGCCCTGTTGAAGTCAGGATTCCTGTATCATTACATTACTCAAAAGGCAGTTATACTGTGTTGCAGGTTAGCCTGAATGAACAAACCCATTTAAAAACATATTCCAAGGTCTCTCGTCCTCTTTAAGATCCCGGATACTCTCCTGGGGTGTTTGGAAGGTAGGGCCTGCATCTCCACATCTTTGGGAGTTGCCATCTCCTTTTGTGCACCCCATGCTATGATCAATCCAGTGTTCCTAAATGGGGCATCATCCGGCATTAGATACAGGGCCTGCATCTCCACATCTTTGGGAGTTGCCATCTCCTTTTGTGCACCCCAGCTGCCATGTTATGATCAATCCAGTGTTCCTAAATGGGGCATCATCCGGCATTAGATGCAGAGCCTGCATCTCCACATCTTTGGGAGTTGCCATCTCCTTTTGTGCACCCCATGCTATGATCAATCCAGTGTTCCTAAATGGGGCATCATCCGGCATTAGATGCAGAGCCTGCATCTCCACATCTTTGGGAGTTGCCATCTCCTTTTGTGCACCCCATGCTATGATCAATCCAGTGTTCCTAAATGGGGCATCATCCGGCATTAGATGCAGAGCCTGCATCTCCACATCTTTGGGAGTTCCCATCACCTTTTGTGCACCCCAGCTGCCATGCTATGTTCAATCCAGTGTTCCTAAATGTGGCATCATCCGGCATTAGATACAGGGCCTGCATCTCACATCTTTGGGAGTTCCCATCTCCTTTTGTGCACCCCATGCTATGTTCAATCCAGTGTTCCTAAATGCGGCATCATCCGGCATTAGATACAGGGCCTGCATCTCCACATCTTTGGGAGTTGCCATCTCCTTTTGTGCACCCCATGCTATGATCAATCCAGTGTTCCTAAATGGGGCATCATCCGGCATTAGATGCAGAGCCTGCATCTCCACATCTTTGGGAGTTGCCATCTCCTTTTGTGCACCCCATGCTATGAAAAATCCAGTGTTCCTAAATGGGGCATCATCCGGAATTAGATGCAGCGCCTACATCACCACATCTTTGGGAGTTCCCATCTCCTTTTGTGCACCCCAGCTGCCATGCTATGTTCCTAAATGGGGCATCATCCGGCATTAGATACAGGGCCTGCATCTCCACATCTTTGGGAGTTGCCATCTCCTTTTGTGCACCCCAGCTGCCATGCTATGTTCCTAAATGGGGCATCATCAAGCATTAGATGCAGGGCCTGCTCCAGAAGTTGCAGTTCCTATACCCTTTGCCTTTGTCCTCGTTCCAACTCAACTTTTGTATTCATGTTCCCTAATAAGGAGCCCTCTGGTTTAATGGAACCTGTAGTTCCCGTGAAAACTCAGGTCTGCTCACACAGATCCCTACATGCCTGGGTAAGGCTCCGTTAGAAACACATCTTCCCATGCACCCCATCACCTTAGGGTTGCAAAGTTGGTTCGAGGTCTCAAAATTAAATTGAGTTTCTTTTTTATGGACGCTGTTTAACTACTGTGATCCCTAGCATCCCATTGTATATTTGGCATGAAAAGAGGCAAGTTTGCTCAGAGGCCTCTATTGGGCTTGAGGTTCTTTTACTGCCATAAATCTACGACATAAGACCACTGGCTTTACTTCCCTTCCGAAGGAAGCCATGTTAACAATTTTTATGGCCGAAAAAAAATTCCATCGCCCTCCGCCACATTTGAAGCCGCTACCTCGGGAACTAGAGGATAGCATGGTAAGCACTACACCACCAAGGACATTTGAACTCATTACCTTGGGAACTAGAGGCTAGCATGGTAAGCACTACACCACCAAGGACGACATTTGAACCCGCTACCTCGGGAACTAGAGGCTAGCATGGTAGGCACTACACCACCAAAGACGACATTTGAACTCATTACCTTGGGAACTAGAGGCTAGCATGGTAAGCACTACACCACCAAGGACGACATTTGAACCCGCTACCTCGGGAACCAGAGGCTAGCATGGTAGGCACTACACCACCAAAGACGACAGTTGAACCCGCTGCCTCGGGAACTAGAGGCTAGCATGGTAAGCACTACACCACCAAGGACATTTGAACTCATTACCTTGGGAACTAGAGGCTAGCATGGTAAGTACTACACCACCAAGGACATTTGAACTCCATACCTCGGGAACTAGAGGCTAGCATGGTAAGCACTACACCACCAACGACATTTGAACTCATTACCTTGGGAACTGGAGGCTAGCTTGGTAAGCACTACACCACCAACGACATTTGAACTCATTACCTTGGGAACTGGAGGCTAGCATGGTAAGCACTACACCACCAACGACATTTGAACTCATTACCTTGGGAACTGGAGGCTAGCATGGTAAGCACTACATCACCAAGGACACTTGAACTCATTACCTTGGGAACTAGAGGCTAGCATGGTAAGCACTACACCACCAAGGACATTTGAACTCATTACTTCGGGAACTAGAGGCTAGCATGGTAAGCACTACACCACCAAGGACGACATTTGAACTCGTTACCTTGGGAACTAGAGGCTAGCATGGTAAGCACTACACCACCAAGGACGACATTTGAACTCATTACCTTGGGAACTAGAGGCTAGCATGGTAAGCACTACACCACCAAGGACGACATTTGAACTCGTTACCTTGGGAACTAGAGGCTAGCATGGTAAGCACTACACCACCAAGGACAACATTTGAACTCGTTACCTTGGGAACTAGAGGCTAGCATGGTAAGCACTACACCACCAAGGACAACATTTGAACTCATTACCTTGGGAACTAGAGGCTAGCATGGTAAGCACTACACCACCAAGGACATTTGAACTCATTACTTCGGAAACTAGAGGCTAGCATGGTAAGCACTACACCACCAAGGACATTTGAACTCATTACCTCGGGAACTAGAGGCTAGCATGGTAAGCACTACACCACCAAGGACATTTGAACTCATTACTTTGGGAACTAGAGGCTAGAATGGTAAGCACTACACCACCAAGGACATTTGAACTCATTACCTCGGGAACTAGAGGCTAGCATGGTAAGCACTACACCACCAAGGACAACATTTGAACTCATTACCTTGGGAACTAGAGGCTAGCATGGTAAGCACTACACCACCAAGGACATTTGAACTCATTACCTCGGGAACTAGAGGCTAGCATGGTAAGCACTACACCACCAAGGACATTTGAACTCATTACTTCGGGAACTAGAGGCTAGCATGGTAAGCACTACACCACCAAGGACGACATTTGAACTCATTACCTTGGGAACTAGACGCTAGCATGGTAAGCACTACACCACCAAGGATGACATTTGAACTCGTTACCTTGGAAACTAGAGGCTAGCATGGTAAGCACTACACCACCAAGGACAACATTTGAACTCGTTACCTTGGGAACTAGAGGCTAGCATGGTAAGCACTACACCACCAAGGATGACATTTGAACTCGTTACCTTGGGAACTAGAGACTAGCATGGTAAGCACTACACCACCAAGGACGACATTTGAACTCATTACCTTGGGAACTAGAGGCTAGCATGGTAAGCACTACACCACCAAGGATGACATTTGAACTCGTTACCTTGGAAACTAGAGGCTAGCATGGTAAGCACTACACCACCAAGGACGACATTTGAACTCGTTACCTTGGGAACTAGAGGCTAGCATGGTAAGCACTACACCACCAAGGACAACATTTGAACTCGTTACCTTGGGAACTAGAGGCTAGCCTTGTAAGCACTACACCACCAAGGATGACATTTGAACTCGTTACCTTGGGAACTAGAGACTAGCATGGTAAGCACTACACCACCAAGGACGACATTTGAACTCGTTACCTTGGGAACTAGAGGCTAGCATGGTAAGCACTACACCACCAAGGACGACATTTGAACTCGTTACCTTGGGAACTAGAGACTAGCATGGTAAGCACTACACCACCAAGGACAACATTTGAACTCGTTACGTTGGGAACTAGAGGCTAGCATGGTAAGCACTACACCACCAAGGACGACATTTGAACTCATTACCTTGGGAACTAGAGGCTACCATGGTAAGCACTACACCACCAAGGATGACATTTGAACTCATTACCTTGGGAACTAGAGGCTAGCATGGTAAGCACTACACCACCAAGGATGACATTTGAACTCATTACCTTGGGAACTAGAGGCTAGCATGGTAAGCACTACACCACCAAGGACGACATTTGAACTCATTACCTTGGGAACTAGAGGTTAGCATGGTAAGCACTACACCACCAAGGACGACATTTGAACTCATTACCTTGGGAACTAGAGACTAGCATGGTAAGCTCTACACCACCAAGGACGACATTTGAACTCGTTACCTTGGGAACTAGAGGCTAGCATGGTAAGCACTACACCACCAAGGACGACATTTGAACTCGTTACCTTGGGAACTAGAGGCTAGCCTTGTAAGCACTACACCACCAAGGACGACATTTGAACTCATTACCTTGGGAACTAGAGACTAGCTGGTAAGCACTACACCACCAAGGACGACATTTGAACTCGTTACCTTGGGAACTAGAGATTAGCTGGTAAGCACTACACCACCAAGGACGACATTTGAACTCATTACCTTGGGAAATAGAGACTAGCTGGTAAGCACTACACCACCAAGGACGACATTTGAACTCATTACCTTGGGAACTAGAGACTAGCTGGTAAGCACTACACCACCAAGGACGACATTTGAACTCATTACCTTGGGAACTAGAGACTAGCATGGTAAGCACCACACCACCAAGGACGACATTTGAACTCATTACCTTGGGAACTAGAGGCTAGCATGGTAAGCACTACACCACCGAGGATGACATTTGAACTCATTACCTTGGGAACTAGAGGCTAGCATGGTAAGCACTACACCACCAAGGACGACATTTGAACTCATTACCTTGGGAACTAGAGACTAGCATGGTAAGCACCACACCACCAAGGACGACATTTGAACTCATTACCTTGGGAACTAGAGGCTAGCATGGTAAGCACTACACCACCAAGGACAACATTTGAACTCATTACCTTGGGAACTAGAGACTAGCATGGTAAGCACCACACCACCAAGGACGACATTTGAACTCATTACCTTGGGAACTAGAGGCTAGCATGGTAAGCACTACACCACCAAGGACGACATTTGAACTCATTACCTTGGGAACTAGAGACTAGCATGGTAAGCACTACACCACCAAGGACATTTGAACTCATTACCTCGGGAACTAGAGGCTAGCATGGTAAGCACTACACCACCAAGGACGACATTTGAACTCATTACCTTGGGAACTAGAGGCTAGCATGGTAAGCACTACACCACCAAGGACGACATTTGAACTCATTACCTTGGGAACTAGAGGCTAGCATGGTAAGCACTACACCACCAAGGACATTTGAACTCATTACCTCGGGAACTAGAGACTAGCATGGTAAGCACTACACCACCAAGGACGACATTTGAACTCATTACCTTGGGAACTAGAGGCTAGCATGGTAAGCACTACACCACCAAGGACGACATTTGAACTCATTACCTTGGGAACTAGAGACTAGCATGGTAAGCACTACACCACCAAGGACATTTGAACTCATTACCTCGGGAACTAGAGGCTAGCATGGTAAGCACTACACCACCAAGGACGACATTTGAACTCATTACCTTGGGAACTAGAGGCTAGCATGGTAAGCACTACACCACCAAGGACGACATTTGAACTCATTACCTTGGGAACTAGAGACTAGCATGGTAAGCACCACACCACCAAGGACAACATTTGAACTCATTACCTTGGGAACTAGAGGCTAGCATGGTAAGCACTACACCACCAAGGACGACATTTGAACCCGCTACCTCGGGAACCAGAGGCTAGCATGGTAGGCACTACACCACCAAAGACGACAGTTGAACCCGCTGCCTCGGGAACTAGAGGCTAGCATGGTAAGCACTACACCACCAAGGACATTTGAACTCATTACCTTGGGAACTAGAGGCTAGCATGGTAAGTACTACACCACCAAGGACATTTGAACTCCATACCTCGGGAACTAGAGGCTAGCATGGTAAGCACTACACCACCAACGACATTTGAACTCATTACCTTGGGAACTGGAGGCTAGCTTGGTAAGCACTACACCACCAACGACATTTGAACTCATTACCTTGGGAACTGGAGGCTAGCATGGTAAGCACTACACCACCAACGACATTTGAACTCATTACCTTGGGAACTGGAGGCTAGCATGGTAAGCACTACATCACCAAGGACACTTGAACTCATTACCTTGGGAACTAGAGGCTAGCATGGTAAGCACTACACCACCAAGGACATTTGAACTCATTACTTCGGGAACTAGAGGCTAGCATGGTAAGCACTACACCACCAAGGACGACATTTGAACTCGTTACCTTGGGAACTAGAGGCTAGCATGGTAAGCACTACACCACCAAGGACGACATTTGAACTCATTACCTTGGGAACTAGAGGCTAGCATGGTAAGCACTACACCACCAAGGACGACATTTGAACTCGTTACCTTGGGAACTAGAGGCTAGCATGGTAAGCACTACACCACCAAGGACAACATTTGAACTCGTTACCTTGGGAACTAGAGGCTAGCATGGTAAGCACTACACCACCAAGGACAACATTTGAACTCATTACCTTGGGAACTAGAGGCTAGCATGGTAAGCACTACACCACCAAGGACATTTGAACTCATTACTTCGGAAACTAGAGGCTAGCATGGTAAGCACTACACCACCAAGGACATTTGAACTCATTACCTCGGGAACTAGAGGCTAGCATGGTAAGCACTACACCACCAAGGACATTTGAACTCATTACTTTGGGAACTAGAGGCTAGAATGGTAAGCACTACACCACCAAGGACATTTGAACTCATTACCTCGGGAACTAGAGGCTAGCATGGTAAGCACTACACCACCAAGGACAACATTTGAACTCATTACCTTGGGAACTAGAGGCTAGCATGGTAAGCACTACACCACCAAGGACATTTGAACTCATTACCTCGGGAACTAGAGGCTAGCATGGTAAGCACTACACCACAAAGGACATTTGAACTCATTACTTCGGGAACTAGAGGCTAGCATGGTAAGCACTACACCACCAAGGACGACATTTGAACTCATTACCTTGGGAACTAGACGCTAGCATGGTAAGCACTACACCACCAAGGATGACATTTGAACTCGTTACCTTGGAAACTAGAGGCTAGCATGGTAAGCACTACACCACCAAGGACAACATTTGAACTCGTTACCTTGGGAACTAGAGGCTAGCATGGTAAGCACTACACCACCAAGGATGACATTTGAACTCGTTACCTTGGGAACTAGAGACTAGCATGGTAAGCACTACACCACCAAGGACGACATTTGAACTCATTACCTTGGGAACTAGAGGCTAGCATGGTAAGCACTACACCACCAAGGATGACATTTGAACTCGTTACCTTGGAAACTAGAGGCTAGCATGGTAAGCACTACACCACCAAGGACGACATTTGAACTCGTTACCTTGGGAACTAGAGGCTAGCATGGTAAGCACTACACCACCAAGGACAACATTTGAACTCGTTACCTTGGGAACTAGAGGCTAGCCTTGTAAGCACTACACCACCAAGGATGACATTTGAACTCGTTACCTTGGGAACTAGAGACTAGCATGGTAAGCACTACACCACCAAGGACGACATTTGAACTCGTTACCTTGGGAACTAGAGGCTAGCATGGTAAGCACTACACCACCAAGGACGACATTTGAACTCGTTACCTTGGGAACTAGAGACTAGCATGGTAAGCACTACACCACCAAGGACAACATTTGAACTCGTTACGTTGGGAACTAGAGGCTAGCATGGTAAGCACTACACCACCAAGGACGACATTTGAACTCATTACCTTGGGAACTAGAGGCTACCATGGTAAGCACTACACCACCAAGGATGACATTTGAACTCATTACCTTGGGAACTAGAGGCTAGCATGGTAAGCACTACACCACCAAGGATGACATTTGAACTCATTACCTTGGGAACTAGAGGCTAGCATGGTAAGCACTACACCACCAAGGACGACATTTGAACTCATTACCTTGGGAACTAGAGGTTAGCATGGTAAGCACTACACCACCAAGGACGACATTTGAACTCATTACCTTGGGAACTAGAGACTAGCATGGTAAGCTCTACACCACCAAGGACAAAATTTGAACTCGTTACCTTGGGAACTAGAGGCTAGCATGGTAAGCACTACACCACCAAGGACGACATTTGAACTCGTTACCTTGGGAACTAGAGGCTAGCCTTGTAAGCACTACACCACCAAGGACGACATTTGAACTCATTACCTTGGGAACTAGAGACTAGCTGGTAAGCACTACACCACCAAGGACGACATTTGAACTCGTTACCTTGGGAACTAGAGATTAGCTGGTAAGCACTACACCACCAAGGACGACATTTGAACTCATTACCTTGGGAAATAGAGACTAGCTGGTAAGCACTACACCACCAAGGACGACATTTGAACTCATTACCTTGGGAACTAGAGACTAGCTGGTAAGCACTACACCACCAAGGACGACATTTGAACTCATTACCTTGGGAACTAGAGACTAGCATGGTAAGCACCACACCACCAAGGACGACATTTGAACTCATTACCTTGGGAACTAGAGGCTAGCATGGTAAGCACTACACCACCGAGGATGACATTTGAACTCATTACCTTGGGAACTAGAGGCTAGCATGGTAAGCACTACACCACCAAGGACGACATTTGAACTCATTACCTTGGGAACTAGAGACTAGCATGGTAAGCACCACACCACCAAGGACGACATTTGAACTCATTACCTTGGGAACTAGAGGCTAGCATGGTAAGCACTACACCACCGAGGATGACATTTGAACTCATTACCTTGGGAACTAGAGGCTAGCATGGTAAGCACTACACCACCAAGGACAACATTTGAACTCATTACCTTGGGAACTAGAGACTAGCATGGTAAGCACCACACCACCAAGGACGACATTTGAACTCATTACCTTGGGAACTAGAGGCTAGCATGGTAAGCACTACACCACCAAGGACGACATTTGAACTCATTACCTTGGGAACTAGAGACTAGCATGGTAAGCACTACACCACCAAGGACATTTGAACTCATTACCTCGGGAACTAGAGGCTAGCATGGTAAGCACTACACCACCAAGGACGACATTTGAACTCATTACCTTGGGAACTAGAGGCTAGCATGGTAAGCACTACACCACCAAGGACGACATTTGAACTCATTACCTTGGGAACTAGAGGCTAGCATGGTAAGCACTACACCACCAAGGACATTTGAACTCATTACCTCGGGAACTAGAGACTAGCATGGTAAGCACTACACCACCAAGGACGACATTTGAACTCATTACCTTGGGAACTAGAGGCTAGCATGGTAAGCACTACACCACCAAGGACGACATTTGAACTCATTACCTTGGGAACTAGAGACTAGCATGGTAAGCACTACACCACCAAGGACATTTGAACTCATTACCTCGGGAACTAGAGGCTAGCATGGTAAGCACTACACCACCAAGGACGACATTTGAACTCATTACCTTGGGAACTAGAGGCTAGCATGGTAAGCACTACACCACCAAGGACGACATTTGAACTCATTACCTTGGGAACTAGAGACTAGCATGGTAAGCACCACACCACCAAGGACAACATTTGAACTCATTACCTTGGGAACTAGAGGCTAGCATGGTAAGCACTACACCACCAAGGATGACATTTGAACTCATTACCTTGGGAACTAGAGACTAGCATGGTAAGCACCACACCACCAAGGACGACATTTGAACTCATTACCTTGGGAACTAGAGACTAGCATGGTAAGCACCACACCACCAAGGACATTTGAACTCATTACCTTGGGAACTAGAGACTAGCTTGTAAGCACTACACCACCAAGGACGACATTTGAACTCATTACCTTGGGAACTAGAGGCTAGCATGGTAAGCACTACACCACCAAGGACGACATTTGAACTCATTACCTCGGGAACTAGAGGCTAGCATGGTAAGCACTACACCACCAAGGACATTTGAACTCATTACCTTGGGAACTAGAGACTAGCTTGTAAGCACTACACCACCAAGGACGACATTTGAACTCATTACCTTGGGAACTAGAGGCTAGCATGGTAAGCACTACACCACCAAGGACGACATTTGAACTCATTACCTTGGGAACTAGAGACTAGCATGGTAAGCACTACACCACCAAGGACATTTGAACTCATTACCTCGGGAACTAGAGGCTAGCATGGTAAGCACTACACCACCAAGGACGACATTTGAACTCATTACCTTGGGAACTAGAGGCTAGCATGGTAAGCACTACACCACCAAGGACGACATTTGAACTCATTACCTTGGGAACTAGAGGCTAGCATGGTAAGCACTACACCACCAAGGACATTTGAACTCATTACCTCGGGAACTAGAGACTAGCATGGTAAGCACTACACCACCAAGGACGACATTTGAACTCATTACCTTGGGAACTAGAGGCTAGCATGGTAAGCACTACACCACCAAGGACGACATTTGAACTCATTACCTTGGGAACTAGAGACTAGCATGGTAAGCACTACACCACCAAGGACATTTGAACTCATTACCTCGGGAACTAGAGGCTAGCATGGTAAGCACTACACCACCAAGGACGACATTTGAACTCATTACCTTGGGAACTAGAGGCTAGCATGGTAAGCACTACACCACCAAGGACGACATTTGAACTCATTACCTTGGGAACTAGAGACTAGCATGGTAAGCACCACACCACCAAGGACAACATTTGAACTCATTACCTTGGGAACTAGAGGCTAGCATGGTAAGCACTACACCACCAAGGATGACATTTGAACTCATTACCTTGGGAACTAGAGACTAGCATGGTAAGCACCACACCACCAAGGACGACATTTGAACTCATTACCTTGGGAACTAGAGACTAGCATGGTAAGCACCACACCACCAAGGACATTTGAACTCTTTACCTTGGGAACTAGAGACTAGCTTGTAAGCACTACACCACCAAGGACGACATTTGAACTCATTACCTTGGGAACTAGAGGCTAGCATGGTAAGCACTACACCACCAAGGACGACATTTGAACTCATTACCTCGGGAACTAGAGGCTAGCATGGTAAGCACTACACCACCAAGGACATTTGAACTCATTACCTTGGGAACTAGAGACTAGCTTGTAAGCACTACACCACCAAGGACGACATTTGAACTCATTACCTTGGGAACTAGAGGCTAGCATGGTAAGCACTACACCACCAAGGACGACATTTGAACTCATTACCTTGGGAACTAGAGGCTAGCATGGTAAGCACTACACCACCAAGGACGACATTTGAACTCATTACCTTGGGAACTAGAGACTAGCTGGTAAGCACTACACCACCAAGGACGACATTTGAACTCATTACCTTGGGAACTAGAGACTAGCTGGTAAGCACTACACCACCAAGGACGACATTTGAACTCATTACCTTGGGAACTAGAGGCTAGCATGGTAAGCACTACACCACCAAGGACGACATTTGAACTCATTACCTTGGGAACTAGAGGCTAGCATGGTAAGCACTACACCACCAAGGACGACATTTGAACTCATTACCTTGGGAACTAGAGGCTAGCATGGTAAGCACTACACCACCAAGGACGACATTTGAACTCATTACCTTGGGAACTAGAGACTAGCTGGTAAGCACTACACCACCAAGGACGACATTTGAACTCATTACCTTGGGAACTAGAGACTAGCTGGTAAGCACTACACCACCAAGGACAACATTTGAACTCATTACCTTGGGAACTAGAGGCTAGCATGGTAAGCACTACACCACAAAGGACGACATTTGAACTCATTACCTTGGGAACTAGAGACTAGCTGGTAAGCACTACACCACCAAGGACGACATTTGAACTCATTACCTTGGGAACTAGAGACTAGCTTGGTAAGCACTACACCACCAAGGACGACATTTGAACTCATTACCTTGGGAACTAGAGACTAGCATGGTAAGCACTACACCACCAAGGACGACATTTGAACTCATTACCTTGGGAACTAGAGACTAGCTGGTAAGCACTACACCACCAAGGACATTTGAACTCATTACCTTGGGAACTAGAGGGTAGCATGTTAAGCACTACACCACCAAGGACATTTGAACACATTACCTTGGGAACTAGAGGCTAGCATGGTAAGCACACTAACAAGTACGACATTTGAACTCGCTACCTCGGGAACTAGAGGCTAGCATGGTAAGCACTACACCACCAAGGACATTTGAACCCGCTAGCTCGGGAACTAGAGGCTAGCATGGTAAGCACACTAACAAGTACGACATTTGAACTCGCTACCTCGGGAACTAGAGGGTAGCATGTTAAGCACTACACCACCGAGGACGACATTTGAACTCGTTACCTTGGGAACTAGAGGCTAGCATGGTAAGCACTACACCACCAAGGACGACATTTGAACTCGCTACCTCGGGAACTAGAGGGTAGCATGTTAAGCACTACACCACCGAGGATGACATTTGAACTCATTACCTTGGGAACTAGAGGCTAGCATGGTAAGCACTACACCACCAAGGACGACATTTGAACTCGCTACCTCGGGAACTAGAGGGTAGCATGTTAAGCACTACACCACCGAGGATGACATTTGAACTCATTACCTTGGGAACTAGAGGCTAGCATGGTAAGCACTACACCACCAAGGACGACATTTGAACTCATTACCTTGGGAACTAGAGGCTAGTATGGTAAGCACTACACTACCAAGGATGACATTTGAACTCGTTACCTTGGGAACTAGAGGCTAACATGGTAAGCACTACACCACCAAGGACGACATTTGAACTCATTACCTTGGAAACTAGAGGCTAGCATGGTAAGCACTACACCACCAAGGATGACATTTGAACTCGTTACCTTGGAAACTAGAGGCTAGCATGGTAAGCACTACACCACCAAGGACGACATTTGAACTCATTACCTTGGGAACTAGAGGCTAGCATGGTAAGCACTACACCACCAAGGACAACATTTGAACTCGTTACGTTGGGAACTAGAGGCTAGCATGGTAAGCACTACACCACCAAGGACGACATTTGAACTCGTTACCTCGGGAACTAGAGGCTAGCATGGTAAGCACTACACCACCAAGGACGACATTTGAACTCGTTACCTTGGGAACTGGAGACTAGCATGGTAAGCACTACACCACCAAGGACGACATTTGAACTCGTTACCTTGGGAACTAGAGGCTAGCCTTGTAAGCACTACACCACCAAGGATGACATTTGAACTCATTACCTTGGGAACTAGAGGCTAGCCTTGTAAGCACTACACCACCAAGGACGACATTTGAACTCGTTACCTTGGGAACTAGAGACTAGCATGGTAAGCACTACACCACCAAGGACAACATTTGAACTCGTTACCTTGGGAACTAGAGGCTAGCCTTGTAAGCACTACACCACCAAGGACGACATTTGAACTCATTACCTCGGGAACTAGAGGCTAGCATGGTAAGCACTACACCACCAAGGACGACATTTGAACTCGTTACCTTGGGAACTAGAGGCTAGCCTTGTAAGCACTACACCACCAAGGACGACATTTGAACTCATTACCTTGGGAACTAGAGACTAGCTGGTAAGCGCTACACCACCAAGGACGACATTTGAACTCATTACCTTGGGAACTAGAGACTAGCTGGTAAGCACTACACCACCAAGGACGACATTTGAACTCATTACCTTGGGAACTAGAGACTAGCTTGTAAGCACTACACCACCAAGGACGACATTTGAACTCATTACCTTGGGAACTAGAGGCTAGCATGGTAAGCACTACACCACCAAGGACGACATTTGAACTCATTGCCTCGGGAACTAGAGGCTAGCATGTTAAGCACTACACCACCGAGGATGACATTTGAACTCGTTACCTTGGAAACTAGAGGCTAACATGGTAAGCACTACACCACCGAGGATGACATTTGAACTCGTTACCTTGGAAACTAGAGGCTAACATGGTAAGCACTACACCACCAAGGACGACATTTGAACTCATTACCTTGGGAACTAGAGACTAGCTTGTAAGCACTACACCACCAAGGACGACATTTGAACTCGTTACCTTGGAAACTAGAGGCTAATATGGTAAGCACTACACCACCGAGGACGACATTTGAACTCGTTACCTTGGAAACTAGAGGCTAAAATGGTAAGCACTACACCACCAAGGATGACATTTGAACTCGTTACCTTGGAAACTAGAGGCTAACATGGTAAGCACTACACCACCGAGGATGACATTTGAACTCGTTACCTTGGAAACTAGAGGCTAACATGGTAAGCACTACACCACCGAGGACGACATTTGAACTCGTTACCTTGGAAACTAGAGGCTAGCATGGTAAGCACTACACTACCGAGGACGACATTTGAACTCATTACCTTGGGAACTAGAGGCTAGCATGGTAAGCACTACACCACCAAGGACATTTGAACTCATTACTTCGGGAACTAGAGGCTAACATGGTAAGCACTACACCACCAAGGACATTTGAACCCGCTACCTCGGGAACTAGAGGCTAGCATGGTAAGCACTACACCACCAAGAACATTTGAACTCATTACTTCGGGAACTAGAGGCTAACATGGTAAGCACTACACCACCGAGGACATTTGAAACCGCTACCTCGGGAACTAGAGGCTAGCATGGTAAGCACTACACCACCAAGGACATTTGAACCCGCTACCTCGGGAACTAGAGGCTAGCATGGTGAGCACTACACCACCAAGGACATTTGAACCCGCTACCTCGGGAACTAGAGGCTAGCATGGTAAGCACTACACCACCAAGGACATTTGAACTCGTTACCTTCGGGAACTAGAGGCTAGCATGGTAGGTGCTACACCACCAAGGACATTTGAACTTGTTACCTCGGGAACTAGAGGCTAGCATGGTAGGTGCTACACCACCAAGGACATTTGAACTCGTTACCTCGGGAACTAGAGGCTAGCATGGTAAGTACTACACCACCGAGGACGACATTTGAGGTCTGGTGTTTGTTATTTGGAGACAGGTCTGACTCAGCATGTCAGTAGCCAACCAATGCCACTGGTCTGGTGCCGGCGTGTCCGGTACCCACTCAAGGTCCAGCTTTAAGGACATACAGACTGTTAGGTCGCTCTAGAGGTTTCCGTGCAGTAGAGGTGACATCTGTGGGTGTGGTGGCAGCAATTCAAAAGTCATTACACAGCGTTAAGTTTTGTAATTAACAACTTTTCCCAAGTATCCAACTGTTTTGCTGGTTTTAGGAGTGTTATATTTGGTGTGATGTGGTGTGCAGCTGATGTGTCTCATAGGCTCTTTTTATCTGCTCTCTATCTTTATCTTTTATCTTATCTGTTCTTTTATGTTTGCTCTGTTTGTTTTACCTATATAGATTTGGTCACATTCAGGGCAATTACTTTGATAGGATTTCGGCTTTTTTGTTGTGAGGTCCTTCAATTTGCTGCAGAGTAATTTCTCTAGACTGTAGCTATATTTACTTTAGTTAACATCACATATTGAAGTACTGATAGTGCTGCAGCAAGACGCTGTAGTGCAATAACCATTGACCTTAAGATGGTGGAACTGCTGGTGGTGCTAATTATTCCTCATCACAAATCAACTTAATGTAATTCATTTTCGTGTTTTGTTCCCCATTTAAGTAAGAATCTGATTATCTTACACTCACATGACTTTTCCCTCTCTGCTCTTGCACCAACTGTTGTTACAAATGCTTATTCTTGTGTTTACTTCATGTTGATCAAGGTAAGCATTTACATATTTTGTTGTAGGTACAGGCAGGGCCAACTCAGCACTGTGCCATAATCACAATTGCCGCCCCCTTCACGCTTTCAGATATAACCTAATTGTTTTCCACACTGTCAGTACTCCACGACATGTAATTCTCATGTATATATTTGCATGGTAATCAATAAATAAAACTCAATATGGTGAAGGAAAACAAGATTGTTCTTCTGAGCAAAAGATAAAACCAAGCAAAGTCACACAATATTTCAGGTTTAGTGCGTCATCAGGAGAATAAAAACATACATGAAATGAAAGCACATTTGAGAACAGGTTAACAATCATCTTTATTATAGGGTATATAGTGTGTGCCATTTTGGCACAACCCCCCCTGCCAGAAGCAGAGCAAATCTTTTAGAATTATGTCCTAGGTGCTGCACTATTACTCAGAGTAGCGAAAAAGTTCACTGTTTGGCCACTGTCAGGGGAAAGGCAGTGAGGTTGCTGAACATCTCCCCGGCTCTGTCTAAATTTCTTTGTAACAACGTTTTTGTAAGCAACAACTATCTAAATTTCTATCCAGGACATGCGTACATATATGTTCAGAATTCGAGCAGTCTACATTTAATTCAGTGGAGGTCACGTAGAATATATACACTTTGGTACATTTCTTTGTACTTTCATGTAAAGATTTTGAGCAAGCTCACAAACCACTAAAGTGATGAAACCAAACAGAAAGGCAATGAGTAGAAAATGTTATGCACAGTGTAAAGGAACTTATGATGTTAAGGACATTTACTGTGAGATTGTATTATAAGTTCATTGACTGTTATATTAAAAGTTAAAGTTATCAGAAGAAACATATATTTGAGATGAACTTTTGTGAATGTTATCTAGTTTAAAGAAATGGAATTTTGCATTGCTATACAGGAACAGTAAACACAGTTGAAGTTATGTACACAGCCATTTCGCAACCAAGGTTTTCTATTGTCTTATTTCATGTCCCTAACATTTAAGCAATTGGTTAGCATCAGTCCACCCTTGATGTTGGGTGCTGTGGATTCGTAACAAACGTCAAAAGATTTACACCACTAAACACCAAGAGAAATATTTGTTATAAAAAAAAAAAAAAAAAAAAAAAGATAACAAATGAAGGGGGACATCTTACACACTGCAACCAGATCTATTATGCCTATCATTCCCAGGAGTGTCGTCCTTTGTGGTGTAGTGGTACCATGCTAACCTCTAGTTCCCAAGGTTGCGGGTTCAAACCCAGCAAACGGTAATGGGTTAGCATAGCTTCCTTCAGAAGGGTAGTAAAGCCAGTGATCCCATATTGTACGTAAAAGAACCTCAAGTCTGATAAAGAGGCCTCTGAACAACATTTGCAATCTTTCAGGCCCAATATATAATGCGACGAGGGCTAAGCAAGAGAGTGGATGTGTGAGGAGGAAGCTCCTGCAGTGGAAGAGAGTGGATGTGTGAGGAGGAAGCTCCTGGAGTGGAAGAGAGTGGATGTGTGAGGAGGAAGCTCCTGGAGTGGAAGAGAGTGGATGTGTGAGGAGGAAGCTCCTGGAGTGGAAGAGAGTGGATGTGTGAGGAGGAAGCTCCTGCAGTGGAAGAGAGTGGATGTGTGAGGAGGAAGCTCCTGGAGTGCAAGAGAGTGGATGTGTGAGGAGGAAGCTCCTGCAGTGGAAGAGAGTGGATGTGTGAGGAGGAAGCTCCTGGAGTGGAAGAGAGTGGATGTGTGAGGAGGAAGCTCCTGGAGTGCAAGAGAGTGGATGTGTGAGGAGGAAGCTCCTGGAGTGGAAGAGAGTGGATGTGTGAGGAGGAAGCTCCTGGAGTAGAAGAGAGTGGATGTGTGAGGAGGAAGCTCCTGCAGTGGAAGAGAGTGGATGTGTGAGGAGGAAGCTCCTGGAGTGGAAGAGAGTGGATGTGTGAGGAGGAAGCTCCTGGAGTGCAAGAGAGTGGATGTGTGAGGAGGAAGCTCCTGGAGTGGAAGAGAGTGGATGTGTGAGGAGGAAGCTCCTGGAGTGCAAGAGAGTGGATGTGTGAGGAGGAAGCTCCTGCAGTGGAAGAGAGTGGATGTGTGAGGAGGAAGCTCCTGGAGTGGAAGAGAGTGGATGTGTGAGGAGGAAGCTCCTGGAGTAGAAGAGAGTGGATGTGTGAGGAGGAAGCTCCTGAAGTGGAAGAGAGTGGATGTGTGAGGAGGAAGCTCCTGGAGTGGAAGAGAGTGGCTGTGTGAGGAGGAAGCTCCTGGAGTAGAAGAGAGTGGATGTGTGAGGAGGAAGCTCCTGGAGTAGAAGAGAGTGGATGTGTGAGGAGGAAGCTCCTGGAGTGGAAGAGAGTGGATGTGTGAGGAGGAAGCTCCTGGAGTGGAAGAGAGTGGATGTGTGAGGAGGAAGCTCCTGGAGTGGAAGAGAGTGGATGTGTGAGGAGGAAGCTCCTGGAGTGGAAGAGAGTGGATGTGTGAGGAGGAAGCTCCTGGAGTGGAAGAGAGTGGATGTGTGAGGAGGAAGCTCCTGGAGTGGAAGAGAGTGGAAGAGAGTGGATGTGTGAGGAGGAAGCTCCTGGAGTGCAAGAGAGTGGATGTGTGAGGAGGAAGCTCCTGCAGTGGAAGAGAATGGATGTGTGAGGAGGAAGCTCCTGGAGTAGAAGAGAGTGGATGTGTGAGGAGGAAGCTCCTGCAGTGGAAGAGAGTGGATGTGTGAGGAGGAAGCTCCTGGAGTAGAAGAGAGTGGATGTGTGAGGAGGAAGCTCCTGGAGTAGAAGAGAGTGGATGTGTGAGGAGGAAGCTCCTGGAGTAGAAGAGAGTGGATGTGTGAGGAGGAAGCTCCTGCAGTGGAAGAGAGTGGATGTGTGAGGAGGAAGCTCCTGGAGTAGAAGAGAGTGGATGTGTGAGGAGGAAGCTCCTGGAGTAGAAGAGAGTGGATGTGTGAGGAGGAAGCTCCTGGAGTAGAAGAGAGTGGATGTGTGAGGAGGAAGCTCCTGCAGTGGAAGAGAGTGGATGTGTGAGGAGGAAGCTCCTGGAGTAGAAGAGAGTGGATGTGTGAGGAGGAAGCTCCTGCAGTGGAAGAGAGTGGATGTGTGAGGAGGAAGCTCCTGCAGTGGAAGAGAGTGGATGTGTGAGGAGGAAGCTCCTGGAGTAGAAGAGAGTGGATGTGTGAGGAGGAAGCTCCTGGAGTAGAAGAGAGTGGATGTGTGAGGAGGAAGCTCCTGGAGTAGAAGAGAGTGGATGTGTGAGGAGGAAGCTCCTGGAGTAGAAGAGAGTGGATGTGTGAGGAGGAAGCTCCTGGAGTAGAAGAGAGTGGATGTGTGAGGAGGAAGCTCCTGGAGTAGAAGAGAGTGGATGTGTGAGGAGGAAGCTCCTGGAGTAGAAGAGAGTGGATGTGTGAGGAGGAAGCTCCTGGAGTAGAAGAGAGTGGATGTGTGAGGAGGAAGCTCCTGGAGTAGAAGAGAGTGAATGTGTGAGGAGGAAGCTCCTGGAGTGGAAGAGAGTGGATGTGTGAGGAGGAAGCTCCTGGAGTAGAAGAGAGTGGATGTGTGAGGAGGAAGCTCCTGCAGTGGAAGAGAGTGGATGTGTGAGGAGGAAGCTCCTGGAGTAGAAGAGAGTGGATGTGTGAGGAGGAAGCTCCTGGAGTAGAAGAGAGTGGATGTGTGAGGAGGAAGCTCCTGGAGTGGAAGAGAGTGGATGTGTGAGGAGGAAGCTCCTGCAGTGGAAGAGAGTGGATGTGTGAGGAGGAAGCTCCTGGAGTGGAAGAGAGTGGATGTGTGAGGAGGAAGCTCCTGGAGTGGAAGAGAGTGGATGTGTGAGGAGGAAGCTCCTGGAGTGGAAGAGAGTGGATGTGTGAGGAGGAAGCTCCTGCAGTGGAAGAGAGTGGATGTGTGAGGAGGAAGCTCCTGGAGTGGAAGAAAGAAGGGCTTAAGTAACCATGGGAATTGATATTGAGGTGCACAGAGCAAGAATTGGAGCATTTAATAAATTAAAATGGAAGGATTTTAAAACAAACAAAGGTGTAGAAGAGATGGTAAACATGTTTCTTCTCACATGTGTAATAGGTATACTATTGGTAATTGGTGGAGTTGAAATCAACCCTGGGCCAAATGGGGATCGAAACGTCGTGGAACAAACATTTGCATACATTAAAGATATGGATGAGAGATTAGGAAATAAACTCAATGGAATGGAAAAGGAACTAATAGATATTAAGAGAGAGATTAAAAATGAAATGCAAGATATACGAAATGAGGTACAGAAAGTTAAAAGAAGAGTTGAGCTGCTGGAAGAGAGACACCGAAGATTTAATTTGGTTATAGCAGGAGTGAAAGAAAGGAACGGAGTATGGCCTGTAGATGAGGTCAGAGAGATTATAGAAGGAAAGCTTGGCTTGAAGCTTCAGGGCTGGGAGATTAGAGAAGTATTTAGAGTGGGGAGATCAAGAGGAGCCAGAATGATAGTTGCAAGATTTACATCAGTGCAGTTTGTCTATGAAGTATTGAAGAAATCAAAGTTATTAAAAGGAACAAATATCTTTATAAATAGAGATCTATCGGTGGAACAATGGGCCTTGAAGAAGGATTTAATACAACAAATGCTGCTGGCTAGAATGGAAGGGAAATGGGCCTTCATAAAGAATCTACGATTATGGGTCGATGGGCGTATGGTGATGGGATACGAAAGTGACACAAGGAACACGAGATCGCAGAAGCAGGATATGATTCAACAAAATACATCCAAGACCAGAGAGAAGGAATGCAGAGGAAGTCCAAAGAGCGATTGGAGACCAGAGGATAAGGATCGATATATGGAAGTTACATCACCGGCATGTGGGGCTGGCAGAAAGAAGATGACGGTGTTAGAGAGTAGGCGTGGCCAAGACGCAGTTAGAACGTCAGATCAAAGTGATGCAAGGGTATCAGCTGGCGAAACAAGGAAAATGGAAGTTACGTCACGGCTACGTGGGGCTGGAGGGAAGAAGATGGCTGAGTTGGAGAGGGGATTAAGAGCCGAGGCAGTGACGTCAGATCAGAGTGATGTATGGACAACAGCTGGCAAAGTTAGAAAAGTGGCATCATCGAGGAGGTAGGGAGTTCAATCGACACGTGATTTGATTGCAGGCAGGGCAGAGGCGTGGTTTCAGAGTGGCGAATTGGTGGAAGAAGAAAGCATTGTGTTGACACCTAATGGGAGTCTACGGATTTTGGACAGAAACAAAGCGGGACCGTTAAAGGAGCTAACAGAAATAGATTTATGGAGTAGGAAAGTGTGCCATACATATAGAAATAGTGCAGGCTCTGTGAGAAGTATGGGAAAACAGAAGCAGTAATAATGAAGTAAATAGAATAGGGAGGGAGAGTGACTATAGAATGTATAGAAGGGAATAAATTAGGCAAAGTAAAGACAAGGTATTGCTAAGCAAGTGATAGATTTTATGAAATCGTGAAGTGAATGATTTAGATATAAAGGACAGTAAACACGAGAGGGCTAGGAGGGAGAGGTACATTTCTTAGTATGAACGAGCAAGTGTTGTTATGGTCGATCAGTACGGGGTACAAATAAACATTCTCTAAATTGCATCTAATAGTTCCCATTTCCCGCTGATAGTGGAGTATTACAGATGGCGGAGGAAGCAAGGGGAAGGGGAGAAGAACAGTAAGCAGTATAGTGAATTTAAATGAGAAACGTTAGTGATATGAAGCTAACTCAACACACACGCCTTGTAAATGCGGAAGCTTGGGTACAATCGGCAAAAGGAGCCAGGGCTCGATGCTGATCATGCCCAAATGTATTGTATTAGCTCAACACTCAATAAAGATATCATATCATATAATGGGACGCTAAGAAGTCAGAGTAGTTAAAGAGCGTCCATAAATAAAACTCGACTTATTAATTTGGAGGAAGGAGTAAAGCTATAGTGGCTTGAAACACTCCTGTTTATAAACTTGACGCTTATTGTAGATCACCTGCCTGGGATGTTTTGACCAGAATTATCAATGAAGGTCACATCATTTCTCAGCAGTTTCATGGGAAAAAAGTCATTTATTTTCAAAAATGTTGTTCGTGGTGGCATACAGTCACATCTTAAAAGGTGGGACCACAAAACAGTAAACTAAAGGACTCAAATCAATAACGAATATCTCAAAAGTGGAAAATACCACAAATTTTTTCATATAAATTGTGTTTTTAATGAGATCTACTTTTTTCATGCAGTAAATTTTGTCAGCTCACTCATAGGTTTACAATAAGTTACACAAACTTATACAAAACTCACTCCAAATGAAGAGGACTAGTATTTTAATAAAAAATTGTTAAGAAATATCTTTGAGAAAATCAAAATTTTCCATGTAGCTTGGGGTGGAGGGAACTTTCTTGAAAATCTTAACTTGAGTTTCATGTTTATCTGGCATCTTCACTTTCTCTACTATGTATTGTATGCCACCCAAAAATACAATGTCGATATTTTACCAGAAATATGTTTTGAGGTCCCCTGAAGCCAAAAAAAAAAGCATTTTAGAAAAAAGCCTGTGTGTGTATTTGTGAACAGCATAACTCAAAAATCTGATGGATACATTCACATGACTTTTCTCTATGCTCTATCTTTATTTATACAAATTATTCTTACTAAAGCTTATTTTTCTATCTACTTCATTTTAATCCAAATAAACCTTTGCAGAAACAGGTACATTACAATTTTCTTATAGATGCAGAGGGAACAGTGTTAGTCAAATGTTTAACAACACAATGTCAGCCTGTTTCCATGACATAGCAAGAAACAACTGAAAATCGATGACATTTTAAAAGAATGACAAGCACAATTCAAACCTTTAATAACGGATATCTCAGAAACAGCTAATGCCACACAAAAACTGATTTTAAATATATTGTGTGTTTTAAAGAGATCTGCATTTTTTTGTATGGTATACATTTTCGTCTCTCCCTTAACGTTTACCAGTTTTACAAAATTCCTTCCGAATGAAAAGGACTTCACTCAAGATATACATTTTATTTGTCATGTAAATATCTTTAATATATGGTATTTTAATCTAAATCATTAGAGCCATTTTTTAAAGAATCTAAATTTTAAAAAAATGTTCCATGTAAAGGATAGTTTTGGGCGGGGGGGATTTTGTTGAAAATGTTTGTATCACATCTTTGGATGGACCTGAACCTAAATACCAAGTGGGGTATTTATCCAACTTTTTGTTTTTGAGTTATGCTGTTCACACATACACAAGGACCTCTTTCTAAAAATGCCTCAGGGGGCCTCAAGACATCTCCGTGAAATCTCAGTATCAAAGTTTTGGGTAGAATTCAATACGTACTGTGTATGTGGTAGAGAAAGTAAGAATGATGCCACGCAACACAAAAATCCCCTCGCCCTAAAGTAACCTTTTCATGCAAAATTTTTCAAAAATTTTGATTTCCTCAAAAATGGTCCTAACAATTTTTATTAAAATACTGTATGTTTCAAATTGTTTCATGACAAGTGAAATATATATCTTTACTCTAGCGACTTGATAACTGATAAACCACAAGAGACTACACAAACAATGTCTATATTTTTAAAGCACACAACGAGATATTCTTTGTTATTGGTTTTTTGAACTTTCAAATACCTATACTTTCCTCAAATAGGAATTCTCTCTCTCTGCCATGCAAAGAGAACACAATTTCAAAGCCATTACATAGCAATCCACTACTAAAACATTTGACTATTGCTGTATTCCATTGTAACTACAAGCAAATATTTATCTTGATAAACACAAAGTTGATAGAGTGAGTGCTGCTACACATCACATTGCTTTTTTACTTTCTCTGCTACATGTAGGGGAAGTATGGCATTCCACCCAAAAATTCAATATCGAGATTTCACCAGAAATACATGTTTTGAGGCCCCCTGAAGGTCCATGTGTGTGTCTGTGAGCAGCATAACTCAAAAATGAAAAGTCGGATAAATACCAAATTTGGTATTTAGGTTCAGTATCTTTCAAAGATGCGACACGAACATTTTCAAGAAAATCTCTCCATCCCAGACTACCCTTTACATGGAACATTTTTAAAAAATTTTGATTTTCTCAAAAATGGCTCTATTAAAATATCATATGCTAAGACATTTTTATGTCAAATGAAATGTATATGATGAATTTTCTGGGAATGTCCCCAAAAGTCCTCTTTATTCTGAATGACTTTTGCATAACTGAAAAACAGTATGACATAGACAAAATTTTACTACACAAAAAACGTAGATCTCGTTAAAGCAACAATTTATGTCATATACACTTTTTTTGTCGAGTGAACCATTTTCGAGATATTCCTTGTTATTTGTTTGAATTTTCCAATACTTATACTTTTTCTCAAATGGGAATTTTTTTATTGTCCTGGTAATGCAAAGAGAATGGAATACCCCACATAGCAACCAGCTCTTAAAACATTTGACTATCACTTAAAGCCTACCATATTCCCCTTGCATCTACAAGAAAATTAGCAATAAGATAATTTCTGTAAATGTTTATATCGATTAACATGAAATAAGTGGACAATAAGCGTTTGTAACAATGGTTTGTACAAGAGTAGAGAAAGTCATGAGAGTGCAACACATCAGATTTATATATATATATATATGCTGTTCTCTTCACACATCACTCAACATTTTTTTGTTTTTTCTGGATTTGGGAACCTCAAACATGTACTTGAGAGCAAATGTCAATTTCAATTTTTGATTGGAATACAACGCCTACTTCCTTACTTACTAATAGTTAAACAGTAATGTGATACATTAACATGACTTTCTCTACCCTCTACACAGACTATTCTTACTAAAGCTTATTTTCTATCTACTACATTTTAATCGAGATAAACCTTTACAGAAACAGCTACATTACCCATTTCATTATAGATACAAAGAGAACAGCGATAGTCAAATGTTTAACAACTGGACGCTATATGCTGGCCTTAAAATTCCATACTGTTTCCATGACATCGCGAGAAATAACTGAATGTTGACACGACTTTAATAGAATTTCCAAGAAATGATCAATTCAAACTTTTAATAACGGAAATCTGAGAAACGCTTATGGCACAAGAAAAACTTATTTTAAGTAAATTGTGTGTTTTAAAGGATCTACATTTTTTTGTATGGACATCTTTGTCTATTGCTTAACATTTGCCAGTTATTTAAGACTATACAAAATTCCTTCCAAGTAAAGAGGACTTCAGAGCCTATTCCTAGAAAATTCAGGATATACATTTTATTTGTAATGTAAAGGTCTTTAATATATGGTGTTTTAATAAACATTATTACAGCCATTTTCAAAAAATCAAACTTTTTGAAAAATTTTCCAAGTAAAGGTACGTCATACACACACACACACACGCACGCACACACACACACACGCACACACACACATGCACACACAATGGATCTTTTTTCTAAAAATTCTGTTTTTGGATTCAGGGGGCTTCAAAACAAGTATTTCTGGCAAAATTTCGGTATTGAATTTTTGGGTGGAATGCAACACTTCCTCTACCTACTATGTGGTAGAGAAAGTAATAAATGATATGTTAACAAATTATTTGTTGTATGTATAAGGGTGATTCAAATATAAATGGTAATTGAGCAAGGAGTTGCAAGTGGTGGGATGGGTTATTATAAAGTTGTCAACCAATGAAACCCCCTACTTACTTGTAGGCTCAGTTTCAGGACACTACACTGGGAGTGCTCATACCATTATCAGTGACTTTACAAAAATTACTGCAAAACAGATCAGGTTGCAGATCTGCGAGACAATTCCGGCGAGAATGGGAGGATGTTTTTAGGCACATTGTCACATGTGATGAGACATAGGTCCATTATTACACCCCAAAATCCAAAATGGCGAGTGAGGAGTGGCAAAGCCAGCCCAGTGAAGACCAAAACCCGCCTCTCAGCTGTTAAAGGGGACACGTTGAAGAATATGCATTGAGAAACCCTCAAGCATCCTCCTTGCAGTCCAGATTTGTTCCCCCCTGACTGGTTTTGGCTTGCGCCCATGAAAGAATAGCTCGGAGGGTAGCGATTTAAAAACAATGAAGATGTACACAACTGGTTGATGACACGCCCTCCAACTCTTTTTGAACAAATCCTTGACAAAAGTGTGAAGGAGGCTATGTAGAGAAAAGCTAAACTGTCACTTCTGTATATGATTAATCAATAAATGTATAACACAATTACTGTTTATATCTGAATCAGCCTCATATTAATATTGAAAAAGAGATATTTCTGTGTACAGGATAATCTGAAAAACCACTCAACAAATTTTTATAATTCTTTCACCATTTAAAAACTCAATTCTTTCCAGCAGTCATGGTCTATAAACACCTTCTAATTTAATTTCATAATTACTTCAAAATTGAAAAGTATTTACAAAGCACTGGAACTTGAATATGAATGCATTTAAGTTATTGAAAAACATGCTTGCAAAGAAGACTTTGAATTTACTTGGAAATGCCACGACTAAAAAATAATTGCTACTACTTCACAGAATGTGCATTTAAAATAAGACAAATACCATTCCAAATTATATATGAATATGGTCAGAGATTAGCAAAATAAAAGAGAAGCAAACATGCAATCCCAATACCAAAATATTGAAATAATACTTTGTAACAAGGTTTTGATATTTTTGCAGTAAATGATAAAATAGAAATAAACAAAAATGGAAGAAAGCCGTACAATACAAACCTAAAGGAAAGTTGGGACTAAGGCCAGAATCTATGTTCACCAGCTTCACCTCTGTTTTGTTGTAAATGTTCAAGGTTTCTGTATTACTGTGTAGCTTTTGTTTTTAAACAGGAGAAGGTACAAAGGTTTAAAGGTTCACCTACTGCGATTATCTAACAACTTGCTCGACCATTCCGACCAATGACTCGATGTCATTCGAGTATAAAAAGCTACCTGTGCAATAAACGAGCTGGTACTGTCCAGTGTAACATCACAAATTACTCAACCAATATTCATAACAACTGACAGCATTATTGTTTTGAGATATAGTTTCAAATGCTCCAACTGCGGGCAAGCGATATGGAACCTTCACTCCACAGAATCAGTGATATCACCATAAAATGGTTCAGATCTTACTTAAATAGGATCCAGAAAACCAGAATCAATGGTTGTGATTCAGAACCAGCTATTATTACTAGAGGTGTCCCACAAGGTTCTATACTTGATCCTGGGTTATATTTAATATTTATAAACGATCTGCCATACTATCTTAACAAAGATTCAATAGCTGTGCTTTTTGCAGATGATCACAGTGTACTTATATCTGAAAAGTCACATCAGCAATTAAGAAATTCTATCAATAAAGTGTTCCAACAGCTCAACTTTTGGTTTGAATCTAAGAAGCTTTCATTAAACTATGATAAAACCAATTTTATTCAATTTCAAACGAAGCATAAACAAGTGAATGAATTAACAATCAGGTACAACAATTACACCATAAATAAAGTATCTGTTACAAAATTTCTTGGGTTTCAAATAGATGGAGAGCTCAACTGGAGAAAACAAATAAAAATCATGCTGCCAAAACTCAGCTTGGCTTGCTTTGCCTTAAGAAACTTAAAAAATTTGCTCCACCAAAATGCCTTAAGAACAGCATATTTTGCCTACTTTCACTCCCTGTTGCGATATAGAATAATGTTCTGGGGTAATTCGGCACATAGCAAGCAAGTATTTATATTACAAAAAAAGGCCATGCGTATTATCTGTGGTGTTGTGTTCCGTCATTTCTGTCGACCCTTGTTCAAAACCCCCAAAAATTCTTAATCCCACTGGTGAATACATATATTCTCTCTTGAGCTAACTTACAGATAATTATGATAACTTCACAATGAACCTTGCTGTGCATGACCATAATACAAGGCATGCAGGCGATTTACATAGACCAGCAAATAGCTTAAAACTGTTCCAAAAAGGATGTTACTATTCTGCAATAACAATTTACAATAACCTTCCATGCTTCATAAAACTATTAGGCAAGCCTAATCAACATAACATCTTTAAGAAAGAGCTAAAGTCTTTCTTATATACTCACTCCCCATATACTATATATGTTGTGTAACATATAAATATTCAATACATAGGGCAGGTGGCATATGATTATTTGTTATTGTACTACTGTAATGCATGCTGAGATGTTTACTCTTGGAATGGTGATGGTTTGCAAATTTTCATTTCTTAGATAATGCATGGTGTGCAGTGAGAGAGAAGGAGAGGGGGAAATGTTCTTGGTGTTGGGTATGTTATTAGTTATTCTGCATATTTCATAATTGTATGACGTGTTCAATGTCCCTGAGCGTTGCTCACAGTTCGAGCAAATGAACAAACAAATATGCTACATTAGTTTGAAAACTGAGTAATGTCGTAGATTTCAAGTTAGTTTATTATTGTTATTGTTTTAACAACATGGCATTAGCTCAATGCAATGCACCACATGGAAGTAATTTCCGGACTGCAACTGACTGCTCAACCCCATCCGTTGTGTGTGAGGAGTGAAACAAACATAAAACTTCATATGATACTTTTAAACACTATTCTAAGGGAAAAACACCTTTACTAGTAAAATATATCCTCAATTTTACAAACCACATCTCGAAGTTTCAATTCACTGACCTTTATATAAAGACAAGTTCACTTTCAGATTCATATGATACTAAATGCATTAATGTTGTTGTGATAAATGTGGGTTTTATTCCTTTAACTCTTACAGAATCCTATTTTTGTCAAGTTACAAAACGTTAATATTCAAAGTTTCATCCATATCTGTTCATTTTTTACCTTCTCTATTACAGAATGTAATGTATTCCACTTCAATACCCAGATTTAACCACAAATACAAGTTCTGAGGCCCCTTCAATAAAAAAATAAAAAAAGGAATTTTTTGGAAAAGACCTGTACATCACTAAAAACAAGTAGAGTAAATACCAAACTTGTCCCATTTCTGCGTAATAATGTATATTTCACATGTGCGATCATGTATTTACTCTGATATTAAAGTATTTTTATTGGGTATGAATCAACATGCAGTTTTTGTACAATTTGATGCAATATAACAAACAATAAAAGAATTCTTTAATACCGAACCTCTTCCTGTTTTGCCACAATGACCTTTGGGTAATGTTGCTCCAGAGGTCGACGTGTCATGGCGGACGATGTAAATGCGCAATGTCAGGTACTAACTGTTAAACAGAAAAAACACTGCCGCATTAGTAAAACCGGAAACAGTTTGGTATTGTTGTGAACTGTTATATACTGTCATAATAGAAAAGCGCGAAATAGTGAATAATTTCAATAAAGCTGAATATTAAACATGAAACAGAAAAAAATATTGTTATTGTCTAATGCTTGGCGTTTAGTAATGACCATTAGCACTCATGCACTACTAAATAAATGTAATAGAACTTAATGATTACCGTGCAACAGTAAGCAAAATGTAATACAACTAAATAATTACCACGTAGCAGTAAACAAATGTAACAGAACTAAATAATTTCCGTGACGCAATTAAGTAAATGTAGTACTACTAAATAATAATGAATGCTACTGTAATTATGTCCAAGGACATATCTGCTCTTTCACGATGCAATTGTTAGCCTTAATAAAGGCTGTTTTACATCGATGCATATAAGGAAGACAGATGTAGCAGAAAGATTAAGTTCTGGAAGATAGGCAATGAGGAAATATAAAATTTTGGAAGAAAAGAAAGACGAAAAGGAAGTTCTGAGGGACAAGATGAACCAAAATAGAGCTACGAAGATGTTGTGTTGCAGGATAATTCTCGGAGAGTGTCACAAGCACATTCTGAAACACTCTCCGAATGGGACAGCTGTTCCTGTACATGAACTCGTGCAAGTATGAGTTGAAGAGCTCATGAGAAGTGCCGAACTGCCTCCTAAAATTGCTATGTCTCCTGCAAGTTGTTCTACGTCAAAATTTTCCATTAGGACAGCGTCATTATTTAAGATCTCTAATTCTCTGCAACGATGCTTAAGTTCTCCATCTTGATTATTGACTGTAGACAAAATCGCGCCAGAATGCATAACCGGAAGTGCTTAAACAGCTTTGGGCATTTAAAAAGCCAAATGCCACACCTTCGCGGAATTTCAGCGGGTTTTTTTTCCTACAGGGTAGCCTGCCTGACGTTGCACGGCACCCGCCATGACGCACCGACCTCTGGTGCAACATTACCCAGTTTGACTTAATGGCCTTTGTAACTAATTTCCTAAAGCTTCTAACGGCATCAAATAACAAAAACGTGGATATCGAAACATATTGTATATATACAGTTTTATTTCCTGAATAACAATCTTTAAAAAAAAAATGATGCTTATTATTAAGAGAGTACATGTATTTCATGCCACAATTTTATATGCTCTTAATGCATTCGTGTATCGCTAGTTTAACATTACAAGTTATACTACGCGCGTTGATGTTTCTTGGATTGGCAACTATCAGGTCATTTAGACTACGCCCTCGCTCCTCCTAGCAGAAGACTAGCCACTTTCATACAGCTTTATAATGGCTTGATTCCGAGTGCATTTGTTGCACAGGGAGTAGGCGACAAGAATCTCCACAATAAAGCAAACAGTGTCTCTCATTTACTACACCAACATTTTGCATTCCGTGTTGAAAATGAAAATTCTTTGCGTTGTGCTTTTCTTTGTTTTAATTACAGCAAAACTGCCCCTCTAATTGAAAACTTGAATAGTACAATAATTAAATGATGATGTGCAAGAGCAGTGCAACTTTTAAACGGCTTAGGCTCTGCTGTTAACTTCTTTTTAATGAAAATTCTGCATTTTCACGTAACAGTCTTACAGCAGATATCCCAGCAAACATGTCAGTGAAATAAAACAAAATATGCTGACATATCTGATATACTCACTTCCTTAATTTTGACGTATTAAGAACTCAAACACCAACCATTTCAAACATTATTTCTCAGTCTGTCTTCATTTAAATCACGTCGTCCTCAAATTAACAGTTCACTTTTTTCGGACGCTCTCTCCTGGGGCAGATTGGTTCATTAATTTTTTTTTAATCCATGTGTTACGAACATTGCGTACTAGTAGTAGGTATTACAAACTAGTGCAAAGGCGTGGACAATAGAACAGGTTCCTGCGCAACGCCAATTTCTACCAACAGAGGCGCTTGACTACGCCTTAAACCTTTAGCACATAATTATGACAATGAAGACTATTATGCGGTCCAAATCTGTTGACGTTTGAGGCGTTTCCACTAAAACGGCAGTAGTGAATAGCAGCAGTGCAGCATTGCCTGATATGGACAGCATACCTCGCTGCTAGTAAAACTCTAATTTGAATATCATGTGCGCGCATGAATATTTCATATTTCAGAAAAGCAACAAGTAGCTAGCATAAAATGTGACATTTTCCTGAACAAGTACAAAAAATAATCTTATTTTTACACCCATTGGTTCTCCATTAATTTATAGTTATCTTTCGTGATGTTTAAACGGAGACTTTTAGTCCTAGTCATGCTTGTAATAGTAATAAATCCATTGCTGTCGTAGTTACCTTATATATTGTTATGTCACAGACACAATTATCACTTAATAATGTGCGATTCTCCATGTCCTAAATAAATTTATAAATAGGTATTCCACGAGGTTTTTTTTAATACAGCTACAAACTCGTCATGAAAATCCTTTCGAAGCCCTCTGACGCAGCTCAACAAAACCATACATGACTTCTTTTTACTTTCTCTACTACGTATAGTAAGTAGGGGAAGTATTGCATTCCACCCAAAAATTCGACACCGAGATTTCACCGGAAATACATGTTTTGAGACCTCCTGAATCCAAAAAAAGCATTTTTGGAAACATGTCCGTGTGTGTGTCTGTGTGTGTGTGTCTGTGTGTGTGTGTGTGTCTGTGAACAGCATAACTCAAAAACTAACAGTCGGATAAACACCAAACTTGGTATTTACGTTCAGTATCTTCCAGGGATGCGACACGAAGATTTTCAAGAAAATACCCCCACCCCAGACTACCCTTTACATGGAACATTTTTCGAAAATTTTAATTTTCTCAAAAATGGCTCTAACGATTTTGATTAAAATATCATATGTTTAAGATAATGTCATGAGAAATGAAATGTATATCTCGAAATTTCTGGGAATGTCTCCAAAAGTATTCTTCATTATGAACGACTTTTGCATAACTGGTAAACCATAAGAGATAGACAAAATTTTACTCCACAAAAAATGTAGATCGCGTTAAAATACACAACTTATGTCATATACATTTTTTTTGTTGAGTGAACCGTTTTCGAGATATTGCTTGTTATTCCCTTAAATTTTCCAATACTTATACTTTTTCTCAAATTCGTTATTCATTTTTACTTTCTCTACTACGTATAGTAAGTAGGGGAAGTATTGCATTCCACCCAAAAATTCGATACCGAGATTTCACCGGAAATACATGTTTTGAGAATCACTGAATCCAAAAAAAGCATTTTTGGAAACATGTCCGTGTGTGTGTCTGTCTGTGTGTCTGTGTGTCTGTCTGTGTGTCTGTGTGTCTGTGTGTCTGTGAACAGCATAACTCAAAAACGAACATTCGGATAAACACCAAACTTGGTATTTAGGTTCAGTATCTTCCAGAGATGCGACACGAAGGTTTTCAAGAAAATCCCCCCACCACAGACTACCCTTTACATGGAACATTTTTCGAAAATTTTAATTTTCTCAAAAACGGCTCTAACGATTTTGATTAAAATATCATATGTTTAAGATATTGTCATGACAAATAAAATGTATATCTCGAATTTTCTGGGAATGTCTCCAAAAATATTCTTCATTGTGAACGACTTTTGCATAACTGGTAAACCATAAGAGATAGACAAAATTTTACTACACAAAAAATGTAGATCGCGTTAAAATACACAACTTATGTCATATACGTTTCTTTTGTTGAGTGAACCGTTTTCGAGATATTGCTTGTTATTTCCTTAAATTTTCCAATACTTATACTTTTTCTCAAATTCGTTATTCATTTTTTTTATGTCCTGAACATGCAAAGAGAATGGAATTCGCCACATAGCAACCAGCGTTAAAATATTTGACTATCGCTTAAAAGCTACCATATTCCCCTTGCATCTACAAGAAAATTACCAATAAGATTGACATCTCGATATCTCGATTAACATGAAGCATATGGAGAATAGGCGTTTGTAAAATTAGATTGTACAAGAGTAGAGAAAGTCATGTGAGTGTAACACATCAGATTTTTTTATGTCCTGGACATGCAAAGAGAATGGAATGCGCCACATAGCAACCAGCGCTTAAAATATTTGACTATCGCTTAAAAGCTACCATAATCCCCTTGCATCTACAAGAAAATTACAAATAAGATTGACATCTTGATATCTCGATTAATATGAAGCATATGGAGAATAGGCGTTTGTAAAAATAGATTGTACAAGAGTAGAGAAAGTCATGTGAGTGTAACACATCAGATTTTTTTTAATAAATAACGTCATGTATGTTTTTGTTTCACAGAATAATACCATTGGCAAACCAATAATTAAGTGCATTTTAATGGTTATTATGCTTATTTCTGCATGATGCAGAGTCCTAGAATCAACCACGTATCCGTTACTTGGAATGCACTACCCCAAAAAATAAATAAATAATAATAAGCTATATAAAGCATAAGCCAAGAGAAAGCAACGAATCAGCAACTGCTATCACATTCTCGAGGAAGCATCAACAATGGGATTCATTGCACCATAGACGCGATAGCTCAAGGTTAAAACAAACACTGCCGGTGTGCCTTTTACAGCACGGTTGTGACTAAGCTGTAAATTTAACTACGGTGTACTCAGTTCTTGCAGTGATAGCTTTGTCTAGTGTTTATAAAGTTAACTCTTTCATAAAAATGTCGCTTAGTAAGCCCGGTAGTACCAGTGGATATAGCAATAAGGTTAGGGCTGCTGTCTTCAGTGTGTATAATTTCTTTAAAAAGTATACCAACGAAGAAAACCGCAAAAATCTTAACTTCACGAAATGTCAAGAACTTACTTCTGAGGCGTCCTAATTAAGTACACAACTGTTTCACGTGAATATAGGGAAACAAAGTATTTACATCGCCGAGAAATCATATATGCTTATCTAAAAGAGTGACAAACCTGGACGATCGAAAAAGATGTATGGCGCAGTGCTTTTTTAATTTTATGATAAACGTGATATTGAGGACGATGAGGGTATCCCGTTAGCTGTGCCAATCGAATAACAAAAACGCATAGAAAGGTATGTTTTTATTTCTCCATTTGTGTATTACATTTCCATTATCGTGCCTCTTCTTGTTTTCTTGTAGTGAACATTGCCATAGCATTTATAGCAAACGCGTAACGTTCTGATGAAGCGAATGAAGTTTGGCAACCGCGCGACCACTCCATGGTTGTCACGAAACGTCAAGAGATTTGGAGCGCACAGTAAGCGACTTATTTCAAATATTGTTTATATATTTAATGTTCATGATGCTATATATTAGATGGATTTTTATTCGTTGTAGTTTCAAACTATACAATAATAAATGGTTGACACTTTCGTTATAAAATATGACGTAAACATGCATATGGAGATCCACCCGTAACCTTCCCGCTTTGTTTTGAGTTTTCCAAAGAGTACAATCAACACCTTTCAATTAAGTAATAGTTTTTTAAGTTTGCATGTCTGTGTGTTAAGCTCTCTAAACTGAAATGCGTAACGTTTTTATTTAGTCGATAACTGAATAAAAATGGTGTATAGCTGTGTGCCTTACTGAAGGTCAAGGCAAGAAAAAGAACGTTGTCACTCCATACATTCCCAAAAGACAATGAACTTAAAAAGAAATCAAATTGATTACATTACAGCATCAGCAAAGCGCCTGCTTCCTGAAGTAGTGTCATCAATATCTGAAGGTTTCCTGTCGCATAAAAAAGTGTTCGTTCTTTAAGATGCGGAAACAAAAGAAAACAACACTGCACTGAGATATACATTTGCAGTTTCTTTCTCTTCCAAATCATCCTTTGCAGAAATTGTCCTCCATCAATAATTATTCTGTATGCGTGCAGGGAACACTTACAAAGTCGTCTTTATTTAATGGCACTAATAAAGAGAATGATGACATGAGTAATGTACTTAGTGGTTAATATATTCAAGGACATTTATGGGAGGTCCGAAGCTACAGGATAAATCAACGACAGCTAAAAAAGAGCTTCAATTCGAAATAACGATTATACACAAAGCAAGTATGAAATATACGGGGAGTTTTGTTCCGTTTTCACAAGTTACATACATCTTAAGCGGCTTCATGGGGGCGTCTTTGGGATTCTGCTGCCAACATTGCAACGTTGAAATCCCTAAGCCGCAAAGCCTAGCCGAAGGATTTGAGGGCCTTAAGCTTCAAGACGTAGCCGATAGAACATTTTCGATAAAGAAACAACTCCTGCCTATTTATCAATTAAATATACTACACAACTAATTCCATATATTAAACAAAAAATCGATTCCATCTTAAAATGTTATACCTGCTACCCACATACGGAATAATGTTGGTTAAGATAGGTGTGCGAATTCTTCAGAGAGTACGTAACACGATTTTTAATTTACGTATATTTTATTGATCTAGATTGGTGTTAAAATTAGGAGTTTAAGCAAAGTTTACGAACTTTTAACATCTAAATGTCACTTATATAGGACCATTATACAAAACTAACTCGAGAAATTTCAAATACAGCTAATAACTTAAACTAAAACTGTTAAAACCCGATTTCTTCATAACCTTCATGTTCTGCATACAGTTCATTTGCAATGCTTACAAGTTACTTTGACCTCCAAATATGTTACTGGCTCCATTATACATCATAGCACGACAACTTAACGAAGTATTTTGTCTTAACACGGTTAGTAATCCTAGAAAAACACAAATATATCCTTTTCTTTTTAAGTTTCACAGCATAGCTACAATTCTGTAATACATAGAAACGGCAACTTCAGGCACAGAACAGCACACTATTAGTAGTGCAACTCTCGTGTTAAACGTTGGAAACACGAGGGCGATCGCAGCGTGAGTAGTGATCTGGGATGGAACTAAACTATGAAAAGTCGTGCTCTCGGATGATGACGTCACTCGTAGCTACTACAGCTGTATTTTTCATACCTGCCTAGCTGCTCAGCTGATCATATGTTCCAATATTGTATCGCTACTGACGACGTACAAAGTTAATTACGTGAGCTTCAATAATCGTGATTGCACTTGGAGTTATTCATATTTCTTTTTAAAGGAGTCGATTAAAGCTCACACAAAATAACTTGTCACTGTCATCTGTAGCAATACAATATTAGAACACAATTATGATCAGTTGAACACCTCACAGCTAGGCTAGTATGAAAAACACAACTGTTTATTCCTGTGTAACTTATTAAATTATCCAATAGTCGGCACATACATTGCTTTTTATATAATATTATTGGGGTTAATAGTAGTTGCTGAATGTTTCTATGTCATACTACATAATGGTCACATTTAAATTTTTGAGAGTGAATGAGATCCAGCACCTTGCAATAATTTCTTCTGCATGCTTCATAGTAAAATCTTTTGCACTTAAACTGCCTCCATGGTTTGTTTGAACTTCCAACCAACAGTAGGATGTGGAATTTGACAGGAAAATTGGAAGAATAACACATCTTTGACACTTGTTATTTTATTCTACTCTAGATAGCGCAATACAATTTGACATAACTTAAATCCATTTCCTACAAAGAAACTTCTGCACACATTATATGCAATAGTGTAGCTATTGTTTGTCATTCACTAAATTGCTATTAGCAGTGCAATAAATGTCATTAGCAAGTTTCACCACACCATTTAACACTATTAATGTCATTGTCACTCTCTGTGCTCTGACTTGAAGCACCATCACTGGACACAAATAGTCACCAACTTTCCATTGTGTATACCCTAGAATTAAATAGAACACACATGTTTAAACTACCCTTAAAAGTAGGTTTCTGAAAAGAGAAATTGCTTACATCAAGGAAAAATTTGTGGTTACAAACACCTTGTTATTATATTACACACTATCCACTGTAAACCAGAGTTCTCTCTGATGTAAACAAAGCATATGCTTCCTCTTGTCTTGAAACTAAGCACTACACTTATGCCAATGTAAATAATTCCTTAAACGTATTGTGTCATGAAACATTGCAGTAGGAAAGGTATAGAACTACACATTTTATTGTGGTTATCGTAAGAACTCATTGTTACAGGTAATGGATATATAAAAACTGTTAAGAGATTACAAAATATGATTTTCTTAATTCTACCTGCTATTGCATTAACAATCAAAGAGTATCTTTTTGTTAATTACCAACTGTATGGATGACTGCTATTCTCTTGCCTATATGAGAAATACAGCAATGAATTCGTAGCGGTGCTATCTGAGTACCAAATAAACTCTTTGCATAACACAGGATATATGATAAGCAAACGGTTATTCATAATACGCTAGCACTCATATGCTCAGCTCAGGTCAAATCTTCGACTTTATCAGTTAGTGTTTGAGTTGCCATGATAAAGGAAGAAGTGCGTAGTGTGAATAAGCTGTTTTAACACAAAACTGGGAAACCGTTAAAAAGTGGCAAAAAGTGTGGTTGATAAAGTGCTAAATGAGAAGGAAATAACACTTTTTATTGTAAAACCACCACCACTTTGTGTTACTTGAACAAAATAAAATTCAGTATACGCAAAGGATCCATGGATCTTTTCATTGAAGGTTCAATGAATCAGATCTTTTGAAGGATCCTTCGAACTGTTATTTATAGTGAAATTTTAAACACTTTTCATTAAAAAAAATTACTAACCTTCTGTGAATTCAGAAAACTAAGCTTATATATATAAATAAACTAACCTAATGCTAATCTTCCATAGATTCAGAAACCTAAGCTTATATAAAAAAAACCTAACCTCCCATAGTACCTCGGATGCAATGCGTTGTATATGAAAAGCGTTTAAAATACTTAGTGTGTTAAAATGTTCACTATAGATAACAGATCAAGGGATCATTCAAAAGATCCAATTCATTGGAAAGATTCATGGAACCTTCACTGAAAAGAGCCACGGGTTGTTTGCATATACACAATAGTGGATGAGTATATACAATCAGACAAAAAATTCAATGCCATGCCTGGGATTCAAACCAGCAATCTTTAACTTGCCATACCACTGCTCTGCCATCTAAGACTTTCTCTACTCACAGTAAGCTATTTTCATAAGTATTCTACAAATGATTCATCATATATCGTGATTAACTTCATGTTTATCACATGTGTTAACTTAAACGGCTTCAATACATTTAAAAAATATTAAATGCCCATTACTTCAAAACCTTTGATTTTTGCACAAAAACAACACAATCATTTAAATGCCTATACATTTCTTATAATATTCTGCAACTTAATTACTACTGCACAATGTATCTTTAAGGGAAGGATTTTTTATCATCAAAATTGCTACAAAGTTTAAATGGTAGAAAACAGACACGAAAGATTGAAACCACTTTGGAATTTCAAAGCCTCAGAACACATACTGAAGCTGCTAATTTCGCTCAAAACAAACACTTCAGTTATTCTTGAAAACAAATCCTTTTGAGTATATGTACTAACAGATTACAAGGACATTAATTGTCAAAAAAGCTACCAGAATTTCTATTTTCATACAACATGCCCAGTTCAAAAAAGGACATAGTGGCAGTTAGATAAAAATGCCCAAAAGAGGGTGAATTACTGAAATATATGTGAATGATATCAAATATCTTTCTTCCTTCTGTATTAGAAAATTTCATTTGGACACTGTCTTAAAAGAATTATAGTATCATTGGCATGCTATCCTTGACAGTTAGTGTGTCAGTCCACCAATAATCCTACATTTTTTTTAATTATACAAGAGTATCACTCGCATGATCTGCATCTATGTGTTTGAATATTAGCACAGTAACATGCTAATTAATTTGCATTAAAGGTTGATTTTACCTTACCTACTTTTGGCTGTGATCTCCACCCATCAATTATGAAGTGCAAACACGAAAATTAATCGTATATTCCACTGTCTGGATGACTCACAATATCTGAAAAGTAAATCAGGACAATATAAAATTCAGCAACACTAAGAAGCTCTTAAAAACTTAACCTTTCATCCAGCACTCTCATGCTGGAAACTTAATAACATACCTTCAGATTCTATGTCACCATTCGGGACTCGAACCACAACACTGGAAGGAATGTAAATCGTAGGCGTATCCCCTCTGTCTGGACGGCTCAATGTATCTGAAAATTAATTCGTTATATAAAAATGTTGCAACACACAATATCAGTTTTCTACCTCATTCTACGAATATCACTGAAGTTAATAGAAAATACCAATATTACAACAAATATACATTCAATCAGAAATAGCGTAAACGTATGATTACCGTCTGGGCTTTGTTCCTGGTGAAAAAACTTTGGACGAAAACTTCCAGCTATAAAAATCCAACATGGTCCCTTTCTTCGTGCCTGCCATTTAGTTCGTTACGAACTTCGAAACTTGAAACAGCCAATCAGAAAATTCGCCTTTCCCGCAAAAGTACAACTAGTGACACACCGTGCTCATGTGAGGAGTTAGTGCCCTCTGTTTCCACTTAGCCAATACCACCATCACCCCTATGAGGGACCCCATCAGAAGCGAGAATACGCCAGCTTGTTAAACAGTGGTTATGAGTATTGCTTATTAGATACTACAAGCTGGTGTACGTCGTCAGAAATGGCAATAAAACCGGTTCCTGCACAATGCTAATTTACGCCGATACAGGCGCTCAACTACTCCATAATCTTCCAGCATAAAGCTGTTATACAATGTTTTGACGACTTCTTTAAACTATTAAATCCCAGTGTCCCATTTAGAGGACAGTACATATATGTATTTATGAATCTCTAATTAATTATTTTTTGCTCTATGTCATGTATTAATGCTTTTAAAAATCGATTTATGCTTACTGAGAATTATAAACAATAAATGGTATCCTTTATTGCTTATTGAATACTAGCCTTTTTTCAGTTATTATAGGTGTTAAAATTATTGATAATATGTACATGTTTTAAGAGTGTGGAAATCATATTTTCTATAGGTATTTATAGCCAACGATCTGCCTTTTGAACTCCTTGCATTGTTAACTCAATGAGAATCATGTTCACTATTGTATATTGTACAAATGTTTATGTACTTTAAATAGGACACTGGCATTTGGTGTTATCACTTCAGCTGTTCCCGTTGATGCGCTCCAACTTGAAATGTCGAGACTGCAGATGTATTTCCTTTTTAGGAGTGTTTGTTAGTACCTATATCAAGTGATGTATTAAAACATTCAGTATATTATTTTTGCGTGTGATGCGTGTACTGGAAGTATTTAGTTGCTGAGTAATGATGTTTATATTTTATAATCTGGTGAAGGAACTTAGACTGCAAACCAAGGCAGCAATGTGTATTATCTAAAGGGGTTATTGCTTTCTGGCAACCAGAGGGGTGTAAATCTCTTCCTGCGAGATTTTTAGTGATTTGTTTTCGTGTAAAAGGATTTACAGCATGATATAAAATATTACTTATTATTTATAAAAGAAAGTCGTCCTGAAGTAAATAATGCAGAGCCATCCCTTTTCCCCAGTTGGAGTCAAGGTTTTTATTATTATTTTGTTTCATTTAGGTTATCGTGGCCATCAGAAGGGTTGGCTACCTCACTGTAGAGGAAATAGAAGGAATAGCAAACAGGGAGTCATTCCATGAAGCGATGTCAGATGTTCAGGACCATATTGATGCTACTGTATGTCCTCCTGAAGCAATTATTTGACTGATGAAGAATACAGTCCAAATGATGCTGTTGGAATTGTGGAGATCTCTGGTGTGCAGGGGAATTATGTAGTATCAGAGAATAGCGAAGAAACTGAACACAAGACTTCGATGCCAAATATGTCCCAATTTTCTATAAGTAAGTCGAAGAAGATCTTACTAATGATAAAAGGAACTGGGTGAAGACAACTTCAATTTATACGAAGCTGTCCCAAAGAGGGAGGAGTTGAAGGAAAGGCTTTCTTCCCCGACTCCGAAGGAGATGTTCGAAGAATTGATATAGGAGTTCATAGTGAATTAAACTGTAAGATATGCAGTACGAATGTGCATGATTTTGTTCTCACAGCTGCAGAAGTGAAGGTCTCTGCTCCTTGCTGGCTACCACACTCTCCCTGTTAGGTCTAAAGATGAAGATGTTGGCATACCAATTATAAAGAAAGTTGTGTCAAGGAACAAGTATCAGAAGTTGAAAACCTTGATTCATTTCCAAGTTAATGAAAACAAACATGATCGCGGATTCAAGATTAGTCCTCTGTTAAAAATGATAAACGAACTTTTTTAAAAATTTGGAGGAACATTTGTGCGTTGACGAAATGATAGTCAAATACTATGGACGTTTAAAACAGCTTATTCGAGGTAAGCCTATTAGGTTTGGCTATAAGTTGTGGTCTTTTTTGGAGCAAGTGGGTACTGCCTCAACTTTGATTTATACTGTGGAAAACATCCAGCAGATATTGAAAGGAATGACCTATTGGGATCAAGAGTAGTACTAAACATGATAAATTAATTAAAACACAAATATTAAAGTTAAAAAACAGCAAGGCCTGTGGAATTGATGGGTTACAAGGTGAATTATATAAAGCATGGTGCTGAGGTTAATAGTGAAATTGTTAAGTCAACACGTAAAAGGGTAGAGTCCCAGAGAACTGGGAAAGGAAATTGTAGCACCAATATATAAAGTCAAAATAGATATAGATGATCTTAAAGTTTACAGAGGTATTTCCTTCCTAGCAGTGATAGGTGAAGCATATACAGCTGACAGAATGCAGAGATGGGCGGAGAAAGAGGGGAAGCTATCAGAATTCTAAGCAGAATATAGAAAACGAAGGAGAGCAATAGCTAATATATTCATTATAAACACAATGGTGGATAAATATTTAAGTATAAAAAGGGTAGACATACATGATATTTATTGATTTAGAAAATGCATTCGACACTATCAAAAGGGATGCACTATGGTTAAAACTAATTAAGAAAAGGGTGAGTGAATCATCTCTAAGGAATATAAAATATTTGTATGCCAATAATGAGCGCTGTGTAAAAATAGCCAAGGGCAGAATTGCCTGAGATGAACGCGAATAATTCCGGGCTTAGACAAGGGTGTAAACTTAGCCCAGTGCTATTTAAACTATTTATACATAATATTATAGGGTTCCATGTCACTTGCGGGACTAAGTAAAGCTATTGAAGCAATTGTCAAATACTGCAAAGATTGGAAGCTCAGAACAAACAAAAAATAAATGGAAAATCGTGATCTTTCAGAAAGGATATAAATCGAGAAAGACAGAAAATTGCGATTGGGAAGGAACGGAGCTAGAAGTAGTGGCCAAGTTGACTATCTAAGAGTAAGACTCAAAAATGCAGGGGATTGGAGAAAACAGAAGAAAATAGTACTAGCAAAAGTATATAGTTAAGAGGGAATCTGCGACCCATCGGGATATTTTATGGCTGCTATCCCACGAGAGAGGAACCTCAAGATACCATAGTATAGAGTATATAGTTGAGAGGAGCTCTGCGACCTATGGGGATATTTTATGGCTACTATCCCAAGAGAGAGGAACCTCAAGGGACTATAGTATAGAGTATAAAGGTGAGAGGGACTCTGCGAACTATGGGGGATATTTTATGGCTACTATCCCAAAAGAGATGGACCTCAAGGGACTATAGTATAGAGTATAAAGCTGAGAGGGGCACTACGACCTATGAGGATATTTTATGGCTATTATCCCAAGAGAGAGGAACCTCAAGGGACTATACTATAGAGTATATAGTTCACTCTGCGAACTATGGAGCATATTTCATGACTACTTTCCCACGAGAGAAGAACCACAAGCGACTACAACACAGAGTATATAGTTGAGAGGGAATTTGCGACCTATGGGGGATATTTTAAGACTACTTTCGCACGAGAGAGGAACCTCAAGGGCCCATAGTATAGAATATATAGTTAAGAAGAACTCTAGGATCTATGGGGAATACTTTATGACTAGTTTCCCGCGAGAGAGGAAACACAAGGGATTATACTATAGGGTATATAGTTGAGGGGGACTTATCGCCATATGGGGGATATTTTCCCATAAAAGAGGAAACTCAAGGGACTATGGTACAGGATATATAGTTGACAGACTATGCGAACTATGGGGGATATTCTATGACAATTTTCCAACGACACAGGAACCATAAGGCACAATAGTATAAAGTATATAGATGAGAGAGACTCTGCAACATATGGGGGATATTTTCCCATGGGACTATAGTTTGAAGTACATAGTTGAGAGCGACTCTGCGACCTATGAGGGATATTTTATAGCTACTACCCCACGAGAGAGGAACCTCAAGGGACTATAGTATAGGGTATACAGTTGAGAGACACTCTGCGACATATGGGGGATATTTTACGACTACTTTCCCACGAGAAAGGACCTCAAGGGACTATAGTATAAAGTATATAGTTGAGAGAAACTCTGCGATAAATGGGGAATATTTTTTGACTACTTTCCTACGAGAGAGGAAACTCAAAGGATTATAGTATAGGGTATATAGCTGAGAGGGACTCTGAGATCTATAAAGGATATTTTATAGCTACTACCAAACGAGAGACGAACCACAAGGGACTATAGTATAGGGTATATAGCTGAGAGGGACTCTGAGATCTATAAAGGATATTTTATAACTACTACTAAACGAGAGAGAAACCACAAGGAACTATAGTATAGGATATATAGCTGATAGAGACTCTGCGACCTATGATAGATATTTTATAACTACTAACAAACGAGAGAGAGGGAGAAAACACAAGCGACTATAGTATAAGATATATAGCTGAGAGGGACTCTGAGATCTATAAAGGATATTTTATAGCTACTACAAAACGAGATACGAACCACAAGCGACTATAGAATACGATATATAGCTGAGAGGGAATATAAGATCTACAAAGGATATTTTATAGCTACTACAAAACGAGATACGAACCACAAGCGACTATAGTATAGGATATATAGCTGAGAGGGAATCTGAGATCTATAAAGGATATCTTATAGCTACTACCAAACGAGAGAGAGAGAAACCACAAGGGACCATAGTATAGGATATATAGCTGAGAGGGACTCTAAGATCTATAAAGGATATTTTATAGCTACTACCAAACAAGAAGGAGAAACCACAAGTGACTATAGTATAGGATATACAGCTGAGAGGGACTCTAAGATCTATAAAGGATATTTTATAGCTACTACAAATCGAGATACGAACCACAAGCGACTATAGTATAGGATATATAGCTGAGAGGCACTCTGAGATCTATAAAGGATATTTTATAACTACTACCAAACGAGAGAGAAAACCACAAGGGACCATAGTATAGGATATATAGCTGAGAGGGACTCTAAGATCTATAAAGGATATTTTATAGCTACTACCAAACGAGAGAGAGAAACCACAAGCGACTATAGTATAGGATATATAGCTGAGAGGGACTCTAGGATCAATAAAGGATATTTTATAGCTACTACAAATCGAGATACGATCCACAAGCGAATATAGTATAGGATATATAGCTGAGAGGGACTCTGAGATGTATTAAGGATATTTTATAGCTACTACCAAACGAGAGAGAGAAACCATAAGGGACAATAGTATAGGATATATAGCTGACAGAGACTCTGCGACCTATAATAGATATTTTATAGCTACTACCAAACGAGAGAAACCACAAGGGACTATAGTATAGGACATATAGTTGAGAGAGACTCTGAGATCTATGGGAGATATTTTATAGCTAATACCCCGAGAGAAAGAAACCACAACGGACTATAGTATAGGATATATAGTTGAGAGATACTCTGAGATTTATGGGAGATATATTATACTTACTACCCCGAGAGAGAGAAACCACAAGGGACTGTAATATACGATATAAAGTTAAAAGATACTCTGCGACTATGGGAGATATTTCATAGCTACTATTCCGAGAGAGAGAAACCACAAGGGACTATAGTATAGGACATATAGTTGAGAAAGGCTCTGAGATCTGTGAGAGATATTTTATAACTACTACCAAACGAGAGAGAGAAACCACAAGGGACTGTGGTATAGGATATATTGTTGGGAGAGACTCTGCGACCTATGGGAGATATTTTATAGCTACTACCAAACGAGAGAGGAACCACAAGGGACTATGGTATAGGATATATTGTTGAGAGAGACTCTGAGACCTATAGGAGATATTTTATAGCTACTACCCCGAGAGAGAGAGAGAAACCACAAGCGCCTATAGTATAGGATATATAGTTGAGAGGGACCATGCGACCAATTGGGAATATTTTATGGCTACTACCCCGACAAAGAGGAACCTCAAGGGACTATGTATTGGATATATAGCTGAAAGGGATTATGCGACATATGGGGGATATTTTGGGACTACTTTCCAACGAGAGTCGAACCACAAGCGACTATGGTATAGGGTATATAGTTGAGAGAGACTCTGCGACCTATAGGAGATATCTTATAGCTACTACCAAAAGAGAGAGAGTAACACAAGGATCTATAGTATAGGATATATAGCTGAGAGGGACTCTGAGATCTATAAAGGATATTTTATAGCTACTACCAAACGAGAGAGAAACCACAAGGGACCATAGTATAGGATATATAGCTGAGAGAGACTCTGCCACTTATGATAGATATTTTATAGCTACTACCAAACGAGAGAGAGAAACCACAAGGGAGTGTAGTATAGGACATACAACTGAGAGAGACTCTGAGATCTATTGGAGATATTTTATAGCTAACACCCCGAGAGAGAGATACCACAAGGGACTATAGTATAGGATATATAGCTGAGAGAGACTCTGCGACCTATGATAGATATTTTATAGCTACTACCAAACGAGAGGGAGAAACCACAAGGGACTGTATTAAGGGACATATAGTTGAGAGAGACTTTGAGATCTATGGGAAATGTTTTATAGCTAAAATCCGAGAGAGAGAAACCACAGTGGACCATAGTATAGGACATATAGCTGAGAGAGACTCTGCGACCTATGATAGATATTTTATAGCTAATACCAAACGAGAGAGAGAGAGAAACCACAAGAGACTATAGTATAGGACATATAGTTGAGAGAGACTCTGAGCTCTATGGGAGATATTTTATAGCTAACACCCCGAGAGAGAGAAATCACAAGGGACTATAGTATAGGATATATAGTTGAGAGACAGTCTGAGATTTATGGGAGATATTTTATACCTACTACTTCGCGAGAGAGGAACCATAACGGACTTTAGTATAAGATATATAGCTGAGAGGGACTCTTTGAACTTTGGGGATATTTTATGAATACTACCTCACGGGAGCGTAACCAGAAGGGACTATAGTATAAGATATACAGCTGAGAGGGACTCTTTGAACTATGGGGATATTTAATGACTACTACCTCGCGAGAGAGGAACCACAAGGTACTATAGTATAGGATATACAGCTGAGAGGGTCTCTTAGAACTATGGGGGATATTTTATGACTACTACCTCGCGAGAGAGGAACCAGAAGGGACCATAGTATAAGATGTACAGCTGAAAGGGACTCCTTGAACTATGGGGGATATGTTATTATTACTACCTCGCAATAGAGGAACCGTAAGGGACTTTAGTACAAGATATAACGCTAAAAGGGATTCACTGAACTATGGGTGATATTTCTTGAATACTACCTCGCGAGAGAGGAACCTCAAGGGACCATAGTATAGGATGTACACTTGAGAGGGACTGCTTGAACTATGGAGGATATTTTATGAATACTACCTCGCCAGTGAGGAACCAGAACGGACTATAGTATAAGATATACAGCTGAGAGGGACTCTTTGAACTATGGGGGATATTTTATGATTACTACCTCGCGAGAGAGGAACCCGAAGCGACTTTAGTATAAGATACACAGCTGAGAGGGACTCATTGAACTATGGGGGATATTTTATGATCACTACGTCGCAGTAGAGGAACCAGAAGTGACTATAGTATAAGATATACAGCTGAGAGAGACTCTTTGAACTATGGGGGATATTTTATGATTACTACCTCACAAGAGAGGAACCAGAAGGGACTATAGTAACAGATATACAGCTGAGATGGACTCTTTGAACTATGGGGGATATTTTATGATTACTACCTCGCAGAGAGGAACCAGAAGGGACTATAGTATAAGATATACAGCTGAGAGGGACTCTTTAAACTATAGGGGATATCTTATGACTACTACCTCGGGAGAGAGGAACCAGAAAAGACTATAGTATAAGATATACAGCTGAGAGGGACTCTTGAACTATGGGGGATATTTTATTACTACCTTAAAGAGAGGAACTACAGGGTACTATAGTAAAAGAGATACAGCTGAGAGGGACTCTTTTAACTATGGGGGATATTTTATGACCACTACCTCGCGAGAGTGGGAACCATAAGGGACTTTAGTATAAGATATATAGCTGAGAGGGACTCTTTGAACTTTGGGGATGTTTTATGATTACTACCTCGCGAGAGAGGAATCACAAGGGACTAGAGTATAAGATATATAGCTGCGAAGGACTCTTTGAACTTTGGGGATATTTTATGATTACTACCTCGCAAGAGAGGAACCAGAAGGTACTATGTATAAGATATACAGTTGAGAGGGCTCTTTGAACTATGGGGGATATTGTATGACTACTACCTCGCGAGAAAACTAGAAGAGGCTTAAGTATAGGATATAAAGCTGAGAGGTACTGTTTAACTATGGGGGATATTTTATGACTACTAACTCGCGAGAGAGGAAGCAGAAGGCTCTACAGTATAAGATATACAGCTGAGAGCGACTCTTTGAACTATGGGGGATGTTTTATGAATACTTCCTTGCGAGAGAGAAACCACAAGGTACTATAGTATAAGATATACAGCTGAGAGAGACTCTTTGAACTATGGGGAATATTTTATGACTACTAACTCGCAAGAGAGGAACCAGAAGGGACTATAGTATAAGATATACAGCTGAGAGGGACTCTTTAAACTATAGGGGATATTTTATGATTACTACCTCGCGAGAGAGGAATCAGAAAGGACTATAGTATAAGATATACAGCTGAGACGGACTCTTTGAACTATGGGGGATATTTTATTACTACACTTCGCAAGAGAGGAACCAGAAGGGACTATAGTATAAGATATACAGCTGAGAGGGACTATTTGAACTATGGGGGATATTTTATGACTACTACCTCGCGAGAGAGGAACCAGAAGGGACTATAGTATAAGCTTTACAGCTGAGAGGGACATCTTTGAACTATGGGGATATTTAATGACTACTACCTCGCGAGAGAGGAACCAGAAGGGACTATAGTATAAGATATACAGCTGAGAAGGACTCTTTGGACTATGGGGGAAATTTTATGATTACTCCATCGCAAGAGAGGAACCACAAGGGACTTTAGTATAAGATATACAGCTGAAAGGGACACCTTGATCCATGGGGGATATTTCGTGACTACTACCTCGCGATAGAGGAAACAGAAGGGACTATAGTATAAGATATACAGCTGAGAAGGGCTCTTTGGACTATGGGGGAAATTGTATGACTACTCCATCGCAAGAGAGGTAACAGGAGGGACCTTAGTATAAGATATACAGCTGAGAGGGACACTTTGATCTATGGGAGATATTTTATGACTACTACCTCGAAAGAGAGGAACCAGAAGGGATTATGGTATACGATATACAGCTGAGAGGGACTCATTGAACTATGGGGGATATTTTATGACTGCTACCTCGAAAGAGAGGAACCAGAATGGATTATAGTATACGACATACAGCTGAGAGGGACTCTTTGAACTATGGGGGATATTTCGTTACTACTACCTCGCGAGAGAGGAACCACAAGGGACCATAGTATAGGATATATAGGTGAGAGGGACTCTTTGAAGTATGGGGGATATTTATGTACCACTACCTCGCAAGAGAGGAGCCAGAAGGGACTATAGTATTCGATATAAAGCTGAGAGGGACTCTTTGAACTATGGGGGATATTTTAGGACTACTATCTCAGAACAGAGGAACCAGAAAAGATTGTACTATAAGATATACAGCTGAGAGAGGCTCTTTGAACTATGGGGGATATTTTATGTCTACAACCTCGCGATGAAGGAACCAAAAATGTCCATAGTATAGGATATATAGCTGAAAGGGAATCTTTGAACTATGGGGGATATTTTATGACTACTACCTCGCAAGAGGGGAACCACAAGGGTCCACACTATAGGATATTCAGCTGACAGGGATTCTTTGAACAATGGGGGATATTTTATGACTACTACCTCGCAAGAGAGGAACCAGAAGCAACTATAGCATAAGTTATACAGCTGAGAGGGACTCTTTGAACTATGGGGATATTTTTTGACTACTACCTCGCAAGAGAGAAAACAGAAGGGACTTTAGTAAAATATATAGTGCTGAGAGGATCTCTTTAGGCTATAAAGGATATTTTATGATTACTACCTCGCAATAGAGGAACCAGAAGGGACTATAGCATAAGATATAAAGCTGAGAGGGACTCATAGACTTATGGGGGATATTTTATGACTACTATCTCGCGAGAAAGTATCCAGAAGGGACTATAGTATAAGATATACAGCTGAGAGAGACTCTTTGAACTATGGGGCATATTTTATGACTACTACCTCTCTAGAGAATCCAGAAGAGGCTGTGGTATAAGATATACAGCTCACACGGACTGTTTGAACTATAGCGAATATTTTATGGCTACTACCTCGCGAGGGAGGAACCAGAAGGGAATATAGTATACGATATACAGCTGAGAGAGACTCTTTGAACTATGGGGGATATTTTGTGACTACTATCTCGCGAGAGAGGAACCAGAAGAGACTATAGTATAAGATATAGAGGTGAGAGCGACTCTGCGACCTATGAGGGATATTTATAGCTACTACCCCACGAGAGAGGAACCTCAAGGGACTATAGTATAGGGTATACAGTTGAGAGAAACTCTGCGACATATGGGGGATATATTGCGACTATTTTACCACGAGAAAGGAATCTCAAGGGACTATAGTATAAAGTATATAGTTAAGAGAAACCTTGCGATAAATGGGGGATATTTTTGGACTACTTTCCTACGAGAGAGGAAACTCAAAGGATTATAGTATAGGGTATATAGCTGAGAGGGACTCTGAGAACTATAAAGGATATTTTATAGCTACTACCAAACGAGAGACGAACCACAATGGACTATAATATAGGGTATATAGCAGAGAGGGTCTCTGAGATCTATAAAGGATATTTTATAACTACTACCAAACGAGAGAGAAACCACAAGGAACTATAGTATAATATATATCTGAGAGGGACTCTGAGATCTATAAAGAATGTTTTATAGCTACTACAAAACGAGATTTGAACCACAAGCGACTATTGTATACGACATATAGCTGAGAGGGACTCTAAGATCTATAAAGGACATTTTATAGCTACTACAAAGCGAGATACGAACCACAAGCGAGTATAGTATAGGATATATAGCTGAGAGGGACTCTGCGACCTATGATAGATATTTTATAACTATTATCAAACGAGAGAGAGAAACCACAAGGGACTATAGTATAATATATATATATATATATATATATATATATATATATATATATATATATATATATATATACATACATATCTGAGAGGGACTCTGAGATCTATAAAGAATATTTTATAGCTACTACAAAACGAGATTTGAACCACAAGCGACTATTGTATACGATATATAGCTGAGAGGGACTCTAAGATCTATAAAGGACATTTTATAACTACTACGAAGCCAGATACGAACCACAAGCGAGTATAGTATAGGATATATAGCTGAGAGGGACTCTGAGATCTATTAAGGATATTTTATAGCTACTACAAAACGAGATGCGAACCACAAGCGACTATAGTATAGGATATATAGCTGATAGGGACTCTGAGATCTATAAAGGATATTTTATGGCTATTACCAAACGAGAGAGAGAAACCACAAGGGACCATAGTATAGGATATATAGCTGATTGAGACTCTGCGACCTATAATAGATATTTTATAACTACTACCAAACGAGAGAAACCACAAGGGACTATAGTATAGGCGTATAGTTGAGAGAGACTCTGAGATCTATGGGAGATATTTTATAGCTAATACCCCGAGTGAAAGAAACCACAAGGGACTATAGTATAAGATAGACAGCTGAGATGGACTCTGAGATCTATAAAGGATATTTTATAGCTATTACCAAACGAGATACGAACCACAAGCGACTATAGTATAGGTTATATAGCTGAGAGGGACTCTGAGATCTATAAAGGATATTTTATAGATACTACCAAACGAGAGAGAAACCACAAGGGACCATAGTATAGGATATCTAGCTGACAGAGACTCTGCGACCTATGATAGATATTTTAAAGCTACTACCAAACGAGAGAAACCACAAGGGAATATAGTATAGGACATATAGTTGAGAGACACTCTGAGATCTATGCGAGATATTTTATAGCTAGAAACCCGAGAGAAAGACACCAGAAGAGACTATAGTATAGGATATATAGTTGAGAGACACTCTGAGATTTATGGGAGATATTTTATGCCTACAACCCCGAGAGAGAGAGAGAGAGAGACAGAGAGAGAGAGAGAGAAACCACAAGGGACTGTAGTATAGGATATGAAGTTAAAAGGGACTCTGCGACATATGAGAGATATTTCATAGCTACTACTCCGAGAGAGAGAAACCACAAGGGACTATAGTAAAGGACATATAGTTGAGAAAGACTCTGAGATCTATGAGAGATATTTTATAGCTACTACCAAACGAGAGAAACCACAAGGGATTGTGGTATAGGATATATTGCTGAGAGAGACTCTGCGACCTATGGGAGATATTTCATAGCTACTTCCAAACGAGAGAGGAACCACAAGGGACTATGGTATAGGATAAATTCTTGAGAGAGACTGGTAAACCTATGGGAGATATTTTATAGCTACTACCCCGAGAGAGAGAAACCACAAGCGCCTATAGTGTAGGATATATAGTTGAGAGGGACAATGCGACCAATGGGGAATGTTTTATGGCTACTACCCCGACAGAGAGGAACCTCAAGGGACTATATTGGAATTATACCTGAAAGAGACTATGCGACATATGGGGGATATTTTGGGACTACTTTCCAACGAGAGTCGAATCACAAGGGACTATGGTATAGAGTATATAGTTGAGAGAGACTCTGCCACCCATGGGAATTATTTTATAGCTACTACCAAACGAGAGAGAGAACCCACAAGGATCTATAGTATAGGATATATAGCTGAGAGGAACTCTGAGATCTATAAAGGATATGTTATAGTTACTACCAAACGAGACAGAGAAACCACAAGCGACTATAGTATATGATATATAGCTGAGAGGGACTCTAAGATCTATAAAGGATATTTTATAGCTACTACCAAACGAGATACAACCACAAGCGACTATAGTATAGGATATATAGCTGAGAGGGACTCTGAGATCTATAAAGTATATTATATGGCTACTACCAAACGAGAGAGAGAAACCACAAGGGACCATAATGTAGGATATATAGCTGAAAGAGACTCTGGGACCTATGATAGATATTTTATAGCTACTACCAAACGAGAGAAACCACAAGGGACTATAGTATAGGACATAGTTGAGAGAGACACTGAGATCTATGGGAGATATTTTATAGCTAATACCCCGAGTGAAAGAAATCACAAGGGACTATATTATAAGATATACAGCTGAGATGGACTCTGAGATCTATAAAGGATAATTTATAGCTACTACCAAACGAGATAGGAACCACAAGCGACTATAGTATAGCTTATAGCTGAGATAGACCCTGAGATCTATAAAGGATATTTTATAGCTACTACCAAACGAGAGAGAAACCACAAGGGACCATAGTATAGGATATATAGCTGAGAGAGACTCTGCGGCCTATAATAGATATTTTATAGCTACTACCAGACGAGGGAAACCACAAGGGACTATAGTATAGGACATATAGTTGAGAGAGACTCTGAGATCTATGGGAGATATTTTATAGCTAACACCCCGCGAGAAAGAAACCAAAAGGGACTATAGTATAGGATATATATTGTTGAGAGAGACTCTGAGACCTATAGGAGATATTTTATAGCTACTACTCCGAGAGAGAGAGAAACCACAAGCGCATATAGTATAGGATATATAGTTGAGAGGAACCATGCGACCAATGGGGACTATTTTATGACTACTACCCCGACAGAAAGGAAACTCAAGGGACTATGTATTGGATATATAGCTGAAAGGGACTGTGCGACATATGCGGGATATTTTGGGACTACTTTCCAACGAGATTCGAACCACAAGGGACTACGGTATAAGGTATATAGTTGAGAGAGACTCTGCGACCTATGGGAGATATTTTATAGCTACTACCAAACGAGAGAGAGAAACCACAAGGATCTATAGTATAGGATATATAGCTGAGAGGGACTCTAAGATCTATAAAGGATATTTTATAGCTACTACCAATCGAGATACGAAGCACAAGCGACTATAGTATAGAATATATAACAGTGAGGGATTCTGAGATCTATAAAGGATACTTTATAGCTACTACCAAACGAGAGAGAAACCACAAGGGACCATAGTATAGGACATATAGCTGAGAGAGACTCTGCGACCTATGATAGATATTTTATAGCTACTACCATAGGAGAGAGAGAAACCACAAGGGACTGTACTATAAGACATATAGTTGAGAGAGACTCTGAGATCTATGGGAGATATTTTAAACTAACACCCCGAGAGAGAGAGAGAGACCACAAGGTACTATAGTATAGGCTATATAGTTGAGAGACAACCTGAGATTTATGGGAGATGTTTCATGAGTACTTTGCCATGAGAAAGGAATCAGAAGGGACTACAGTAAAAGATATACAGCTGAGAGGGACTCTTTGAACTATGGGGGATATTTTATGAATACTACCTCGCGATAGAGGATCCATAAGAAACTTTAGTATAAGATATATAGCTGAGAGGGACTCTTTAAACTTTGGGGTAATTTTATGAGTACTACCTTGCGAGAGAGGAACCACAAGGGACTATAGTATAAGATATATAGCTGAGAGGAACTCTTTGAACTTTGGGGATATTTTATGACTACTACCTCACGAGAGAGGAACCAGAAGGGACTATAGCATAAGATATACAGCTAAAACGGAATCTTTGAACTATGGGGGATATTTAATGACTACTACCTCGCGAGAGAGGAACCACAATGTACTATAGTATAGGATATACAGCTGAGAGGGTCTCTTTGCACTATGGGGGATTTTTTATGACTACTACCTCGCGAGACAGGAACCAGAAGGGACTATAGTATAATATATACAGCTGAGAGGGACTCTTTGAACTATGGGGGATATTTTATGACTACTACCTCACGAGAGAGGAACCACAAGGTACTATAGTATAAGATATACAGCTGAGAGGGTCTCTTTGCACTATGAGGGATTTTTATGACTACTACCTCGCGAGAGAGAAATCAGAAGGGACTATAGTATAATATATACAGCTGAGACGGACTCTTTAAACTATGGGGGATTTTTTATGACTACTACCTCGCGAGACAGGAACCAGAAGGGACTATAGTATAATATATACAGCTGAGAGGGTCTCTTTGCACTATGGGGGATTTTTTATGACTACTACCTCGCGAGACAGGAACCAGAAGGGACTATAGTATAATATATACAGCTGAGAAGGACTCTTTGATCTATGGGGGATATTTTATGACTACTACCTCGCAAGAGAGGAACCACAAGGGAACATAGTATAGGATATTTAGGTGAGAGGGACTCTTTGAACTATTGGGGATATTTTATGACTACTACCTCCAAAAAGAGGAACCAGAAGGGACTATAGTATAAGATATACAGCTGAGTGGGACTTTTTGAACTATAGGGAATATTTTATGACTACTACTTCGCAAGAGAGGAACCACAAGGGAATATAGTATAAGATATATAGCTGAGAGGGACTCTTTGAACTTTGGGGATATTTTATGACTACTACCTCACGAGAGAGGAACCAACAGAGACTATAGTATACGATATACAGCTGAGAGGGACTCTTTGAACTATGGGGGATATTTTAGGACTACTACCTAGCGTTGAAGGAACCGCAAGTGTCCATAGTATAGGATATATAGCTGAAAGGGACTCTTTGAACTATGGGGGATATTTTATGACTACTACCTTGCAAGAGAGGAACCACAAGGGTCCATAGTATAGGATATACTGCTGAGAGGGAGTCTTTGAACTATGGGAATATTTTATGACTACTACCTCGCGAAAGAGGAACCAGAAGGGACTTTAGTAAAACATATAGCGCTGAGAGGGTCTCTTTGAACTATGGGGGATATTTTATGATTACTACCTCGCAATAGAGGAATCAGAAAGGATTATAGTATAAGATATACAGCTGAGAGGGACTCTTTGAACTATGGGAGATATTTTATGATTACTACCTCGCGAGAGAGGAACCGGAACGTACTTTAGTATAAGATATATAGCTGAGAGGGACTGTTTGAACTATGGGGGATATTTTATGGCTACTATCTCGCGAGAGAGGATCCACAAGCTACTATACTATAAGATATACAGCAGAGAGGGACTCTTTGAACTATGGGGGATATTTTATGATTACTACCTCGCGAGAGAGGATCCACAAGCTACTATACTATAAGATATACAGCTGAGAGGGACTGTTTGAACTATGGGGGATTTTTTATGACTACTATCTCGCGAGAGAGGATCCACAAGCTACTATACTATAAGATATACAGCTGAGAGGGACTCTTTGAACTATGGGGGATATTTTATGATTACTACCTCGCGAGAGAGGATACACAAGCTACTATACTATATGATATACAGCTGAGAGGGACTCTTTGAAATATGGGGGATATTTTATGACAACTATCTCGCGAGAGAGGATCCACAAGCTACTATACTATACGATATACAGCTGAGAGGGACTCTTTGAAATATGGGGGATATTTTATGATTACTACCCCGCGAGAGAGTATCCACAAGCTACTATACTATAAGATATGCAGCTGAGAGGGACTCTTTGAACTATGGAGGATAGTTTATGACTACTATCTCGCGAGAGAGGATCCGCAAGTTACTATACTATAAGATATACAGCCGAGAGGGACTCTTTGAAATATGGGGGATATTTTATGATTACTACCTCGCAAGAGAGCATCCACAAGCTACTACACTATAAGATATACAGCCGAGAGGGACTCTTTGAACTATGGGGGATATTTTATGACTACTATCTCGCGAGAGAGAATCCTCAAACTACTATACTATAAGATATACAGCTGAGAGGGACTTTTTGAACAATGGGGGATATTTTATGACTACTATCTCGCGAGAGAGGATCAACAAGCTACTATACTATAAGATATACAGCTGAGAGGGACTCTATGAACTATGGGAATATTTTATGACTACTACCTCCCGAAAGAGGAACCAGAAGGGACTTTGGTAAAACTTATAGTGCTGAGAGGGTCTCTTTGAACTATGGGGGATATTTTATGATTACTACCTCGTAATAGAGGAATCAGAAAGGATTATAGTATAAGATATACAGCTGAGATGGACTTTTTGAACTATAGGGAATATTTTATGACTACTACTTCGCAAGAAAGGAACCACAAGGGAATATAGTATAAGATATATAGCTGAGAGGGACTCTTTGAACTTTGGGGATATTTTATGACTACTACCTCAAGAGAGAGGAACCAGAACGGACTGTAGTATAAGATATACAGCTGAGAGGGACTCTCTGAACTATGGGGGATATGTTATGTCTACTACCTCGCAAGAGAGGCACCAACAGAGACTATAGTATACGATATACAGCTGAGAGGGACTCTTTGAACTATGGGGGATATTTTAGGACTACTACCTAGCGTTGAAGGAACCGCAAGTGTCCATAGTATAGGATATATAGCTGAAAGGGACTCTTTGAACTATGAGGGATATTTTATGACTACTACCTTGCAAGAGAGGAACCACAAGGGTCCATAGTATAGGATATACAGCTGAGACGGACCCTTTGAATTATGGGAGATATTTTATGACTACTACCTCGGGATGGAGGAACCACAAGGGTCCATAGTATAAGATATACAGCTGAGAGGGACTCTTGGAACTATGGAGGATAGTTTATGACTACTACCTCGCAAGAGAGGAACCAGAAGCGTTTATAGTATAAGATATACTGCTGAGAGGGACTCTTTGAACTATGGGAATATTTTATGACTACTACCTCGCGAAAGAGGAACCAGAAGGGACTTTAGTAAAACATATAGTGCTGAGAGGGTCTCTTTGAGCTATGGGGGATATTTTATGATTACTACCTCGCAATAGAGGAATCAGAAAGGATTTTAGTATAAGATATACAACTGAGAGGGACTCTTTGAACTATGGGGGATATTTTATGATTACTACCTCGCGAGAGAGGAAACGGAACGTACTTTAGTATAAGATATATAGCTGAGAGGGACTGTTTGAACTATGGGCGATATTTTATGACTACTATCTCGCGAGAGAGGATCCACAAGCTACTATACTATAAGATATACAGCAGAGAGGGACTCTTTGAACTATGGGGGATATTTTATGATTACTACCTCGCGAGAGAGGATCCACAAGCTACTATACTATAAGATATACAGCTGAGAGGGACTGTTTGAACTATGGGGGATATTTTATGACTACTATCTCGCGAGAGAGGATTTACAAGCTACTATACTATAAGATATACAGCTGAGAGGGACTCTTTGAACTATGGGGGATATTTTATGATTACTACCTCGCGAGAGAGGATACACAAGCTACTACACTATATGATATACAGCTGAGAGGGACTCTTTGAAATATGGGGGATATTTTATGACAACTACCTCGCGAGAGAGGATCCACAAGCTACTATACTATAAGATATACAGCTGAGAGGGACTCTTTGAAATATGGGGGATATTTTATGACAACTACCTCGCGAGAGAGGATCCACAAGCTACTATACTATATGATATACAGCTGAGAGGGACTCTTTGAAATATGGGGGATATTTTATGATTACTACCTCGCGAGAGAAGATCCACAAGCTACTATACTATAAGATATACAGCCGAGAGGGACTCTTTGAACTATGGGGGATATTTTATGATTACTACCTCGCGAGAGAGGATCCACAAGCTACTATAGTATAAGATATACAGCTGAGAGGGACTCTTTGAACTATGGGGGATATTTTATGATTACTACCTCGCGAGAGAGGATCCACAAGCTACTATACTATAAGATATACAGCCGAGAGGGACTCTTTGAACTATGGGGGATATTTTATGATTACTACCTCGCGAGAGAGGATCCACAAGCTACTATAGTATAAGATATACAGCTGAGAGGGACTCTTTGAACTATGGGGGATATTTTGTGATTACTACCTCGCGAGAGAGGATCCACAAGCTACTATACTATAAGATATACAGCCGTGAGGGACTCTTTGAACTATGGGGGATATTTTATGACTACTATTTCGCGAGAGAGAATCCTCAAGCTACTATACTATTAGATATACAGCTGAGAGGGACTCTTTGAACTATGGGGGGATATTTTATGATTACTACCTCGCGAGAGAGGAACCGGAACGTACTTTAGTATAAGATATATAGCTGAGAGGGACTGTTTGAACAATGGGGGATATTTTATGACTACTATCTCGCGAGAGTGGATCCACAAGCTACTATACTATAAGATATACAGCTGAGAGGGACACTTTGAACTATGGGGGATATTTTATGACTACTACCTCGCAAGAGAGGAACAAGAAGAGCCAATGGTAAGAGATATACTGCTGAGAGGGACTCTTTGAACTATGGGGGATATTTTATGCTACTACCTCGCGAGAGAAGAACCAGAAAGGACTATAGTAGAAGATATACAGCTGAGAGGGACTCTTTGAACTATGGGGGATATTTCATGAATACTACTTCGCGAGAGAGGAACCACAAGGTACTATAGTATAAGTATACAGCTGAGAGGGACTCTTTGAACTATGGGGGATATTTTATGACTACTGCCTCGCAAGAGAGGAACCAGAAGAGACTATAGTATAAGATATACAGCTGAGAGCGACTCTGCGACCTATGAGGGATATTTTATAGCTACTACCCCACGAGTGAGGAACCTCAAGGGACTATATTATAGGGTATACATTTGAGAGAAACTCTGCGACATATGGGGTATTTTACGACTACTTTCCCACGAGAAAGGAACTTCAAGGGACTATAGTATATAGTTGAGAGAAACACTGCGATAAATGGGGATATTTTTGACTACTTTCCTACGAGAGAGGAAACTCAAAGGATTATAGTATAGAGTATATAGCTGAGAGGGACTCTGAGATCTATAAAGGACATTTAACAGCTGCTACCAAACGAGAGACGACCACAATGGACCATAGTATAGGATATATAACTGAGAGGGACTTTATGATTTATAAACGATATTTTATAGCTACTACCAAACGAGAGAGAGAAACCACAAGCGCTATAGTATAGGATATATAGCTGAGAGGGTCTCTAAGATCTACAAAGGTCATTTTATAGCTACTACAAAACGGGATACGATCGACAAGCGACTATAGTATAGGATATATAGCTGAGAGGGACTCTGAGATCTATAAAGGATATTTTATAGCTACTACCAAACGAGAGAAACCACAAGGGTCTATAGTATAGGACATATAGTCGAGAGAGACTCTGAGATCTATGGGAGATATTTTATAGCTAATACCCTGAGAGAAAGACACCAGAAGTGGCTATAGTATAGGATATATAGTTGAGAGACACTCCGAGATTCATGGGAGATATTTTATACCTACTACCCCGAGAGAGCGAGAGAAACCACAAGGGACTATAGTATAAGATATACAGCTGAGATGGACTCTGAGATCTATAAAGGATATTTTATAGCTATTACCAAAGGAGATACGAACCACAAGCGACTATAGTATAGTTTATATAGCTGAGGGGTCTCTGAGATCTATAAAGGATATTTTATAGATACTACCAAACGAGAGGGAAACCACAAGGGACCATAGTAAAGGATATATAGCTGAGAGAGACTCTGCTACCTATGATAGATATTTTATAGCTACTACAAATCGAGATACGAACCACAAGCAACTATAGTATAGTTTATATAGCTGAGGGGGCTCTGAGATCTATAAAGGATATTTTATAGATACTACCAAACGAGACGAAAACCACAAGGGACCATAGTAAAGGATATATAGCTGAGAGAGACTCTGCAACCTATGATAGATATTTTAAAACTACTACCAAACGAGAGAAACCACAAGGGACTATAGTATAGGACATACAGTTGAGAGAGACTCTGCGACCTATAATTGATATTTTAAAGCTACTACCAAACGAGAGAAACCACAAGGGACTATAGTATAGGACATACAGTTGAGAGAGACTCTGAGATATATGAGAGATATTTTATAGCTACTACAAATCGAGATACGAACCACAAGCGACTATAGTATAGTTTATATAGCTGAGACGGACTCTAAGATCTATAAAGGAAATTTTATAGCTACTATAAATCGAGATACGAACCACAAGCGACTATAGTAAAGTTTAAATAGTTGAGGGGGTCTCTGAGATCTATAAAGGATATTTTATAGATACTACCAAACGAGAGGGAAACCACAAGGGACCATAGTATGGGATATATAGCTGAGAGAGACTCTGCGACCTATGATAGATATTTTAAAGCTACTACCAAACGAGAGAAACCACAAGGGACTATAGTATAGGACATACAGTTGAGAGAGACTCTGAGATCTATGGGAGATATGTTATAGCTAATACCCCGAGAGAAAGAAACCACAAGGGACTATAGTATAGGATATATAGTTGAGAGACACTCTGAGATTTATTGGAGATATTTTATACCTACTACCCCGAGAGAGAGAGAGAAACCACAAGGGACTGTAGTATATGATATAAAGTTAAAAGAGACTCTGCGACCTATGGGAGATATTTCATAGCTACTATTCAGAGAGAGAGAGAGAAACCACAAGGGTCTATAGTATAGGTCATAAAGTTGAGAAACACTCTGAGATCTATGAGAGATATATTATTGCTACTACCAAACGAGAGAGAGAAACCACAAGGGACTGTGGTATAGGATAAATTTTTGAGATAGAATCTGCGACCTATGGGAGATATTTCATAGCTACTACCAAACGAGAGAGGAACCACAAGGGACTATGGTATAGGATATATTGTTGAGAGAGACTCTGAAGCCTATGGGAGATATTTTATAGCTACTACCCCGAGGGAGAGAAACCACAAGCGCCTATAGTATAGGATATATAGTTGAGAGGGTCCATGCGACAATGGGGAATATTTTATGGCTACTACCCCGACAGAGAGGAGCCTCAAGGGACTATGTATTGGAATTATAGCTGAAAGGGATTATGCGACATATGCGGGATATTTTGGGACTAGTTTCCAACGAGAGTCGAACCACAAGGGACTATGGTATAGGGTATATAGGTGAGAGAGACTCTGTGACCTATGGGAGATATTTTATAGCTACTACCAAACGAGTGAGAGAAACCACAAGGATCTATAGTATAGGATATATAGCTGAGAGGAACTCTGAGATCTATAAAGGATATTTTATAACTACTACCAAACGAGACAGAGAATCCTCAAGCGACTATAGTATAGGATATATAGCTGAGAGGGACTCTAAGATCTATAAAGGATATTTTATAGCTACTAAAAACGAGATACGAACCACAAGCGACTATAGTACAGGATATATAGATGAGAGGGTCTCTGAGATCTATAAAGGATATTACATAGCTACTAACAAATGAGAGAGAGAAACCACAAGGGACCATAGTATAGGATATATAGCTGAAAGAGACTCTGCGACCTATCATAGATATTTTATAACTACTAGCAAACGAGAGAAACCACAAGGGACTATAGTATAGGACATATAGTTGAGAGAGACACTGAGATCTATGAGAGATATTTTATAGCCAATACCCCGAGTGAAAGAAACCACAAGGGACTATAGTATAAGATATACAGCTGAGATGGACTCTGAGATCTATAAAGGATATTTTATAGCTACTAAAAACGAGGTACGAACCACAAGGGACTATAGTATAGGTTATATAGCTGAGGGGGACCCTGAGATCTATAAAGGATATTTTATAGCTACTACCAAAAGAGAGAGAAACTACAAGGGACCATAGTATAGGATATATAGCTGAGAGAGACTGTGCGACCTATAATAGATATTTTATAACTACTACCGAGCGAAAGAAACCACAAGGGACTATAGTATAGGACATACATTTGAGAGAGACTCTGAGATCTATGGGAGATATTTTATAGCCAATACCCCGAGAGAGAGAGAGAGAAACAACAAAGGCGTATTTTGTATAGGATATATAGTTGAGACGGACCATGCAACCAATGGGGAATATTTTATAACTATTACCCCGACAGAAAGGAACCTCAAGGGACTATGTATTGGATATATAGCTGAAAGGCACTATACGACATATGGCGGATATTTTGGGACTACATTCCAATGAGATTCGAACCACAAGGGTTTGTGGTATAGGGTATATAGTTGAGAGAGACTCTGCGACCTATGGGAGATATTTTATAGCTACTACCAAACGAGAGAGAGAAACCACAACGATCTATAGTATAGGATATATAGCTGAGAGGGACTCTGAGACTTATAAAGGATATTTTATAGCTACTACCAAACGAGAGCGAAACCACAAGGGACCACAGTATAGGATATATATCTGAGAGAGACTCAGCGACCTATGATAGATATTTTATAGCTACTACAGAACGAGAGAGAGAGAGAAACCACAAGGGACTGTAGTATAGAACATATAGTTCAAAGAGAGACTCTGAGATCTATGACAGATATTTAATAGCTAACACCCCGAGAGAGAGAAACCAGAAGGGACTATAGTATAGGATATATAGCTGAGAGAGACTCTGCGACCTACGATAGATATTTTATAGCTACTACCAAACGAGAGAGAGAAACCACAAGGGACTGTAGTATAGGACGTATAATTGAGAGAGACTCTGATATCAATGGGAGATATTCTATAGCTAACACCCCGAGAGAGAGAGAGAAACCACAGGGGACCATAGTATAGGATATATAGCTGAGAGAGACTCTGCTGCCTATGATAGATATTTAATAGCTACTACAAAACGAGAGATAGAGAAACCACAAGGGACTGTAGTATAGGACATATAGTTGAGAGAGACTCTGAGATCTATGGGAGATATTTTATAGCTAACACCCCGAGAGAGAAACCACAAGGAACTATAGTATAGGATATATAGTTGAGAGACACTCTGAGATTCATGGGAGATATTTTATACCTACTACCCCGAGAGAGAGAAACCACAAGGGACTGTAGTATACGATATATAGATAAAAGAGACTCTGCGACCTATGTGAGATATTTCATAGCTACTACTCCGAGAGAGAGAGAGAGAGAGAGAGAGAGAAACCACATGGGACTATAGTATAGGACATATATTTGAAAGAGACTCTGAGATCTATGAGAGATATTTTATAACTACTACCCAACGAGAGAGAGAAACCACAAGGGACTGTCGTAGAGGATATATTGTTGAGAGAGAATCTGCGACCTATGGGATATATTTCATAGCTACTACCAAACTAGAGAGGAACCACAAGGGACTATGGTATAGGATATATTGTTCAGAGGGACTCTTCGACCTATAGGAGATATTTCATGAGTACTTTGCCATGAGAAAGGAACCACAAGGGACAGTAGTAAAAGATATATAGCTGAGAGGGACTCTTTGAACTATGGGGGATATTTTATGATTACTACCTCGAAAGAGAGGAACCAGAAGGGATTATAGTATACGATGTACAGCTGAGAGGGACTCTTTGAACTATGGGGGATATTTTATGATTACTACCTCGCAAGAGGAACCAGAAGGGACTATAGTAACAGATATACAACTGAGATGGACTTTTTGAACTTAGGGGGATATTTTATGTCTACTACCTCGCGAGAGAAGAACCAGAAGAGACTTTTGTATAAGATATACAGCTGAGAGGGACTCTTCGACCTATAGCGGATATTTTGTGAGTACTTTGCCACGAGAAAGGAACTAGGAGGTACTATAGTATAAGATATATAGCTGAGAGGGACTCTTTGAACTATGGGGGATATTTTATGATTACTACCTCGCGAGAGAGGAACCATAAAGGACTTTAGTATAAGATATATAGGTGAGAGGGGCTCTTTGAACTTTGGGGATATTTTGTGATTACTACCTCCCGAGATAGGAACCACAAGGGACTATAGTATAAGATATATAGCTGCGAGGGACTCTTTGAACTTTGGGGATATTTTATGATTACTACCTCGCGAGAGAGGAACCAGAAGGGACTATGTATAAGATATACAGCTGGGAGGGCTATTTGAACTATGGGGGATATTTTATGACTACTACCTCGCAAGAGAGGAACCAGAAGTGACTATAGTAGAAGATATACAGCTGAGGTGGACCCTTTGAACTTAGAGGGGTTATTTTATGACTACAACCTCGCGAGAGAAGAACCAGAAGGGACTTAAGTATAAGATATACAGCTGAGAGGGACTCTTCGACCTATAGCGGATATTTTGTGAGTACTTTGCCACGAGAAAGGAACCAGAAGGGACTATAGTATAAGATATACAGCTGAGAGGGACTCTTTGAACTATGGGGGATATTTTATGACTACTACCTCCCGAGATAGGAACCACAAAGGACTATAGTATAAGATATATAGCTTCGAGGGACTCTTTGAACTTTGGGAATATTTTATTATTACTACCTCGCGAGAGAGGAACCAGAAGGGATTATGTATAAGATTTACAGCTGAGAGGACTATTTGAACTATGGGGGATATTTTATGAGTACTACCTCGCAAGAGAGGAACCAGAAGGGACTATAGTATAAGATATACAGCTGAGAGGGACTCTTTGAACTATGGGGAATATTTTATGACCACTACCTCGCGAGAGAGGAACCACAAGGGTCTATAGAATAAGATATACAGCTGAGAGGGACTCTTTCAACTATGGGGGAAATTTTATACCTCGGAGAGATGAACCAGAAGGGACTATAGTATAAGATATACAGCTGAGAAGGACTCTTTGGACTATGGGGAAATTTTATGTCTACTCCATCGCAAGAGAGGTACCAGAACGGACCATAGTATAAGATATACAGCTGAGAGGGACTCTTTGTTCTATGGGGGATATTTCGTTACTTCTACCTCGCGAGAGAAGAACCAGAAGGGACCATAGTATAAGCTATACAGCTGAGAAGGACTCTTTGAACTATGGGGGATATTTGTTTACTACTACCTCGCGAGAGAGGAACCACAAGGGACCCTAGTATAGGATATATAGGTGAGAGGGGACTATTTGAACTATGGGGGATATTTCTTAACTACTACCTCGCGAGAGAGGAACCACAAGGGACCCTAGTATAGGATATATAGGTGAGAGGGACTCTTTGAACTATGGGGGATATTTTTCGGCTACTACGTCGCAAGAGAGGAAACAGCAGGGACCCTAGTATAGGATATACAGCTGAGATGGTCTCTTTGAACTATGGGGGATATTTTATGACTACTTCCTCGCAAGAGAGGAACCACAAGGGTCCATAGTATAAGATATACAGCTGAGAGGGACTCTTTGAACTATGGGGGATATTTTATGACTAATACCTCGCGAGAGAGGAACCATAACGGACTTTAGTATAAGACATATAGCTGAGAAGGACTCCTTGAACTTTGGGGATATTTTGCGATTACTACTTCCCGAGATAGGAAACCACAAGGGACTATAGTATAAGATATATAGCTGCGAGAGACTCTTTGAACTTTGGGGATATTTTATGATTAATACCTCGCGAGAGACGAACCGGAAGGCACTTTAGAATAAGATATATAGCTGAGAGGGACTGTTTGAACTATGGGGGATATTGTATGACTACTACCTCGCAAGAGAGGAACCAGAAGGGACTATAGTATAAGATATAAATCTGATAGGGACTGTTAGAACTATGGGGGATATTTTATGACTACTATCTCGAGGGAGAGGAACCACAAGCTACTATACTATAAGATATATAGCTGAGAGGGACTCTTTGAACTACAGGGGATATTTTATGACTACTACCTCGCAAGAGAGGAACAAGAAGAGACTTTAGTATAAGATATACAGCTGAGAGGGACTCTTTGAACTATGGGGGATATTTTATGAATACTATTTCGCGAGAGAGGAAGCATAAGGTACTATAGTATAAGATATACTGCTGAGAGGGACTCTTTGAAGGAGATTTGAGGTTAAGATTTTTAGGTTAAAACAGGACGTAAGCATGGGAACGAAATCCAAGATGGCGAAGGCAATGGTGTGGACGAGGAGATGTGAGTCGCGGTGGCGAAAATGGGAACTAAACAAGATGTCGAAGACAAAAATTCTAAGGACTAGGAGATTTCGAGGTTAGTGGTCAACATGGCGGTCGCAAGAGGTGGGGGGGCAAGGAGATTTGAGGTTAAGATTTTTAGGTTAAAACAGGACATAAGAAGGGGAACTAAATCGAAGATGGCGGAGGCAAGGGTGGGACGAGGAGATGTGAGGCGCAGTGGTAAAAATGGGAACTAAACAAGATGGCGGAGGCAGGAAGTTCAGGTTAAAAATATGAGGTAAACGTGGAGAACTGAAACCAAGATGGCGGTGGCGTAGTGGTGAAAACGGGAACTAAACAAGATGGCGGAGGCAAGAAGTCGAGGGACGAAGCGATTTGAGGTTAGGGTCAACATGCGAAAGATGTCGAACGCAACAGATGGTGACGAGGAGATAGAATTGAGGATTAGGGAAAGATGAACGAAAAACAGGAAGTGACGTGGAGGGTTTTGATTGGTAAAAATAAGACGAAATGTGATTGGTTCGTTAATACGGGTGGAAGATGAAGGAAGGAAGATAAAAGAGTATGGAGGACACGTGATGGAGAGGAGCGAAGCGGCGAGGTGTTGTCTGTGCGGAGGTCGGGACTGAAAGAGGGAAAAGATGGCGAACGAGGGATAAAAAGTATAACAGAAAGTGATGTGTGAAGTTGTGATTGGTGTGAATAAGAAGTGATGTTATTGGTGGAAAGGAACAAATGAAAGTTGTTGATTGGTAAGAATAAGAGAGATTATGATTGGTGGAAAGAAAAAGGTGTGGGAGTGGGGTATGTTGGAGGTGGTGGGAAAGATAAGTTTTCCTACCAACAAGATTTGCAAAAGCCTCTCCAGAACTCATCAGCAATTTTTGAACGTTGGATGGTAGTTTTCTTGAGTGGATAAGAGAGATGGGGCGATATGAGACGCGGTGGCGAAAATGGGAACTAAACAAGATGGCGGAGACAATAGGTCTAAGGACGAGGAAACTTCGAGGTTAGTGGTCAACATGGCGGACGCAAGATGTGGGGGCAAGGAGACGCGGTGATAAGAATGGGAACTAAAAGATGACGGAAGCAAGAGCTTAGAAGAGCAGATTTTGAGGTTAAAATAGTGGGAACTAAAATGGCGGAGGGTCGGCGACAAGGAGATGCGGTGGCCAACGTGAGAACTAAACAAGATGGCGGACGCAAGAGGAGGGTAAGGAGAGTTGAGGTTACAGTACCAAAACACCAAAGGATATATTCCTACGCCAAGCAGGCCCGAAAAATAATTATGCGTGTGGTACTTACCTCTTACTGGTGTTGATGCGTCACCAAAAGCGCAGCAGCTTCACGCGACGCGAAAAAATAAAAGCAAACTGTTTTTGAAAATGCTTAACCAGCTTTAAGATCAACCAACATCACTACGCACTGATATACCTAGGTTTTTTAAAGCGGTACAGACGCCCTTTGCAAAGACGTAATTTAACTATACCAAAAACCTGGTACTGGACCATCGTAATGGTCGCTAGCGTACGTAGGAGCAGGGTTCTCATTGCCGGTCGAAAGCGGTCAAAAAAAGTGTACTATCTTGTTTTCATGGGTTTTCCAGATCGGTAGGCGTTAGAATACTCTTAGAGCTTTTTCAGGTTTTTGGTGGTTGTCCCTGTCCGGTAGGCAAATGATGAAGTTTTTCTATAATGTCGTCGTTTTCCCTTGTCGGCGCAGGTTACTAAGCACATACTCACACACACACACATTCACACACACATACGTTCGCTCACAAACTCTTTCTATTTTTTCGGGTTTTATCTGCTCCGTATACGTATGCATGCTATTTTTCCGTTTTCATAGTTTTTCCCTGGTCGGTAGGCCATTGCTGGAGCGGTTGTCGTACCTCTTTCTGTTTTTTTCGTGGTTTTCCCACGTCGGTAGGCTATTGTTTAAGTTCTTTCCCCTATTTCGTGGCTTTCCCTTGTTTGTGGGTAAATGCTGGGTGACAAGCACATGCACATTCGCTCACAAACCTCTTTTTTCGTGGCTTTCCTAGTCTGTAGGCGCTTGCTAAAGCTCTTTCTACTTTTTTCGACATTTTTCTCTGGTCCGTGGGAGTTTGCTACAGCGTTTTTCCAAGCTCTTTCTATCATCGTAATGGTCGCTAGCGTACGTAGGAGAAGGGTACTCATTGCCGGTCGAAAGCGGTCAAAAAAGTGTACTATCTTGTTTTCATGGGTTTTCCAGATCGGTAGGCGTTAGAATACTCTTAGAGCTTTTTCAGGTTTTTCGTGGTTGTCCATGTCCGGTAGGTAAATGATGAAGTTTTTCTATAATGTCGTCGTTTTCCCTTGTCGGCGCAGGGATACTAAACACATACTCGCGCACACACACACACATTCACCGCGCCTCACATCTCCTCGTCCCACCCTTGCCTCCGCCATCTTGGATTTAGTACCCCCTCTTACGTCCTGTTTTAACCTAAAAATCTTAACCTCAAATCTCCTTGCCCCCCACCTCTTGCGCCCGCCATGTTGACCACTAACCTCGAAATCTCCTCGTCCTTAGACTTTTTGTCCTCGTCATCTTGTTTAGTTTCCATTTTCGCCACCGCGCCTCACACCTCCTCGTCCACACCATTGCCTTCGCCATCTTGGATTTCGTTCCCATTCTTACGTCGTGTTTTAACCTAAAAATCTTAACCTCAAATCTCCTTACCCTCCTCTTGCGTCCGCCATCTTGTATAGTTCTCACGTTGGCCACCGCATCTCCTTGTCGCCGACCCTCCGCCATTTTTAGTTCCCACTATTTTAACCTCAAAATCTGCTCTTCTAAGCTCTTGCTTCCGCCATCTTCTTTTAGTTCCCATTCTCACCACCGCGTCTGCTTGCCCCCACCTCTTGCGTTCGCCATGTTGACCACTAACCTCGAAATTTCCTCGTCCTTAGACCTCTTGTCTCCGCCATCATGTTTAGTTCCCATTTTCGCCACCGCGTCTCATATCGCCCCATCTCTCTATCCACTCAAGAAAACTAACATTCTACGTTCAAAAATTGGACTCTCCTCGGAGTTACCTCAACACCACTTACATGACCTGGTTCGTCACGGGTATGCAGGTCTGCACTACCACTTCCTCGGCGTTGAGCAGGCCCAGGAGGGGATCGTACCGGTACACCAGCTAGCACGTGGACATGTTATCGCGCTGTGGTGTTGCGTGTGCGAGGTATGGAAACTGAAGGACGCAAAACATGCACGACCGAGGGTTAAAAAGTAGAACAAGTAGTGACGTGGAACGTTGTGATTGGTGAAAATAAGACGATCTCTGATAGGAGGACAAATTGAAATAACGTAATGTGATAGGCGAAAATAAAATCGATGGTGATTGGATGAAAAATGACGAGAAGGAATTAGCGGTGAATTTGTGAACTAAGATGGCGAAGATTTTGTTTTAAAAAAAAAGACGGATAATATAAGTAAGGCACTGAAGGACGCAAAACATGCACGAACGAGGGTTAAAAAGTAGAACAAGTAGTGACGTGGAACGTTGTGATTGATGAAAATAAGACGATCTCTGATAGGAGGACAAATTGAAATAACGTAATGTGATAGGCGAAAATAAAATCGATGGTGATTGGATGAAAAATGACGAGAAGGAATTAGCGGTGAATTTGTGAACTAAGATGGCGAAGATTTTGTTTTAAAAAAAAAGACGGATAATATAAGTAAGGCACTGAAGGACGCAAAACATGCACGAACGAGGGTTAAAAAGTAGAACAAGTAGTGACGTGGAACGTTGTGATTGATGAAAATAAGACGATCTCTGATAGGAGGACAAATTGAAATAACGTAATGTGATAGGCGAAAATAAAATCGATGGTGATTGGATGAAAAATGACGAGAAGGAATTAGCGGTGAATTTGTGAACTAAGATGGCGAAGATTTTTTTTTAAAAAAAAGGACGGATAATATAAGTATGGCACTGAAGGACGCAAAACATGCACGACCGAGGGTTAAAAAGTAGAACAAGTAGTGACGTGGAACGTTGTGATTGGTGAAAATAAGACGATCTCTGATAGGAGGACAAATTGAAATAACGTAATGTGATAGGCGAAAATAAAATCGATGGTGATTGGATGAAAAATGACGAGAAGGAATTAGCGGTGAATTTGTGAACTAAGATGGCGAAGATTTTGTTTTAAAAAAAAAGACGGATAATATAAGTAAGGCACTGAAGGACGCAAAACATGCACGAACGAGGGTTAAAAAGTAGAACAAGTAGTGACGTGGAACGTTGTGATTGATGAAAATAAGACGATCTCTGATAGGAGGACAAATTGAAATAACGTAATGTGATAGGCGAAAATAAAATCGATGGTGATTGGATGAAAAATGACGAGAAGGAATTAGCGGTGAATTTGTGAACTAAGATGGCGAAGATTTTTTTTTAAAAAAAAAGGACGGATAATATAAGTATGGCACTGAAGGACGCAAAACATGCACGACCGAGGGTTAAAAAGTAGAACAAGTAGTGACGTGGAACGTTGTGATTGGTGAAAATAAGACGATCTCTGATAGGAGGACAAATTGAAATAACGTAATGTGATAGGCGAAAATAAAATCGATGGTGATTGGATGAAAAATGACGAGAAGGAATTAGCGGTGAATTTGTGAACTAAGATGGCGAAGATTTTTTTTTAAAAAAAAGGACGGATAATATAAGTATGGCACTGAAGGACGCAAAACATGCACGACCGAGGGTTAAAAAGTAGAACAAGTAGTGACGTGGAACGTTGTGATTGGTGAAAATAAGACGATCTCTGATAGGAGGACAAATTGAAATAACGTAATGTGATAGGCGAAAATAAAATCGATGGTGATTGGATGAAAAATGACGAGAAGGAATTAGCGGTGAATTTGTGAACTAAGATGGCGAAGATTTTTTTTAAAAAAAAAGACGGATAATATAAGTATGGCACTGAAGGACGCAAAACATACACGACCGAGGGTTAAAAAGTAGAACAAGTAGTGACGTGGAACGTTGTGATTGGTGAAAATAAGACGATCTCTGATAGGAGGACAAATTGAAATAACGTAATGTGATAGGCGAAAATAAAATCGATGGTGATTGGATGAAAAATGACGAAAAGGAATTAGCAGTGAATTAGTGAACTAAGATGGCGAAGATTTTTTTTTTAAAAAAAAAAAGACGGATAATATAAGTATGGCACTGAAGGACGCAAAGCATGCACGACCGAGGGTTAAAAAGTAGAACAAGTAGTGACGTGGAACGTTGTGATTGGTGAAAATAAGACGATCTCTGATAGGAGGACAAATTGAAATAACGTGATGTGATAGGCGAAAATAAAATCGATGGTGATTGGATGAAAAATGACGAGAAGGAATTAGCGGCGAATTTGTGAACTTAGATGGCGAAGATTTTTTTTTTAAAAAAAAAGACGGATAATATAAATATGGCACTGAAGGACGCAAAACATGCACGACCGAGGGTTAAAAAGTAGACATTATAGAAAAACTTCATCATTTGCCTACCGGACAGGGACAACCACGAAAAACCTGAAAAAAGCTCTAAGAGTATTCTAACGCTTACCGATCTGGAAAAACCATGAAAACAAGATAGTACACTTTTTGACCGCTTTCGACCGGCAATGAGAACCCTGCTCCTACGTACGCTAGCGACCATTACGATGGTCCAGTACCAGGTTTTTGGTATAGTTAAATTACGTCTGTGCAAAGGGCGTCTGTACAGCGTTAAAAAAACCTAGGTATATCAGTGCGTAGTGATGTTGGTTGATCTTAAATCTGGTTAAGCATTTTCAAAAACAGTTTGCTTTTATTTTTTCGCATCGCGTGAAATTGCTGCGCTTTTTGTGGCGCATCAACACCAGTAAGAGGTAAGTACCACACGCATAATTATTTTTCGGGCCTGCTTGGCGTATGAATATGTCCTTTGGTGTTTTGGTACTGTAACCTCAAATCTCCTTACCCTCCTCTTGCGTCCGCCATCTTGTTTAGTTCTCACGTTGGCCACCGCATCTCCTAGTCGCCGACCCTCCGCCATTTTTAGTTCCCACTATTTTAACCTCAAAATCTGATCTTCGAAGCTCTTGCTTCCGCCAACTTTTAGTACCCATTCTCACCACCGCGTCTCCTTGCCCCCACATCTTGCGTCCGCCATGTTGACCACTAACCTCGAAATTTCCTCGTCCTTAGACCTCTTGTCTCCGCCATCTTGTTTAGTTACCATTTTCGCCACCGCGTCTCATATCGCCCCATCTCTCTATCCACTCAAGAAAACTACCATCCAACGTTCAAAAATTGCTGATGAGTTCTGGAGAGGCTTTTGCAAATCTTGTTGGTAGGAAAACTTACCTTTCCCATTACCACCAACATACCCCACTCCCACACCTTTTTCTTTCCACCAATCATAATCTCTCTTATTCTTACCAATCAACAACTTTCATTTGTTCCTTTCCACCAATAACATCACTTCTTATTCACACCAATCACAACTTCACACGTCACATTCTGTTATACTTTTTATCCCTCGTTCGCCATCTTTTCCCTCTTTCAGTCCCTACCTCCGCACAGACAACACCTCGCCGCTCCGCTCCTCTCCATCACGTGTCCTCTATACTCTTTTATCTTCCACTCGGATTAACGAACCAATCACATTTCGTCTTATTTTTACCAATCAAAACCCTCCACGTCGCTTCCTGTTTTTCGTTCATCTTTCCCTAATCCTCAATTCTTTTATCTCGTCCCGGATGAGCCAATTGCAATAACGATAATCCTTCCGCTCATGGCGCTTTTCAAACTTACCGCCGTCGCTCTTAATCCGCGGCGACACTAGCGCCCCTAGCGGCAGGATTATCGTTAATCCAATTGGCTCATCCGAAACTTATTCTACTTACTCTATACTACTAGAGTATTTGTAGTAGAGAGTGACTCTGCAAAATATGGGGGATATTTTATGGCTACTACCTAACGTCTGAGGAACCCGAAGGGACTATTGTATAGGTTATATAGTTGAGAGAGACTGTGCAATATATGGGGGACATTTTATGGCTACTACCTAACGTCAGAGGAGCCTGAAGGGACTATAGTATAGGTTATATAGTTGAGAGAGACTGTGCAACATATGGAGGACATTTTATGGCTACTACCTAACGTCAGAGGAGCCTGAAGGGACTATAGTATAGGTTATATAGTTGAGAGAAACTGTGCAATATATGGGGGACATTTTATGGCTACTACCTAACGTCAGAGGAGCCTGAAGGGACTATAGTATAGGTTATATAGTTGAGAGAGACTGTGCAACATATGGGGGACATTTTATGCCTACTACCTAACGTGAGAAGAACCGGAAAGGATTATAGTTTAGGTTATATAATTGAGAGAGACTCTGCAATATATGGGAATATTTTATGACTACTACCTCACGAGAGAGGAACCACAAGGGACTATATTATAGGTTATATGGTTGAGAGAGACTCTGCCACATATAATGGATATTTTATGGCTACTACCACACGAGAGAGGAACCACAAGTGACTATGTTATAGTGTATATAGTTGAGGTAGACTCTGCTAAATATGGGGGATATTCTATGACTACTACCTCACGAGAGAGGAACCACAAGGGACTATATTAGGGGTTATATAGTTGAGAGAGACTCTGCCACATATGGGGGATATTTTATGACTACTACCTCACGAGAGAGGAACCACAAGGGACTATATTATAGGTTATATAGTTGAGATAGACTCTACGTCCTATGGGGAATATTTTATGACTACTTTACCACGAGGTAGGAATCACAAGGGACTTTAGAATCGTATATACATTTGAGAGAACACTGCGATCTATGGGGAATATTTTATGACTACTTTCCCACGACAGAGTAACCACAAGCGATTAGAGTATAGGATATATGGTTGAGAGAGCGTCACCTACCTATGGGGTATATTTTATGGCTACTGCCTCACGAGAGAGGAACCACTACGGAATACAGTACGGGATGTATAGTTGAAACAGACTCTGCGACCTATGGGTTATATTTTATAACTACTACCTCAGCAGAAAGGAACCACAGAGGACTATAATATAGGATATATAGTTGAGAGAGACTCTGCGACCTTTAGAGAATATTTTATGGCTACGACCGCACGTGAGCGGAACTACAGGGGAATATAGTATACGATATATAGTTGAGAGAGACTTTGCGACCTATGGGGAAGTTTTTATGGCTGCGACCCCACGAGAGGGTAACCACAAGGGACTATTGTATTGGGTATATAGTGGAAGGAAACTCTGCGACATATGGGGGATATTTTCTGACTACTTTCCTACGAGAGAGGAACCTCAAAGGACCATAGTATTGAGTATATAGTGTAGAGAAACTCTGCGATATATGGGGGATATTTTTGAATAGTTTTCAACGAGAGAGTAACCACAAGGGACTATAGTATTGAGTATATAGAGTAGAGAAACTCTGCGATATATGGGGGATATTTTGTGACTACTTTCCTACGAGAGAGGAACCTCAAAGGATTATAGTATAGAGTATATAGCTGACAGGGACTCTGCGAAATATGCGGGATATTTTATCGCGACTATCCCAAGAGAGAGGAACCACAAGAGACTACTGTATAGAATACATAGCTGAAAAAATTCTTTGCGAACAATGGGGATATTTTTTTACTACTATCTCACGAGAGAGGAACCACAAGCGACTATAATATAGGATATATAGTTGAAAAAGTTCTCTGCGAACAATGGGTATATTTTATGACTACTATCTCAGGAGAGAGGAACCACAAGGGACTATAGTATAGGATATTTGTTGACAGAGACTCTGCGACCTATGGAGAATATTTTATGGCTACGACCCCACGAGAGCGGAACTATAGGGGACTATTGTATAGGATATATAGTTGAGAGAGACTCTGCGAGCTATGAGGAATATTTTATGGCTATGACCCCACGAGAGAGGAAACAGAAAGGACTTTATTATAGGTTATATAGTTGAGAGAGACTCTGCAATATATGGGGGACATTTTATGGCTTGCCCTAACGTGAGAGGAACCATATGGGACTATTGTATAGGTTATATAGTTGAGAGAGACTGTGCAACATATGGCGGATATTTTATGGCTACTACCTCACGTGAGAGGAACCGGAAAGGACTATAGTTTAGGTTATATAATTGAGAGAGACTCTGCAATATATGGCAATATTTTATGGCTACTACCGCAAGTGAGAGGAACCGGAAGTGTCTATAGTATAGGTTATATAGTTAAGAGAGACTCTGCAACATATGGGGGATATTTTATGGCCACTACGTCACGTAAGAGAAACCAGAAGGGACTATAGTATAGGATATATTGTTGAGAGAGACTCTGTAATATATGCGGGATATTTTATAGCTACTACCTCACGAGAGAGGAACCACAAGGGACTATATTATAGGTTACATAGTTGACAGAGACTCTGCTACATATGGCGGATATTTTATGACTACTACCTCACGAGAGAGGAACCACAAGGGACTATACTATAAGTTATATGGTTGGGAGAGCCTCTCCTACCTATGGGGGATATTTTATGGCTACTGCCTCAATAGAGAGGAACCACTACGGAATGCAGTACAGGATGTATAGTTGAGACAGACTCTGCGACCTATGGGTTATATTTTATAGCTACTACCTCAGGAGAAAGGAACCACATGGGACTGTAGTAAAGGTTATATAATTAAAAGAGACTCTGCGACCTATGGGGGATATTTAATGGCTACTTTCCCACGAAAGAGGAACCACAAGTGATTAGAGTATAGGATATATGGTTGAGAGCGGATATGCGACCTATGGGGGATATTTTATGGCTACTACCTCACGAGGGAGGAATTGCAAGGAACTATACTACAGGATATATAGTTGAGATAGACCCTGCGACCCATGTGGAATATTTTATGTCTACCACTTCACGAGAAAGGAACCACAGAGGATTATAGTATAGGATATATAGTTGAGAGAGACTCTGCGACCTATGGGGAATTTTTATGGCTACGACCCCACGAGAGAGGAACCAAAAGGGACCATAGTATAGGATATATAGTTGAGAGAGACGCCTCGACCTATGGGGGATATTCTATGGCTACTACCTCACGAGAGAAGAACCATAAGTGACTATAGTATAGCTAATAGTTGAAAACGTTTTCTGCGAACAATGGGGATATTTTATGACTCCTATCTCAGGAGAGAGGAATCACAATGGACTATAGTATAGGATATATAATTGAGAGGGACTCTGCGACATATTGGGGATATTTTATGATTAAATTTACTACGAGAGGAGAACCAAAAAGGGACTATAATATAGGATGTATAGTTAAGAGGGACTCTAGGACCTATGGGGGATACTTTATCACTAACTTCCCAAGAGAGAGGATACACAAGGGACTATATTATAGGGTATATCGTTGAGAGGGTGTCTGCGACATATGGGGATATTTTCCCATGAAAGAGGAACCTCATACTACTATGGTATAGGATATATAGTAGAGAGGGGGCTATGATTCCTATTGGAGATATTCTATGACCTTTTTCCCTAAGGAGAGGAACCAGAAGGCACTATAGTATAGGGTGTATAGTTAAGAGAGGCTCTGCAACATGTGCGGGTTATTTTCCCATGGTATATAGTATAGAGTTAATGTTGAGAGGGACTCTGCTACCTATGGGGGATATTTTATGACTACTACCTCGCGAGAGAGGAACCAGAAGGGACTATAGTATAAGATATATATCTGAGAGGGACTCTTTGTACTATGGGGGATATTTTATGATTACTACCTCGCAAGAGAGGAACCAGAAGGGATTTTAGTGTGAGATATACAGCTGAGAGGGACTCTTCGACATATGGGGGATATTTTATGACTACCTCGCAAAAGAGGAAGCAGAAGGGACTATAGTATATGGTATACAGCTGAGAGGGACTCTTTGATCAATGGGAGATATTTTATGAATACTACCTCGCGAGAGAGGAAACAGAAGGGACATTAGTATAGGATATACAGATGAGAGGGACTCTTTGAACTATGGGGGATATTTTATGACTACTACCTCGCAATAGAGGAACCATAAGAGACTATAGTATAGGATATACAGATGAGAGGGACTCTTTGAACTATGGGGGATATTTTATGACTACTACCTCGCAATAGAGGAACCATAAGGGACTATAGTATAAGATATACAGCTGAGAGGGACTCTTTGAACCATGGGGGTATTTTATGACTAGTTCCTCGCGAGAGAGGAACCAGGAGGGAGTTTAGTATAAAACATACAGCTGAGAGGGACTCTTTGAACTATGGGGGATATTGTATGATTACTACTTCGCGAGAGAGGAACCAGAAGGTACTATAGTATAAGATGTAAAGCTGAGAGGGACTCTTGGAACTATGGGGAATATTTTATGACTACTACCTCGCGAGAGAAACAAGAAGTGACTATAGTATAAGATATACAGCTGAGAGGGACTCTTTAAAATATGGGGGACATTTTATGACTACTACCTCGAAAAAGAGGAACCATAAGAGACTTTAGTATAAGATATACAGCTGAGCGCCTCTGTTTAAACTATGGGGGATATTTTATGACTACTACCTCGCGAGAGAGGAACCATAAGGGACTTTAGTATTGGATTTACAGTTGAGGGGGACTCTTTGAACTATGGGGGATATTTTATGACTACTACCTCGCGAGAGAGGAACCAGAAGGGACTACAGTATAGAATATACAGCTCAGAGGGACTGTTTGAACTATGTGGGATATTTTATGACTTTTACCTCGCGAGAGAGGAACCAGAAGGAACTATAGTATAAGATATACAGCTGAGAGGGACTCTTGGAACTATGGGGGATGTTTTATGACTACTACCTCGCAAGAGAGGAACCAGAAGGGAGTTTAGTATAAGATATACATCTGAGAGGGACTCTTTGAATCATGGGGGATATTTTATGATTACTACCTCACGAGATAGGAACCACAAGGGACTATAATATAGCGTATATAGCTGAAAGGAACTATGCTATCTATGCGGGATACTTTATAGCTCCTATCCCACGAGGGAGGAAACTTAAGGGACTATATTATAGGTTATATAGTGAGAGACTCTGCGACCTATGAGGCTATTTCACGGCTACTTGCCCACGAAAGAGGAACCGCAAGGAACTATAGTATAGGATATATAATTGAGAGAGTCTCTGCGACCTATAGGGGATACTTTATGGCTGCTCCCGTACGAGCGGGGAACCGCAAGGGACTATAGTTTACGAAATATAGTTGAGAGAGGCTCTGCGACCTACGGCGGATACTTTTCGACTGCTTTCCTACAAGAGAGTAACCACAAGGGACTATAGTATAGGATATATATAGTTGAGAGAAACTCCGCGACCTGTTTTGTACTATTTTCCCACGATAGAGGAACCACAAGGAACTATTGTACAGGATGTATAGTTGTAAGGGAGTTTGTGACCTATGGGAATATTGTATGGCTACTACCTCACGAGAGAGGAACCACAAGAAACTATTGTACATGTTGTATAGTTGAAAGGGAGTTTGCGACGTATGCGAATATTGTATGGCTACTACCTCACGAGAGAGTACACACAAGGGAGTATAGTATAGGTTATATAGTGAGAGGGAGTATGTGACCTATGGGGGATATTTTATGGCTACTACCCTGTGAGAGAGGTACCACAAGGGTCTATAATACAGGATATATAGTTGAGAGACACTATGCGACTTATGGGGGATATTTTATGGGCACTACTTTAAAAGGGAAGAACCACAAGGGATTATAGTACAGGATATCCAGCTGGGAGTGACAATGGGACCTATGGGGCATATTTTATTTCTAGTACCTCACGAAAGAGAAACCACAATTGACTATAGTACAGGGTATTTGTAGAAGAGAGTGACTCTGCAACATATGGGGGATATTATATGGCTTGACCAAACGTGAGCGGAACCTGATGGGACTATTGTATAGGTTATATAGTTGAGAGAGACTGTGCAATATATGGGGGACATTTTATGCCTACTACCTAACGTGAGAGGAACCGGAAAGGACCATAGTTTAGGTTATATAATTGCGAGAGAGACTCTGCAATATATGGGGGATATTTTATGGCTACTACCTAACGTCAGAGGAACCTGAAGGCACTATAGTATAGGTTATATAGTTGAGAGAGACTCTGCAATATATGGAGGATATTTTATAGCTACTACCTAACGTCAGAGGAACCTGAAGGTACTATTGTATAGGTTATATAATTGAGAGAGACTGTGCAATATATGGGGGATATTTTATAGCTACTACCTAACGTCAGAGGAACCTGAAGGCACTATAGTATAGGTTATATAGTTGAGAGAGACTCTGCAATATATGGAGGATATTTTATAGCTACTACCTAACGTCAGAGGAACCTGAAGGTACTATTGTTTAGGTTATATAATTGAGAGAGACTCTGCAATATATAGAGGATATTTTATAGCTACTACCTAACGTCAGAGGAACCTGAAGGTACCATTGTATAGGTTATATAATTGAGAGAGACTGTGCAATATATGGGGGACATTTTATGCCTACTACCTCACGTGAGAGGAACCGGAAAGGTGTATAGTTTAGGTTACATAATTGAGAGAGACTCTGCAATATATGGGAATATTTTATGACTACTACCTCACGAGAGAGGAAACACAAGGGACTATATTATAGGTTATATGGTTGAGAGAGACTCTACCACATATGGTGGATATTTTATGACTACTACCACACGAGAGAGGAACCACAAGGGACTATGTTATAGTGTATATAGTTGAGGTAGACTCTGCTAAATGTGGAGGATATTTTATGACTACCACCTCACGAGAGAGGAATCACAAGGACTATATTATAGGTTATACAGTTGAGAGAGACTCTGCCACATATGGGGGATATTTTATGGCTACGACCCCACGAGAGCGGAACTATAGGGGACTATTGTATAGGATATATAGTTGAGAGAGACTCTGCGAGCTATGAGGAATATTTTATGGCTATGACCCCACGAGAGAGGAAACAGAAAGGACTTTATTATAGGTTATATATTTGAGAGAGACTCTGCAATATATGGGGGACATTTTATGGCTTGACCTAACGTGAGAGGAACCATATGGGACTATTGTATAGGTTATATAGTTGAGAGAGACTGTGCAACATATGGCGGATATTTTATGGCTACTATCTCACGTGAGAGGAACCGGAAAGGACTATAGTTTAGGTTATATAATTGAGAGAGACTCTGCAATATATGGCAATATTTTATGGCTACTACCGCAAGTGAGAGGAACCGGAAGTGTCTATAGTATAGGTTATATAGTTAAGAGAGACTCTGCAACATATGGGGGATATTTTATGGCCACTACTTCACGTAAGAGAAACCAGAAGGGACCATAGTATAAGATATATTGTTGAGAGAGACTCTGTAATATATGCGGGATATTTTATAGCTACTACCTCACGAGAGAGGAACCACAAGGGACTATATTATAGGTTACATAGTTGACAGAGACTCTGCTACATATGGCGGATATTTTATGACTACTACCTCACGAGAGAGGAACCACAAGGGACTATACTATAAGTTATATGGTTGAGAGAGACTCTGCCACATCTGGTGATATTTTGTGGCTACTACCACACGAGAGAGGAACCACAAGGGACTATGTTATAGTATATATAGTTGAGGTAGACTCTGCTACATATGGGGAATATTTTATGACTACTACCTCACGAGAGAGGAACGACAAGGGAGTATATTATAGGTTATATAGTTGAGAGAGACTCTGTCATATATGCTGGATATCTTATGGCTACTACCACACGAGAGAGGAAGCACAAGGGACTATGTTATAGTATATATAGTTGAGGTAGACTCTGCTACATATGGGGGATATTTTATGTCTACTACCTCACGAGAGAGGAACTACAAGGGACTATGTTATAGTATATATAGTTGAGGTAGACTCTGCTACATATGGGGGATATTTTATGACTACTACCTCACGAGAGAGGAACTACAAGGGACTATATTATAGGTTATATAGTTAAGATAGACTCTGCGTCCTATGGGGAATATTTATGACTACTTTCCCACGAGGTAGGAATCACAAGGGACTTTAGAATCGTATATATATTTGAGAGAACGCTGCTATCTATGGGGAATATTTTATGAGTACTTTCCCAAGACAGACTAACCACAAGCGATTAGAGTATAGGATATATGGTTGGGAGAGCCTCTCCTACCTATGGGGGATATTTTATGGCTACTGCCTCACGAGAGAGGAACCACTACGGAATGCAGTACAGGATGTATAGTTGAGAGAGACTCTGCGACCTATGGGTTATATTTTATAGCTACTACCTCAGGAGAAAGGAACCACATGGGACTGTAGTAAAGGTTATATAATTAAAAGAGACTCTGCGACCTATGGGGGATATTTAATGGCTACCTTCCCACGAAAGAGGAACCACAAGTGATTAGAGTATAGGATATATGGTTGAGAGAGGCTATGCGACCTATGGGGGATATTTTATGGCTACTACCTCACGAGGGAGGAATTGCAAGGGACTATACTACAGGATATATAGTTGAGATAGACCCTGCGACCCATGTGGAATATTTTATGTCTACCACTTCACGAGATAGGAACCACAGAGGACTACAGTATAGGATATATAGTTGAGAGAGACTCTGCGACCTATGGGGAATTTTTATGGCTACGACCCCACGAGAGAGGAACCAAAAGGGACCATAGTATAGGATATATAGTTGAGAGAGACGCCTCGACCTATGGGGGATATTCTATGGCTACTACCTCACGAGAGAAGAACCATAAGTGACTATAGTATAGCTAATAGTTGAAAACGTTTTCTGCGAACAATGGGGATATTTTATGACTCCTATCTCAGGAGAGAGGAATCACAATGGACTATAGTATAGGATATATAATTGAGAGGGACTCTGCGACATATTGGGGATATTTTATGATTAAATTTACTACGAGAGGAGAACCAAAAAGGGACTATAATATAGGATGTATAGTTAAGAGGGACTCTAGGACCTATGGGGGATACTTTATCACTAACTTCCCAAGAGAGAGGATACACAAGGGACTATATTATAGGGTATATCGTTGAGAGGGTGTCTGCGACATATGGGGATATTTTCCCATGAAACAGGAACCTCATACTACTATGGTAAAGGATATATAGTAGAGAGGGGGCTATGAGTCCTATTGGAGATATTCTATGACCTTTTTCCCAAAGGAGAGGAACCAGAAGGCACTATAGTATAGGGTGTATAGTTAAGAGAGGCTCTGCAACATGTGCGGGTTATTTTCCCATGGTATATAGTATAGAGTTAATGTTGAGAGGGACTCTGCTACCTATGGGGGATATTTTATGACTACTACCTCGCGAGAGAGGAACCAGAAGGGACTATAGTATAAGATATATATCTGAGAGGGACTCTTTGTACTATGGGGGATATTTTATGATACTACCTCGCAAGAGAGGAACCAGAAAGGATTTTGGTGTGAAATATACAGCAGAGAGGGACTCTTCGACATATGGGGGATATTTTATGACTACCTCGCAAAAGAGGAAGCAGAAGGGACTATAGTATATGGTATACAGCTGAGAGGGACTCTTTGATCTATGGGAGATATTTTATGAATACTACCTCGCGAGAGAGGAAACAGAAGGGACTATAGTATAGGATATACAGATGAGAGGGACTCTTTGAACTATGGGGGATATTTTATGACTACTACCTCGCAATTGAGGAACCATAAGAGACTATAGTATAGGATATACAGATGAGAGGGACTCTTTGAACTATGGGGGATATTTTATGACTACTACCTCGCAATAGAGGAACCATAAAGGACTATAGTATAAGATATACAGCTGAGAGGGACTCTTTGAAACATGGGGGCATTTTATGACTAGTACCTCGCGAGAGAGGAACCAGGAGGGAGTTTGGTATAAAACATACAGCTGAGAGGGACTCTTTGAACTATGGGGGATATTGTATGATTACTACTTCGCGAAAGAGGTACCAGAAGGTACTATAGTGTAAGATATACAGCTGAGAGGGACTCTTCGAACTATGGGGGATATTTTATGACTACTTCCTCGCTAAAGAGGTACCAGAAGGTACTATAGTGTAAGATATACAGCTGAGAGGGACTCTTTGAACTATGGGGGACATTTTATTACTACTACCTCACAATATAGGAGTCATAAGGGACTATAGTATAAGATATATCCTGAGAGGGGCTCTTTGAACTGTGGAGGATATTTTATGACTGATACCTCGCAAGAGAGGAACCAGAAGGGACTATAGTATAAGATATAAAGGCTGAGAGGGACTCTTTGAACTTTGGGGGATATTTTATGACTACTACCTCGCGAGAGAAACAAGAAGTGACTATAGTATAAGATATACAGCTGAGAGGGACTCTTTAAAATATGAGGGACATTTTATGACTACTACCTCGAAAAAGAGGAACCATAAGAGACTTTAGTATAAGATATAGAGCTGAGCGCCTCTGTTTAAACTATGGGGGATATTTTATGACTACTACCTCGCGAGAGAGGAACCATAAGGGACTTTAGTATTGGATTTACAGTTGAGGGGGACTCTTTGAACTATGGGGGATATTTTATGACTACTACCTCGCGAGAGAGGAACCAGAAGGGACTACAGTATAGAATATACAGCTCAGAGGGACTGTTTGAACTATGTGGGATAATTTATGACTTTTACCTCGCGAGAAAGGAACCAGAAGGAACTATAGTATAAGATATACAGCTGAGAGGGACTCTTGGAAATATGGGGGATGTTTTATGACTACTACCTCGCAAGAGAGGAACCAGAAGGGAGTTTAGTATAAGATATACATCTGAGAGGGACTCTTTGAACCATGGGGGATACTTTATGATTACTACCTCACGAGATAGGAACCACAAGGGACTATAATATAGCGTATATAGCTGAAAGGAACTATGCTATCTATGCGGGATACTTTATAGCTCCTATCCCACGAGGGAGGAAACTTAAGGGACCATAGTATAGGATATATAGCTGACAGAGACCGTGCGACCTATAATAGATATTTTATAACTACTACCAAACGAGAGAAACCACAAGGGACTATAGTATAGGACGTATAGTTGACAGAGACTCTGAGATCTATGGGAGATATTTTAAAGCTAATACCCCGAGTGAAAGAAACTACAAGGGACTATAGTATAAGATATACAGCTGAGATGGACTCTGAGATCTATAAAGGATATTTTATTGCTATTACCAAACGAGATACGAACCACAATCGACTATAGTATAGGTTATATAGCTGAGACGGACTCTGAGATCTATAAAGGATATTTTATAGCTATTACCAAACGAGATACGAACCACAAGCGACTATAGTATAGGTTATATAGCTGAGAGGGACTCTGAGATCTATAAAGGATATTTTATAGACACTACCAAACGAGAGAGAAACCACAAGGGACCATAGTATAGGATATATAGCTGACAGAGACTCTGCGACCTATGATAGATATTTTAAAGCTACTACCAAACGAGAGAAACCACAAGGGACTATAGTATAGGACATATAGTTGAGAGAGATTCTGAGTTCTATGGGAGATATTTTATAGCTAACACCCCGAGAGAAAGATACTAAACGAGACTATAGTATAAGACATATAGTTGAGAGACACTCTGAGATTTATGGGAGATATTTTATACCTACAACCCCGAAAAAGAGAGAGAGAGAAACCACAAGGGACTGTAGTATATGATATGAAGTCAAAAGAGACTCTGCGACCTATGGGAGATATTTCATAGCTACTACTCCGAGAGAGAGAAACCACAAGGGACTATAGTAAATGACATATAGTTGAGAAGGACTCTGAGATCTATGAGAGATATGTTATAGCTACTACCAAACGAGAGAGAGAAACCACAAGGGACTGTGGTATAGGATATATTGTTGAGAGAGACTCTGCGACCTATGTGAGCAATTTCATAGCTACTTCCAAACGAGCGAGGAACCACAAGGGACTATGGTATAGGATATATTGTTGAGAGAGACTGTTAAACCTATGGGAGATATTTTATAGCTACTACCCCGAGAGAGAGAGAAACCACAAGCGCCTATAGTGTAGGATATATAGTTGAGAGTGAGCATTAGACCAATGGGGAATGTTTTATGGCTACTACCCCGACAGAGAGGAACCTCAAGGGACTATGCATTGGAATTATAGCTGAATGGGACTATGCGACATATGGGGGATATTTTGGGAATACTTTCTAACGAGAGTCGAACCACAAGGGACTATAGTATAGAGTATATAGTTGAGAGAGACTCTGCCACCTATGGGAATTATTTTATAGATACTACCAAACGAGAGAGAGAACCCACAAGCGACTATAGTATAGGATATATAGCTGAGAGGGACTCTAAGATCTATAAAGGATATTTTATAGCTACTTAAAAACGAGATACAAACACAAGCGACTATAGTATAGGATATATAGCTGAGAGGGGCTCTGAGATCTATAAAGTATATTATATGGCTACTACCAAACGAGAGAGAGAAACCACAAGGGACCATAGTATAGAGAGAGAAACCACAAGCGCATATAGTATAGGATATATAGTTGAGAGGGACCATGCGAACAAAGGGGAATATTTTATGGCTACTACCCCGACAGAAAGGAAACTCAAGGGACTATGTATTGGATATATAGCTGAAAGGGACTGTGCGACATATGCGGGATATTTTGGGACTACTTTCCAACGAGATTCGAACCACAAGGGACTACGGTATAAGGTATATAGTTGAGAGAGACTCTGCGACCTATGGGAGATATTTTATAGCTACTACCAAACGAGAGAGAGAGAAACCACAAGGATCTATAGTATACAATATATAGCTGAGAGGGACTCTGAGATCTATAAAGGATATTTTATAGCTACTACCAATCGAGATACGAAGCACAAGCGACTATAGTATAGAATATATAGCAGAGAGGGACTCTGAGATCTATAAGGATATTTTATAGCTACTACAAAACGAGAGAGAAACCACAAGGGACCATAGTATAGGACATATAGCTGAGCGAGACTCTGCGACCTATGATAGATATTTTATAGCTACTACCAAAGGAGAGAGAGAAACCACAGGGGTCTGTAGTATAAGACATATAGCTGAGCGAGACTCTGCGACCTATGATAGATATTTTATAGCTACTACCAAAGGAGAGAGAGAAACCACAGGGGTCTGTACTATAAGACATATAGCTGAGCGAGACTCTGCGACCTATGATAGATATTTTATAGCTACTACCAAAGGAGAGAGAGAAACCACAGGGGTCTGTAGTATAAGACATATAGCTGAGCGAGACTCTGCGACCTATGATAGATATTTTATAGCTACTACCAAAGGAGAGAGAGAAACCACAGGGGTCTGTAGTATAAGACATATAGTTGAGCGAGACTCTGCGACCTATGATAGATATTTTATAGCTACTACCAAAGGAGAGAGAGAAACCACAGGGGTCTGTAGTATAAGACATATAGTTGAGAGAGACTCTTCGACCTTTAGGAGATGTTTCATGAGTACTTTGCCATGAGAAAGGAACCGGAAGGGACTTTAGTATAAGATATATAGCTGAGAGGGACTGTTTGAACTTTGGGGATATTTTATGAGTACTACCTTGCGAGAGAGGAACCATAAGCGACTTTAGTATAAGATATATAGCTGAGAGGGACTGTTTGAACTTTGGGGATATTTTATGACTACTACCTCACGAGAGAGGAACCATAAGCGACTTTAGTATAAGATATATAGCTGAGAGGGACTGTTTGAACTATGGGGGTTATTTTATGACTACTACCTCGCGAGAGAGCAACCACAAGGGACTTTAATATAAGATATATAGCTGAGATGGACTCTTTGAACTTTGGGGTAATTTTATGAGTACTACCTCGCGAGAGAGGAACCACAAGGGACTTTAGTATAAGATATATAGCTGAGAGGGACTGTTTGAACTTTGGGGATATTTTATGACTACTACCTCGCGAGAGAGGAACCATAAGGGACTTTAATATAAGATATATAGCTGAGATGGACTCTTTGAACTTTGGGGTAATTTTATGAGTACTACCTCGCGAGAGAGGAACCACAAGGGACTTTAGTATAAGATATATAGCTGAGAGGGACTGTTTGAACTTTGGGGATATTTTATGACTACTACCTCACGAGAGAGGAACCATAAGCGACTTTAGTATAAGATATATAGCTGAGAGGGACTGTTTGAACTATGGGGGTTATTTTATGACTACTACCTCGCGAGAGAGGAACCACAAGGGACTTTAATATAAGATATATAGCTGAGATGGACTCTTTGAACTTTGGGGTAATTTTATGACTACTACCTCGCGAGAGAGGAACCACAAGGGACTTTAGTATAAGATATATAGCTGAGAGGGACTGTTTGAACTTTGGGGATATTTTATGAGTACTACCTTGCGAGAGAGGAACCAGAAGGGACTATAGTATAAGATATACAGCTGAGAGGGACTCTTTGAACTATGGGGGATATTTAATGACTACTACCCCGTGAGAGAGGAACCACAAGGTACTATAGTATAGGATATACAGCTGAGCGGGTCTCTTTGAACTATGGGAGATATTTTATGACTACTACCTCGCGAGAGAGGTACAACAAGGTACTATAGTATAAAATATACAGCTGAGAGGGACTCTTTGAACTATGGGGATAATTCTTGACTACTACCTCGCGAGAGAGGAACCTCAAGGGACCTTAGTATAGGATATACACCTGAGAGGGACTCTTTGAACTATGAAGGATATTTTATGAATACTACCTCGCCAGTGAGGAACCAGAAGGGACTATAGTATAAGATATACAGCTGAGAGGGAGTCTTTGAACTATGGGGGATATTTTATGATTACTACCTCGCGATAAAGGAACCCGATGCGACTTTAGTATAAGATATACAGCTGAGAGGGACTTTTTGAACTATGGCGGATATTTTGTGATTACTAATCGCAAGAGAGGAGCCAGAAGGGATTATAGTAACAGATATACAGCTGATAGGGACTCTTCGACCTATAGCGGATATTTCGTGAGTACTTTGCCACGAGAATGGAACCAGAAGGGACTAAAGTATAAGATATACAGCTGAGAGGGACTCTTTGAACTATGGGGGATATTTTATGACTAATACCTCGCGAGAGAGGAACCATAACGGACTTTAGTATAAGACATATAGCTGAGAAGGACTCCTTGAACTTTGGGGATATTTTGCGATTACTACTTCCCGAGATAGGAACCACAAGGGACTATAGTATAAGATATATAGCTGCGAGAGACTCTTTGAACTTTGGGGATATTTTATGATTAATACCTCGCGAGAGAGGAACCAGAAGGGACTATAGTGTAAGATATAAAGCTGAGAGGGACTCTTTGAACTATGGGGGATATTTTATGAATACTACCTCGCGAGAGAAACCAGAAGAGGTTTAAGTATAAGATATACAGCTGAGAGGGACTGTTTAACTATGGGGGATATTTTATGGCTACTACCTCGCATGAGAGGAACCAGAAGTGTCTACAGTATAAGATATACAGCTGAGAGCGACTCTTTGATCTATGGGAGATATTTTATGACTACTCCTCGCGAGAGAGGAACCAGAAGGGACTATAGTATAAGATATACAGCTGAGGGGGACTCTTTGAACTATGGGGGATATTTTATACCTCGCGGGAGAGGAACCACAAGGTACTATAGTATAGGATATATAGTTGAGAGGGACTGTTTAACTATGGGGGATATTTTATGGCTACTACCTCGCATGAGAGGAACCAGAAGGGTCTACAGTATAAGATATACAGCTGAGACGGACCCTTGGAACTATGGGGGATATTTTATGACTACTACCTCGCAAGAGAGGAACCAGCAGACTATAGTATACGATATAGAACTGAGAGGGACTCTTTGAACTATGGGGGATATTTCGTTCCTACTACCTCGCGAGACAGGAACCACAAGGGACCATAGTATAGGATATATAGGTGAGGGGGACTCTTTGAACTATGGGGGATATTTTATGACTACTACCTGGCGAGAGAGGAACCAGAAGGGACTACAGTATAGAATATACAGCTCAGAGGGACTGTTTGAACTATGTGGGATAATTTATGACTTTTACCTCGCGAGAAAGGAACCAGAAGGAACTATAGTATAAGATATACAGCTGAGAGGGACTCTTGGAAATATGGGGGATGTTTTATGACTACTACCTCGCAAGAGAGGAACCAGAAGGGAGTTTAGTATAAGATATACATCTGAGAGGGACTCTTTGAACCATGGGGGATACTTTATGATTACTACCTCACGAGATAGGAACCACAAGGGACTATAATATAGCGTATATAGCTGAAAGGAACTATGCTATCTATGCGGGATACCTTATAGCTCCTATCCCACGAGGGAGGAAACTTAAGGGACCATAGTATAGGATATATAGCTGACAGAGACCGTGCGACCTATAATAGATATTTTATAACTACTACCAAACGAGAGAAACCACAAGGGACTATAGTATAGGACGTATAGTTGACAGAGACTCTGAGATCTATGGGAGATATTTTAAAGCTAATACCCCGAGTGAAAGAAACTACAAGGGACTATAGTATAAGATATACAGCTGAGATGGACTCTGAGATCTATAAAGGATATTTTATTGCTATTACCAAACGAGATACGAACCACAATCGACTATAGTATAGGTTATATAGCTGAGACGGACTCTGAGATCTATAAAGGATATTTTATAGCTATTACCAAACGAGATACGAACCACAAGCGACTATAGTATAGGTTATATAGCTGAGAGGGACTCTGAGATCTATAAAGGATATTTTATAGACACTACCAAACGAGAGAGAAACCACAAGGGACCATAGTATAGGATATATAGCTGACAGAGACTCTGCGACCTATGATAGATATTTTAAAGCTACTACCAAACGAGAGAAACCACAAGGGACTATAGTATAGGACATATAGTTGAGAGAGATTCTGAGTTCTATGGGAGATATTTTATAGCTAACACCCCGAGAGAAAGATACTAAAAGAGACTAAAGTATAAGACATATAGTTGAGAGACACTCTGAGATTTATGGGAGATATTTTATACCTACAACCCCGAAAAAGAGAGAGAGAGAAACCACAAGGGACTGTAGTATATGATATGAAGTCAAAAGAGACTCTGCGACCTATGGGAGATATTTCATAGCTACTACTCCGAGAGAGAGAAACCACAAGGGACTATAGTAAAGGACATATAGTTGAGAAGGACTCTGAGATCTATGAGAGATATGTTATAGCTACTACCAAACGAGAGAGAGAAACCACAAGGGACTGTGGTATAGGATATATTGTTGAGAGAGACTCTGCGACCTATGTGAGCAATTTCATAGCTACTTCCAAACGAGCGAGGAACCACAAGGGACTATGGTATAGGATATATTGTTGAGAGAGACTGTTAAACCTATGGGAGATATTTTATAGCTACTACCCCGAGAGAGAGAGAAACCACAAGCGCCTATAGTGTAGGATATATAGTTGAGAGTGACCATTAGACCAATGGGGAATGTTTTATGGCTACTACCCCGACAGAGAGGAACCTCAAGGGACTATGTATTGGAATTATAGCTGAATGGGACTATGCGACATATGGGGGATATTTTGGGAATACTTTCTAACGAGAGTCGAACCACAAGGGACTATAGTATAGAGTATATAGTTGAGAGAGACTCTGCCACCTATGGGAATTATTTTATAGATACTACCAAACGAGAGAGAGAACCCACAAGCGACTATAGTATAGGATATATAACTGAGAGGAACTCTGAGATCTATAAAGGATATTTTATAGTTACTACCAAACGAGACAGAGAAACCACAAGCGACTATAGTATAGGATATATAGCTGAGAGGGACTCTAAGATCTATAAAGGATATTTTATAGCTACTTAAAAACGAGATACAAACACAAGCGACTATAGTATAGGATATATAGCTGAGAGGGGCTCTGAGATCTATAAAGTATATTATATGGCTACTACCAAACGAGAGAGAGAAACCACAAGGGACCATAGTATAGAGAGAGAGAGAAACCACAAGCGCATATAGTATAGGATATATAGTTGAGAGGGACCATGCGAACAAAGGGGAATATTTTATGGCTACTACCCCGACAGAAAGGAAACTCAAGGGACTATGTATTGGATATATAGCTGAAAGGGACTGTGCGACATATGCGGGATATTTTGGGACTACTTTCCAACAAGATTCGAACCACAAGGGACTACGGTATAAGGTATATAGTTGAGAGAGACTCTGCGACCTATGGGAGATATTTTATAGCTACTACCAAACGAGAGAGAGAGAAACCACAAGGATCTATAGTATACAATATATAGCTGAGAGGGACTCTGAGATCTATAAAGGATATTTTATAGCTACTACCAATCGAGATACGAAGCACAAGCGACTATAGTATAGAATATATAGCAGAGAGGGACTCTGAGATCTATAAGGATATTTTATAGCTACTACCAAACGAGAGAGAAACCACAAGGGACCATAGTATAGGACATATAGCTGAGCGAGACTCTGCGACCTATGATAGATATTTTATAGCTACTACCAAAGGAGAGAGAGAAACCACAGGGGTCTGTAGTATAAGACATATAGCTGAGCGAGACTCTGCGACCTATGATAGATATTTTATAGCTACTACCAAAGGAGAGAGAGAAACCACAGGGGTCTGTACTATAAGACATATAGCTGAGCGAGACTCTGCGACCTATGATAGATATTTTATAGCTACTACCAAAGGAGAGAGAGAAACCACAGGGGTCTGTAGTATAAGACATATAGCTGAGCGAGACTCTGCGACCTATGATAGATATTTTATAGCTACTACCAAAGGAGAGAGAGAAACCACAGGGGTCTGTAGTATAAGACATATAGTTGAGCGAGACTCTGCGACCTATGATAGATATTTTATAGCTACTACCAAAGGAGAGAGAGAAACCACAGGGGTCTGTAGTATAAGACATATAGTTGAGAGAGACTCTTCGACCTTTAGGAGATGTTTCATGAGTACTTTGCCATGAGAAAGGAACCGGAAGGGACTTTAGTATAAGATATATAGCTGAGAGGGACTGTTTGAACTTTGGGGATATTTTATGACTACTACCTCACGAGAGAGGAACCATAAGCGACTTTAGTATAAGATATATAGCTGAGAGGGACTGTTTGAACTATGGGGGTTATTTTATTACTACTACCTCGCGAGAGAGGAACCACAAGGGACTTTAATATAAGATATATAGCTGAGATGGACTCTTTGAACTTTGGGGTAATTTTATGAGTACTACCTCGCGAGAGAGGAACCACAAGGGACTTTAGTATAAGATATATAGCTGAGAGGGACTGTTTGAACTTTGGGGATATTTTATGACTACTACCTCGCGAGAGAGGAACCACAAGGGACTTTAATATAAGATATATAGCTGAGATGGACTCTTTGAACTTTGGGGTAATTTTATGAGTACTACCTCGCGAGAGAGGAACCACAAGGGACTTTAGTATAAGATATATAGCTGAGAGGGACTGTTTGAACTTTGGGGATATTTTATGACTACTACCTCACGAGAGAGGAACCATAAGCGACTTTAGTATAAGATATATAGCTGAGAGGGACTGTTTGAACTATGGGGGTTATTTTATGACTACTACCTCGCGAGAGAGGAACCACAAGGGACTTTAATATAAGATATATAGCTGAGATGGACTCTTTGAACTTTGGGGTAATTTTATGAGTACTACCTCGCGAGAGAGGAACCACAAGGGACTTTAGTATAAGATATATAGCTGAGAGGGACTGTTTGAACTTTGGGGATATTTTATGAGTACTACCTTGCGAGAGAGGAACCAGAAGGGACTATAGTATAAGATATACAGCTGAGAGGGACTCTTTGAACTATGGGGGATATTTAATGACTACTACCTCGTGAGAGAGGAACCACAAGGTACTATAGTATAGGATATACAGCTGAGCGGGTCTCTTTGAACTATGGGAGATATTTTATGACTACTACCTCGCGAGAGAGGTACAACAAGGTACTATAGTATAAAATATACAGCTGAGAGGGACTCTTTGAACTATGGGGATAATTCTTGACTACTACCTCGCGAGAGAGGAACCTCAAGGGACCTTAGTATAGGATATACACCTGAGAGGGACTCTTTGAACTATGAAGGATATTTTATGAATACTACCTCGCCAGTGAGGAACCAGAAGGGACTATAGTATAAGATATACAGCTGAGAGGGAGTCTTTGAACTATGGGGGATATTTTATGATTACTACCTCGCGATAAAGGAACCCGATGCGACTTTAGTATAAGATATACAGCTGAGAGGGACGTTTTGAACTATGGCGGATATTTTGTGATTACTAATCGCAAGAGAGGAGCCAGAAGGGATTATAGTAACAGATATACAGCTGATAGGGACTCTTCGACCTATAGCGGATATTTCGTGAGTACTTTGCCACGAGAATGGAACCAGAAGGGACTAAAGTATAAGATATACAGCTGAGAGGGACTCTTTGAACTATGGGGGATATTTTATGACTAATACCTCGCGAGAGAGGAACCATAACGGACTTTAGTATAAGACATATAGCTGAGAAGGACTCCTTGAACTTTGGGGATATTTTGCGATTACTACTTCCCGAGATAGGAACCACAAGGGACTATAGTATAAGATATATAGCTGCGAGAGACTCTTTGAACTTTGGGGATATTTTATGATTAATACCTCGCGAGAGAGGAACCAGAAGGGACTATAGTGTAAGATATAAAGCTGAGAGGGACTCTTTGAACTATGGGGGATATTTTATGAATACTACCTCGCGAGAGAAACCAGAAGAGGTTTAAGTATAAGATATACAGCTGAGAGGGACTGTTTAACTATGGGGGATATTTTATGGCTACTACCTCGCATGAGAGGAACCAGAAGTGTCTACAGTATAAGATATACAGCTGAGAGCGACTCTTTGATCTATGGGAGATATTTTATGACTACTCCTCGCGAGAGAGGAACCAGAAGGGACTATAGTATAGGATATATAGTTGAGAGGGACTGTTTAACTATGGGGGATATTTTATGGCTACTACCTCGCATGAGAGGAACCAGAAGGGTCTACAGTATAAGATATACAGCTGAGACGGACCCTTGGAACTATGGGGGATATTTTATGACTACTACCTCGCAAGAGAGGAACCAGCAGAGACTATAGTATACGATATAGAACTGAGAAGGACTCTTTGAACTATGGGGGATATTTCTTTCCTACTACCTCGCGAGACAGGAACCACAAGGGACCATAGTATAGGATATATAGGTGAGAGGGACTCTTTGAACTATGGGGGATATTTTATGACTACTACCTCGCAAGAGAGGAACCAGCAGAGGCTATAGTATACGATATACCGCTGAGAGGGACTCTTTGAACTATGGGGGATATGTCTTTCCTACTACCTCGAGAGAGAGGAACCACAAGGGACTATAGTATAGGGTATATAGCTGAGAGGGACTCTGAGATCTATAAAGGATATTTTATAACTACTAACAAACGAGAGAGAGAAACCGCAAGGGAATATAGTATAAGATATATATCTGAGAGGGGCTCTGAGATCTATAAAGAATATTTTATAGCTACTACCAAACGAGAGAGAGAAACCACAAGCGACTATATTATAGGATATATACCTGAAAGGGTCTCTAAGATCTACAAAGGTCATTTTATAACTACTACAAAACGGGATACGATCGACAAGCGACTATAGTATAGGATATATAGCTGAGAGGGACTCTGAGATCTATAAAGGATATTTTATAGCTACTACCAAACGAGAGAAACCACAAGGGACTATAGTATAGCACATATAGTTGAGAGAGACTCTGAGATCTATGGGAGATATTTCATAGCTAATAACCCGAGTGAGAGAAACCCAAAGGGACTATAGTGTAAGATATACAGCTGAGATGGGCTCTGAGATCTATAAAGGATATTTTATAGCTATTACCAAAGGAGATACGAACCACAAGCGACTATAGTATAGTTTATATAGCTGAGGGGGGCTCTGAGATCTATAAAGGATATTTTATAGATACTATCAAACGAGAGGGAAACCACAAGGGACCATAGTAAAGGATATATATCTGAGAGAGACTCTGCGACCTATTATAGATATTTTATAGCTACTACAAATCGAGATACGAACCACAAGCGACTATAGTATAGTTTATATAGCTCAGGGTGCTCTGAGATCTATAAAGGATATTCTATAGATACTACCAAACGAGAGGGAAACCACAAGGGACCATAGTAAAGGATATATAGCTGAGAGAGACTCTGCGACCTATGATAGATATTTTAAAGCTACTACCAAACGAGAGAAACCACAAGGGACTATAGCAAAGGACATACAGTTGAGAGAGACTCTGCGACCTATAATAGATATTTTAAAGCTACTACCAAACGAGAGAAACCACAAGGGACTATAGTATAGGGCATACAGTTGAGAGAGACTCTGAGATCTAAGGGAGATATTTTATAGCTACTACAAATCGAGATACGAACCACAAACGGCTATAGTATAGGATATATAGTTGAGAGACACTCTGAGATCTATGGGAGATATTTTATACCTACTACCCCGAGAGAGAGAGAGAGAGAGAGAGAGAGAGAGAAACCACAAGGGACTGTAGTATAAGATATATAGCTGAGTGGGACTATTTGAACTATGGGGGATATTTTATGACTACTACATCGCAAGAGAGGAAGCAGAAGGGACTATAGTATATGGTATACAGCTGAGAGGGACTCTTTGATCTATGGGGGATCTTTTATGAATACTACCTCGCCAGAGAAGAACCAGAAGGGACTATAGTATAGGATATACAGCTGAGAGGGTCTCTTTGAACCATGGGGGTATTTTATGACTAGTACCTCGCGAGAGAGGAACCAGAAGGGACTTTAGTATAGGATATACAGCTGAGAGGGTCTCTTTGAACCATGGGGGTATTTTATGACTAGTACCTCGCGAGAGAGGAACCAGAAGGGACTTTAGTATAGGATATACAGCTGAGAGGGTCTCTTTGAACCATGGGGGTATTTTATGACTAGTACCTCGCGAGAGAGGAACCAGAAGGGACTTTAGTATAAAACATAGAGCTGAGAGGGACTCTTTGAACTATGGGGGATATTGTATGATTACCACTTCTTGAGAGAGGAACCATAAGGGATTTTAGTATAAGATATACAGCTGAGAGGGTCTCTTTGAACCATGGGGGTATTTTATGACTAGTACCTCGCGAGAGAGGAACCAGAAGGGACTTTAGTATAAAACATAGAGCTGAGAGGGACTCTTTGAACTATGGGGGATATTGTATGATTACCACTTCTTGAGAGAGGAACCATAAGGGATTTTAGTATAAGATATACAGCTGAAAGGGACTCTTTGAACTATTGGGATACTTTATGACTACTACCTCGCGAGAGAGGAACCAGAAGGTACTATAGTATAAGATGTAAAGCTGAGAGGGGCTCTTTGAACTATGGGGGATATTTTATGACTATTACCTCGCAAGAGAGGAACCAGAAGGGACTATAGTATAAGATATACAGCTGAGAGGGTCTCTGAGATCTATAAAGGATATTTTATAGCTATTACCAAACGAGAGAGAGAAACCACATGGGACCATAGTATAGGATATATAGCTGACAGAGACTGTGCGACCTATAATAAATATTTTATAGCTACTACCAAACGAGAGAAACCACAAGGGACTATAGTATAGGACGTATAGCTGACAGAGACTCTGAGATCTATGGGAGATATTTTATAGCTAATACCCCGAGTGAAAGAAACCGCAAGGGACTATAGTATAAGATATACAGCTGACATGGACTCTGAGATCTATAAAGGATATTTTATAGCTATTACCAAACGAGATACGAACCACAAGCGACTATAGTATAGGTTATATAGCTGAGACGGACTCTGAGATCTATAAGGGATATTTTATACCTATTACCAAACGAAATACGAACCACAAGCGACTATAGTATAGCTTATATAGCTGAGAGGGACTCTGAGATCTATAAAGGATATTTTATAGATACTACCAAACGAGAGAGAAACCACAAGGGACCATAGTATAGGATATATAGCTGACAGAGACTCTGCGACCTATGATAGATATTTTAAAGCTACTACCAAACGAGAGAAACCACAAGGGACTATAGTATAGGACATATAGTTGAGAGAGATTCTGAGTTCTATGGGAGATATTTTATAGCTAACACCCCGAGAGAAAGATACTAAAAGAGACTATAGTATAAGACATATAGTTGAGAGACACTCTGAGATTTATGGGAGATATTTTATACCTACAACCCCGAAAAAGAGAGAGAGAGAAACCACAAGGGACTGTAGTATATGATATGAAGTCAAAAGAGACTCTGCGACCTATGGGAGATATTTCATAGCTACTACTCCGAGAGAGAGAAACCACAAGGGACTATAGTAAAGGACATATAGTTGAGAAGGACTCTGAGATCTATGAGAGATATGTTATAGCTACTACCAAACGAGAGAGAGAAACCACAAGGGACTGTGGTATAGGATATATTGTTGAGAGAGACTCTGCGACCTATGTGAGCAATTTCATAGCTACTTCCAAACGAGCGAGAAACCACAAGGGACTATGGTATAGGATATATTGTTGAGAGAGACTGTTAAACCTATGGGAGATATTTTATAGCTACTACCCCGAGAGAGAGAGAAACCACAAGCGCCTATAGTGTAGGATATATAGTTGAGAGTGACCATTAGACCAATGGGGAATGTTTTATGGCTACTACCCCGACAGAGAGGAACCTCAAGGGACTAGGTATTGGAATTATAGCTGAATGGGACTATGCGACATATGGGGGATATTTTGGGAATACTTTCTAACGAGAGTCGAACCACAAGGGACTATAGTATAGAGTATATAGTTGAGAGAGACTCTGCCACCTATGGGAATTATTTTATAGATACTACCAAACGAGAGAGAGAACCCACAAGCGACTATAGTATAGGACATATAACTGAGAGGAACTCTGAGATCTATAAAGGATATTTTATAGTTACTACCAAACGAGACAGAGAAACCACAAGCGACTATAGTATAGGATATATAGCTGAGAGGGACTCTAAGATCTATAAAGGATATTTTATAGCTACTTAAAAACGAGATACAACCACAAGCGACTATAGTATAGGATATATAGCTGAGAGGGACTCTCAGATCTATAAAGTATATTATATGGCTACTACCAAACGAAAGAGAGAAACCACAAGGGACCATATTATAGGATATATAGCCGACAGAGACTGCGACCTATGATAGATATTTTATAGCTACTACCAAACGAGAGAAACCAATGGGACTATAGTATAGGACATAGTTGAGAGAGACACTGAGATCTATGGGAGATATTTTATAGCAAATACCCCGAGTAACAGAAATCACAAGGGACTTTATTATAAGATACACTGCTGAGAGGGTCTCTTTGAACTATTGGGATACTTTATGACTACTACCTCGCGAGAGAGGAACCAGAAGGTACTATAGTATAAGATGTAAAGCTGAGAGGGACTCTTTGAACTATGTGGGATATTTTATGACTACTACCTCGCAAAAGAGGAACCAGAAGTGACTATAGTATACGATATACAGCTGAGAGGGACTTTTCGAACTATGGGGGATATTTTGTGACTCATTCCTCGCTAAAGAGGTACCAGAAGGTACTATAGTGTAAGTTATACAGCTGAGAGGGACTCTGTGAACTATGGGAGATATTTTATTACTACTATCTCACAATAAAGGAGTCATAAGGGACTATAGTATAAGATATACAGGTAAGAGTGGCTCTTTGAACTATGGGGGATATTTTATGACTATTACCTCGCAAGAGAGGAACCAGAAGGGACTATAGTATAAGATATACAGCTGAGAGGGACTCTTTGAAATTAGGGGGATATCTTATGACTACTATCTCGCGAGAGAAACAAGAAGTGACTATAGTATAAAATATACAGCTGAGAGGGACTCTGAGATCTATAAAGGATATTTTATAGCTAATACCAAACGAGAGAGAGAAACCACAAGGGACCATAGTATATGATATATAGCTGCAGAGACTGTGCGACCTATAATAGATATTTTATAGCTACTACCATACGAGAGAAACCACAAGGGACGATAGTATAGGACGTATAGCTGACAGAGACTCTGGGATCTATGGGAGATATTTTATAGCTAATACCCGGAGTGAAAGAAACCACAAGGGATTATAGTATAAGATATACAGCTGAGATGGACTCTGAGATCTATAAGGGATATTTTATAGCTATTACCAAACGAGATACGAACCACAAGCGACTATAGTATAGGTTATATAGCTGAGACGGACTCTGAGATCTATAAAGGATATTTTATAGCTATTACCAAACGAGATACGAACCACAAGCGACTATAGTATAGGTTGTATAGCTGAGAGGGACCCTGAGATCTATAAAGGATATTTTATAGATGCTACCAAACGAGAGAGAAACCACTTGGGACCATACTATAGGATATATAGCTGACAGAGGCTCTGCGTCCTATGATAGATATTTTGAAGCTACTACCAAACGAGAGAAACCACAAGGGACTATAGTATAGGACATATAGTTGAGAGAGACTCTGAGATCTATGGGATCTATTTTATAGCTAATACCCCGAGAGAAAGACACCAAAAGAGACTATAGTATAGGAAATATAGTTGAGAGACACTCTGAGATTTATGGGTGATATATTTTACCTACAACCCCGAAAGAGAGAGAGAGAGAAACCACAAGGGACTGTAGTATATGCTATGAAGTTAAAAGAGACTCTGCGACCTATGGGAGATATTTCATAGCTACTACTCCGAGAGAGAGAAACCACAATTGACTATAGTATAGGACATATAGTATCGAAAGACTCTGAGATCTATGAGAGATATTTTATAGCTACTACCAAACGAGAGAGAGAAACCACAAGGGACTGTGGTATAGGATATATTGTTAGAGAGACTCTGCGACCTATGGGATATATTTGATAGCTACTTTCAAACGAGAGAGGAACCACAAGGGACTATGGTATAGGATATATTGTAGAGAGAGACTGGTAAACCTATGGGAGATATTTTTTAGCTACTACCCCGAGAGAGAGAAACCACAAGCGCCTATAGTGTAGGATATATAGTTGAGAGGGACCATGCGACCGATGGGGAATGTTTTATGGCTACTACCCCGACAGAGAGGAACCTCAAGGGAGTATGTATTGGAATTATAGCTGAATGGGACTATGCGACATATGGGGGATATTTTGGGACTACTTTCCAACGAGAGTCGAACCACAAGGGACTATGGTATAGAGTATATAGTTGAGAGAGACTCTAACACCTATGGGAATTATTTTATAGCTACTACCAAACGAGTGAGAGAACCCACAAGGATCTATAGTATAGGATATATAGCTGAGAGGAACTCTGAGATCTATAAAGGATATTTTATAATTACTACCAAACGAGACAGAGAAACCACAAGCGACTATAGTATAGGATATATAGCTGAGAGGGACTCTAAGATCTATAAAGGATATCTTATAGCTACTTAAAAACGATATACAACCACAAGCGACTATAGTAGAGGATATATAGCTGAGAGGGACTCTGAGATCTATAAAGTATATTATATGGCTACTACCAAACGAGAGAGAGAAACCACAAGCGACCATAGTATAGGATATATAGCTGAAAAAGACTCTGCGACCTATGATAGATATTTTATAGCTACTACCAAACGAGAGAAACCACAAGGGACTATAGTATAGGACATAGTTGAGAGAGACACTGAGATCTATTGGAGATATTTTATAGCAAATACCTCGAGTGAAAGAAATCACAAGGGACTATATTATAAGATATACAGCTGAGATGGACTCTGCGATTTATAAAGGATAATTTATAGCTACTACCACACGAGATAGGAACCACAAGCGACTATAGTATAGGTTATATAGCTGCGACAGACCCTGAGATCTATAAAGGATATTTTATAGCTACTACCAAACGAGAGAGAAACCACAAGGGACCATAGTATAGGATATATAGCTGAGAGAGGCTCTGCGACCTATAATAGATATTTTATAACTACTACCAAGCGAGAGAAACAACAAGAGACTATAGTATAGGACATATAGTTGAGAGAGACTCTGAGATCTATGGGAGATATCTTATAGCTAACACCCCGCGAGAAAGAAACCAAAAGGGACAATAGTATAGGATATATATTTGAGAGAGACTCTGAGATTAATGGGAGATATTTTATACCTACTACCCCGATAGAGAAACCACAAGGGACTGTAGTATACGATATAAAGTTAAAAGAGACTCTGCGACCTATGGGAGATATTTCATAGCCACTAATCCGAGATAGAGAAACCACAAGGGACTATAGTATAGGACATATAGTTGTGAAAGACTCTGAGATCTATGAGAAATATTTTATAGCTACTACTAAACGAGAGAGATACCACAAGGGACTGTGGTATAGGATATATTGTTGAGAGAGTCTCTGAGACCTATGGGAGGTATTTCATAGCTACTACCAAACGAGAGAGAGAAACCACAAGGATCTATAGTGTAGGATATATAGCTGAGAGGGACTCTGAGATCTATAAAGGATATTTTATAGCTACTACCAATCGAGATACGAAGCAGAAGCGACTATAGTATAGAATATATAGCAGAGAGGGACCTTGAGATCTATAAAGGATATTTTGTAGCTACTACCAAACAAGAGAGAAACCACAAGGGACCATAGTATAGGACATATAGCTGAGAGAGACTCTGCGACATATGATAGATATTTTATAGCTACTACAAAAGGAGAGAGAGAAACCACAAAGGACTATGGTATAATACATATAGTTGAGAGAGACTCTGAGATCTATGGGAGATATTTTATAACTAACACCCCGAAAGAGAGAGAGACCACAACGGACTATAGTATAAGGTATATAGTTGAGAGACACTCTGAGATTTATGGGAGATATTTTATACCTCCTACTCCGAGAGAGAGAGAGAGAAACCACAAGGGACTATAGTATAGGACATATAGTTGAGAGAGACTCTGAGATCTATGAGAGATATTTTATAACTACTACCAAACGAGAGAGAGAAACCACAAGGGACTGTGGTATAGGATATATTGTTGAGAGAGACTCTGCGACCTATAGGAGATATTTCATAGCTACTATAAAACGAGAGAGGAACCACAAGGGACTATGGCTTAGGATATATTGTTGAGAGACACTCTTCGACCTATAGGAGATGTTTCATGAGTACTTTGCCATGAGAAAGGAACCAGAAGGGACTATAGTAAAAGATATACAGCTGAGAGGGACTCTCTGAACTATGGGGGATATTTTATGACTACTACCTCGCGAGAGAGGAACCAGAAGGGACTACAGTATAAGATATATAGCTGAGAGAGACTCTTTGAACTTTGGGGTAATTTTATGAGTACTGCCTTGCGAGAGAGGAACCACAAGGGACTATAGTATAAGATATATAGCTGAGAGGAACTCTTTAAACTTTGGGGATATTTTATGACTACTACCTCACGAGAGAGGAACCATAAGGGACTATAGTATAAGATATACAGATAAGAGGGACTCTTTGAACTATGGGGATATTTAATGACTACTACCTCGCGAGAGAGGAACCACAATGTACTATAGTATAGGATATACAGCTGAGAGGGTCTCTTTGAACTATGGGGTATTTTTTATGACTACTACCTCTTGAGAAAGGAACCTCAAGGGACCATAGTATAGGATATACACCTGAGAGGGACTCTTTGAACTATGAAGGATATTTTATGAATACTACCTCGCCAGTGAGGAACCAGAAGGGACTATAGTATAAGATATACAGCTGAGAGTGAAACTTTGAACTATGGGGATTATTTTGTGACTACTACCTCCAAAGAGAGGAACCAGAAGGGACTATAGTATAGGATATACAGCTGAGAGGGACACCTTGAACTATGGGGGATATTTTATGGCTACTACCTCGCAAGAGAGGAACCACAAGGGTCCATAGTATAGGATATATAGCAGAAAGGGACTCTTTGAACTATGTGGGAAATTTTATGACTACTAGCTCCCGTTGAAGGAACCGCCAGTGTCCATAGTATAGGATATATAGTTGAAAGGGATTCTTTGAACTATGGGGGATATTTTATGACTACTACCTCGCAAGAGAGGAACCAGAAGGGTCCATAGTATAGGACATATAGCTGAAAGGGACTCTTTGAACTATGGGGGATATTTTATGACTACTACCTCGCAAGAGAAGAACCACAAGGGTCCATAGTATAGGATATACAGCTGAGAGGGACTATTTGAACTATGGGGGATATTTTATGACTACTACCTCGCAAGAGAGGAACTACAAAGGTCCATAGTATAGGATATACAGCTGAGAGGGATTCTTTGAACTATGGGGGATATTTTATGACTACTACCTCGGGATGGAGGAACCACAAGGGTCCATAGTATAAGATATAAGGCTGAGAGGGACTCTTGGAACTATGGAGGATATTTTATGACTACTACCTCGCAAGAGAGGAACCACAAAAGACCATAGTATAGAATATATAGCTGAAAGGGACTGTTTGAACTATGGGGGATATTTTATGACTACTACCTCGCAAGAGAGGAACCACAAGGTTTTATAGTATAGGATATACAGCTGAAAAGGACGCCTTGAACTATGGGGGATATTTTATAACTACTACCTCGGGATGGAGGAACTACAAGGGTCCATAGTATAAGATATAAAGCTGAGAGGGACTCTTGGAACTATGGTGGATATTTTATGACTACTACCTCGCGAGAGAGAAACCAGAAGGGACTATAGTATAAGATATACAGCTGAGAAGGACTCTTTGAAATATGGGGATATTTCATGACTACTACCTCTCGAGAGAGGAAGCTAAAGGGACCATAGTATAGGATGTCCACATGAGAGGGACTCTTTGAACTATGAAGGATATTTTATGAATACTACCTCGCCAGTGAGGAACCAGAAGGGACTATAGTATAAGATATACAGCTGAGAGGGACTCTTTGAACTATGGGGAGTATTTTATGACTACTACCTCGCGAGAAATGACCCCGATGCGACTTTAGTATAAGATATACAGCTGAGAGATACTGTTTGATCTATGGGGGATATTTCTTTACTACTACCTTGCGAGAGAGGAACCACAAGGGACCATAGTATAGGATATATAGGTGAGAGAGTCTCTTTGAACTATGGGGGATATTTTATGAATACTACGTCGCGAGAGAGGAACCAAAAGGGACTTTAGTATAAGATATACAGCTGAGAGGGACTCTTTGAACTATGGGGGATATTTTATGACTACTACCTCCAAAGAGAGGAACCAGAAGGGACTATAGTATAAGATATACAGATGAGAGGGACTCTTTGAACTATGGAGGATATTTTATGACTACTTCCTCCAAAGATAGCAATCAGAGGGGACCATAGTATAGGATATACAGCTGAGAGGGACTCTTTGAACTATGGGGGATATTTTATGACCACTACCTCCAAAGAGAGCAACCAGAATCGACTATAGTATCAGATATACAGCTGAAAGGGACTCTTTGAACTATGGGGGATATTTTATGACTACTACCTCGCAAGAGAGGAACCACAAGGATCCATAGTATAGGATATACAACTGAGAGGGACTCTTTGAACTATGGGGGATATTTTATGACTACTACCTCGCAAGAGAGAAACCACAAGGGTCCATAGTATAGGATATACAGCTGAGAGGGACTCTTTGAACTATGTGGGATATTTTATGACTACTACCTCGCAAGAGAGGAACCACAAGGGTCCATAGTATAGGGTATACAGCTGAGAGGAACTCTTTGAACTATGGGGTATATTTTATGACTACTACCTCGCAAGAGAGTAACCACAAGGGACCATAGTATAGGATATGTAGCTGAAAGGGACTCTTTGAACTATGGGGGATATTTTATGACTACTATCTCGCAAGAGAGGAACCACAAGGGTCCATAGTATAGGATATACAGCTGAAAGGTACTCTTTGAACTATGGGGATATTTTATGACTACTACCTCGGGAGAGAGGAACCAGAAGGGACTATAGTATAGGATATACAGCTGAGTGGGACTCCTTGAACTATGGGGGATATTTTATGACTACTACCTCCAAAGAGAGGAACCGGAAGGGACTATAGTATAAGATATACAGCTGAGAGGGACTCTTTGAACTATGGGGTATATTTTATGACTACTATCTCCGGATGGAGGAAGTAGAAGGGTCCATAGTATAAGATATAAGGCTGAGAGGGACTCTTGGAACTATGGAGGATATTTTATAACTACTACCTCCAAAGAGAGGAACCACAAGGTACCATAGTATAAGATATACGGCTGAGAGGGACTCTTGGAACTATGGAGGATATTTTATGACTGCTACCTCGCAAGAGAGGAACCACAAGGGACCACAGTATAGGATATATAGCTGAAAGGGACCCTTTGAACTATGGGGGATATTTTATGACTACTACCTCGCAAGAGAGGAACCACAAGGGTCCATAGTATAGCATATACAGCTGATAGGGACTCTTTGAACTATAAGGGATATTTATGAACACTACCTCGTAATAGACGAATCAGAAGTCACTATGGTATGAGATATACAGCTGAGAGGGACTCTTTGAACTATGGGGGATATTTTATGATTACTACCTCGCGAGAGAGGAACAAGAAGAGACCTTAGTATAAGATATACAGCTGAGAGTGACTCTGTGAACTATGAGGGATATTTTATGCTACTACCTCGCGGGAGAGGAACCAGAAAGGACTATAGTAGAAGATATACAGCTGAGAGGGACTCTTTGAACTATGGGGGATATTTTATGAGTACTACCTCTCGAGAGAGGAAACTAAAGGTACTATACTATAAGATATACAGCTTAGAGGGACTCTTTGAACTATGGGGGATATTTTTTGACTACTACCTCGCAAGAGAGTAACCAGAAGAGACTATAGTATAAGATATACAGCTGAGAGCGACTCTGCGACCTATGAGGGATATTTCATAGCAACTACTTCACGAGTGAGGAACCTCAAGGGACTATAGTATAGGGTATACAGTTGAGAGAAACTCTGCGACATATGGGGGATATGTTACGACTACTTTCCTACGAGAAAGGAACCTCAAGGGACTATAATCTAAAGTATATAGTTGAGAGAAACTCTGCGATAAATGGGGATATTTTTGACAACTTTCCTACGAGAGAGGAAACTCAAAGTATTATAGTATACGGTATATAGCTGAGAGGGACTCTGTGATATATAAAGGATAATTTACAGCTACTACCAAACGAGAGACGAACCAGAAGGGACTATAGTATAGGGTATATAGCTGAGAGGGTCTCTGAGATCTATAAAGGATATTTTATAACCACTACCAAACGAGAGAGAAACCACAAGGTACTATAGTATAGGATATATAGCTGAGAGAAGCTCTGCGACCTATGATAGATATTTTATAACTACTACCAAACGAGAGAGAGAAACCACAAGGGACTATAGTATAAGATATATAGCTGAGAGGGACTCTGAGATCTATAAAGGATATTTTATAGCTACTACAAAACTAGATACGAACCACAAGCGACTATAGTATACGATATATAGCTGAGAGGGACTGTGAGATCTATAAAGGTAATTTTATAGCTACTACCAAACGAGACAGAGAACCCACAAGGGACCATAGTATAGGATATATAGCTGAGAAAAACTCTATGATCTATAAACTATATTTTATAGCTACTACCAAACGAGAGAGAGAAACCACAAGCGACAATAGTATAGGATATATAGCTGAGAGGGACTCTAAGATCTATAATGGATATTTTATAGCTACTACAAAACGAGATACGAACCACAAGTGACTACAGTATAGGAAATATTGCTGAGAGGGACTCTGAGATCTATAAAGGAAATTTTATAGCTACTACCAAACGAGAGAGAGAAACCACAAGGGACCATAGTATAGGATATATAGCTGACAGAGACTCTTCGACCTATGATAGATATTTTATAGCTACTATCAAACGAGAGAGGAACCACAAGGGACTATGGTATAGGATATATTGTTGAGAGAGACTCTTCGACCTTTAGGAGATGTTTCATGAGTACTTTGCCATGAGAAAGGAACCGGAAGGGACTATAGTAAAAGATATACAGCTGAGAGGGACTCTTTGAACTATGGGGGATATTTTATGACTACTACCTCGCGAGACAGGAACTATAAGGGACTTTAGTATAAGATATATAGCTGAGAGACACTTTGCGACCTATGGGAGATATTTCATAGCTACCACCAAACGAGAGAGGAACCACAAGGGACTATGGTATAGGATATATTGTTGAGAGAGACTCTTCGACCTTTAGGAGATGTTTCATGAGTACTTTGCCATGAGAAAGGAAACGGAAGGGACTATAGTAAAAGATATACAGCTGAGAGGGACTCTTTGAACTATGGGGGATATTTTATGACTACTACCTCGCGAGACAGGAACCACAAGGGACTTTTATATAAGATATATAGCTGAGAGGGACTGTTTGAACTATGGGGGATATTTTATGACTACTACCTCGCGAGACAGGAACTATAAGGGACTTTAGTATAAGATATATAGCTGAGAGGGACTGTTTGAACTATGGGGGATATTTTATGACTACTACCTCGCGAGACAGGAACTATAAGGGACTTTAGTATACGATATATAGCTGAGAGGGACTCTTTGAACTATGGGGGATATTTTATGACTACTACCTCGCGAGACAGGAACTATAAGGGACTTTAGTATAAGATATATAGCTAAGAGGGACTCTTTGAACTATGGGGGATATTTTATGACTACTACCTCGCGAGACAGGAACTATAAGGGACTTTAGTATAAGATATATAGCTGAGAGGGACTCTTTGAACTATGGGGGATATTTTATGACTACTACCTCACGAGACAGGAACTATAAGGGACTTTAGTATAAGATATATAGCTGAGAGGAACTCTTTGAAGTTTGGGGATATTTTATGACTACTACCTCATGAGAGAGGAACCAGAAGGGACTATAGTATAAGATATAGAGCTGAGAGGGACTCTTTGAACTATGGGGGATATTTAATGACTACTACCTCGCGAGAGAGGAACCACAATGTACTATGGTATAGGATATACAGCTGAGAGGGTCTCTTTGAACTATGGGGGATATTCTATGACTACCACCTCGCGAGAGAGGAACAACAAGGTACTATAGTATAAGATATACAACTCAGAGGGACTCTTTGAACTATGGGGGATATTTCTTGACTACTACCTCTCGAGAGAGGAACCTCAAGGGACCATAGTATAGGATATACACCTGAGAGGGACTCGTTGAGCTATGGAGGATATTTTATGAATTTTACCTTGCCAGTGAGGAATCAGAAGGGACTATAGTATAAGATATACAGCTGAGAGGGACTGTTTGAACTATGGGGTATATTTTATGATTACTACGTCGCGAGAAAGGAACCCGAGGCAACTTTAGTATACGATATACAGCTGAGAGGGACTCTTTGAACTATGGGGGATATTTTATGATTACTACCTCGCAAGTGAGGAACCAGAAGGGACTATAGCTACAGTTATACAGCTGAGATGGACTCTTTGAACTTAGGGGGATATTTTGTGATTACTACCTCCCGAGATAGGAACCAAAAGGGACTATAGTATAAGATATATAGCTGCGAGGGGCTCTTTGAACTATGGGGGATATTTTATGACTACTACCTCGCAAGAGAGGAACCAGAAGGGACTATAGTATACGATATACAGCTGAGATGGACCCTTTGAACTTAGGGGGATATTTTATGTCTACTACCTCGCGAGAGAAGAATCAGAAGGGACTTTAGTATGAGATATACAGCTGAGAGGGACTCTTCGAACTATTGCGGATATTTTGAGAGTACTTTGCCACGAGAAAGGAACCAGAAGGGACTATAGTATAAAATATACAGCTGAGAGGGACTCTTTGAACTATGGGGGATATTTTATGACTACTACCTCCCGAGATAGGAACCACAAGGGACTATAGTATAAGATATATAGCTGCGAGGGACTCTTTGAACTTTGGGAATATTTTATGATTACTACCTCGCGAGAGAGGAACCAGAAAGGATTATGTATAAGATATACAGCTGAGAGGACTATTTGAACTATGGGGGATATTTTATGACTACTACCTCGCAAGAGAGGAACCAGAAGGGACTATAGTATAAGCCATACGGCTGAGAGGGACTATTTGAACTATGGGGAATACTTGTTTACTACTACCTCGCGAGAGAGGAACTAGAAGGGACTATAGTATAGGATACACAGCTGAGATGGTCTCTTTGAACTATGGGGGATATTTTATGACTACTACCTCGCGAGAGGAATCAGAAGCGACTATAGTATAACATATATAGCTGAGAGGAACTCTTTGAACTTTGGGGATATTTCATGACTACTACCTCACGAGAGAGGAACCAGAAGGGACTATAGTATATAATATACAGCTGAGAGGGACCCTTTGAACTATGGGGGATATTTTATGACTACTATCTCGGGAGAGAGGAACCACAAGCTACTATACTATAAGATATATAACTGAGAGGGTTCTTTGAACTATAGGGGATATTTTATGACTACTACCCCGTCAGAGAGGAACCTCAAGGGACTATGTTTTGGATGTATAGCTGAAAGGGATTATGCGCCATATGGGGGATATTTTGGGACTACTTTCCAACGAGAGTCGAACCACAAGGGACTATGGTATAAGGTTTATAGTTGAGAGAGACTCTGCGACCTATGGTAGATATTTTATAGCTACTACCAAACGAGAGAGAGAAACCACAAGGATCTATAGTATAGGATATATAGAGTAGAGGGACTCTGAGATCTATAAAGGATATTTTATAACTACTACCAATCGAGATACGAGCCACAAGCGACTATAGTATAGAATATATAGCAGAGAGGTACACTTTGAACTACGGCTATATTTCATGACTACTGCCTCGCGAGAGAGGAACGTGAAGGAACTATAGCAGAGGATATATATATATATATATATATATATATATATATATATATATATATATATATATATATTTAAGAGGGACTCTTTGAACTATGGGGGATATTTTATGACTACTACCTCGCAAGAGGGGAACCAGAAGGGACTATAGCATACGATATACGGCTGAGAGGGACTCTTGGAACTATAGGGGATATTTTAGGACTACTTCCTCGCAAGAGAGGAAGCAGAAGGGACTTTAGTATAAGATGTATAGCTGAGAGGGATTCATTGAACTATGGGGGATATTTAATGACTACTACCTCGCAAGAGAGGAACCACAAGGGACTATACTATAACATATACAGCTGAGAAAGGCTCTTTGAACTATGGGGGATATTTCTTGACTACTACCTCGCGAGAGAAGAACCAGAAGGAACTATAGTATAAGGTATACAGCTGAGAGGGACTCTTTGAACTATGGGGGATATTTTATGACTACTACCGCGCACGAGAGGACCCAGAAGGGACTATAGTACAAGATATACAGCTAGCGAGGGACTCTTCGACCTATATGGGATATTTTTAGACTATTACCTTGCGAGAGAAGAACCAGAAGGGACTTTAGTATAGGATATACAGCTGAGAGGGACTCATTCAATTATGGGAGATATTTTATGAATACTACCTCGGGATGAAGGAACCACAAGGGTCCATAGTATAAGATATACAGCTGAGAGGATCTCTTGGAACTGTGGGGGATATTTTATGAATATTACCTCGCAAGAGAGGATTCAGAAGCGTTTATGGTATAAGATATACTGCTGAGAGGGACTCTTTGAACTATGGGAATATTTTATGACTACTACCTCGCAAGAGAGTAAACAGAGGGGACTTTAGTATAAGATATACAGCTGATAGGGACTCTTTGAACTATGCGAGATATTTTATGAATAGTACCTCGCGAGAGAGGAACCAGAAGGGAATTTAGTAAAATATATAGTGCTCAGAGGGTCTCTTTGAACTATGGAGGATATTTAATGAATACTACCTCGCAATAGAGGAATCAGAAGTGACTATAATATAAGATATACAGCTGAGAGGGACTCTTTGAACTATGGAAGATAGTTTATGTTTACTACCTCGCGAGAGAGGGACCAGAAGGACTATAGTATAAGATATAAAGCTGAGAGGGACTCTTAGAACTATGAGGGATATTTTATGACTACTATCTCGCGAGAGAGGATCCACAAGCTACTATACCATAAGATATACAGCTCAGAGGGACTCTTTGAACTATGTGGGATATTTTATGACTACTACCACGCAAGAGAGGAACAAGAAGAGACTATAGTAAGAGATATACTGCTGAGAGGGACTCTTTGATCTATGGGGGATATTTTATGCTACTACCTCGCCAGAGAAGAACCAGAAAGGCCTATAGTAGAAGAATTACAGCTGAGAGGTACTCTTTGAACTATGGAGGATATTTTATGAATACTACTTTGCGAGAGAGGAACCACAAGGTACTGTAGTATGATATACAGCTGAGAGGGACTCTTTGAACTATGGGGGATATTTTATGACTACTACCTCGCAAGAGAGGTACCAGAAGAGACTATAGTATAAGATATATAGCTAAGAGGGACTCTTTGAACTATGAGGGATATTTTATAGCTACTACACCACGAGAGAGGAACCTAAAGGACTACAGTATAGGGTATATAGCTGAGAGGGACTCTAAGATCTATAATGGATATTTTATAGCTACTACAAAACGAGTTACGAACCACAAGTGACTATAGTATAGGAAATATAGCTGAGAGCGACTCTGAGATCTATAAAGGATATTTTATAGCTACCACCAAACGAGAGAGAGAGAAACCACAAGGGACCATAGTATAGGATATATAGCTGAGAGAGACTCTGCGACCTATGATAGATATTTTATAGCTACTACAGAACGAGAGAAAGAGAGAGCGAGAGAGAAACCACAAGGGACCATAGTATAGGATATATAGCTGAGAGAGACTCTGCGACCTGTGATAGATATTTTATAGCTACTACCAAAAAAGAGAGAGAAACCACAAGGGACTGTTGTATAAGACATATAGTTGAGAGAGACTCTGAGATCTATGGGAGATACTTTATAGCTAACACCCCGAGAGAGAAACCAAAAGGGACTATAGTATAGGATATATAGTTGAGAGACACTATGAGATTTATGGGAGATATTTTATACCTACTACCCCGAGAGAGAGAGAGAGAGAGAGAGAGAGAGAGAGAGAGAGAGAGAGAGAACCACAAGGGACTGTAGTATACGATATATAGTTAAAAGAGACTCTGCGACCTATGGGAGATATTTCATAGCTACTACTCCAAGAGAGAGAGAGAGAGAGAGAGAAACCACATGGGACTATAGTATAGGACATATATTTGAGAGAGACTCTTCGACTTATGGGATATATTTCATAGCTACTACCAAAAGAGAGAGGAACCACTAGGGTTTATGGTATAGGATATATTGTTGAGAGTGACCCTTTGACCTATAGGAGATATTTCATGAGTACTTTGCCATGAGAAAGCAACCAGAAGGGACTATAGCAAAAGATATACAGCTGAGAGGGACTCTTTGAACTATGGGGGATATTTTATGACTACTACCTCGCGAGAGAGGAACCATAAGGGACTATAGTATAAGATATAAAGCTGAGAGGGACTCTATGAACTTTGGGGATATTTTATGACTACTACCTCGCGAGAGAGGAACCATAAGGGACTTTAGTATAAGATATATAGCTGAGAGGGACTCTTTGAACTTTGGGGATATTTTATGAGTACTACCTCACGAGAGAGGAACCAGAAGGGACTATAGTATTAGATATAAAGCTGAGAGGGACTCTTTGAACTATGGGGGATATTTAATGACTACTACCTCACGAGAGAGGAACCAGAAGGGACTATAGTATAAGATATAAAGCTGAGAGGAACTCTTTGAACTATGGGGGATATTTAATGACTACTACCTCACGAGAGATGAACTAGAAGGAACTATAGTATAAGATATAAAGCTGAGATGGAGTCTTTGAACTATGGGGGATATTTAATGACTACTACCTCACGAGAGAGGAACCAGAAGGGACTATAGTATAGGATAAACAGCTGAGATGGTCTCTTTGAACTATGGGGGATATTTTATGACTACTACCTCGCAAGAGGAACCAGAAGGGACTATAGTATAAGATATATAGCTGAGAGGAACACTTTGAACTTTGGGGATATTTCATGACTACTATCTCACGAGAGAGGAACCAGAAGGGACTATAGTATAAGATATACAGCTGAGAGCGACTCTTTGATCTATGGGGAATATTTAATGATTACTACCTCGCGTGAGAGGAACCACAAGGTACTATAGTATAGGATATACAGCTGAGAGGGTCTCTTTAAACTATGGGGGATATTTTATGACTACTACCGCGCAAGAGAGGAACCAGAAGGGACTATAGTACAAGATATACAGCTGAGAGGGACTCTTTGACATGCGGCGGGGGTATTTCTTGATTACTACCTCGCGAGAGAGGAACCTCAAGGGAGCACAGTATAGGATATACACCTAAGAGGGACTCTTTGAACTATGGAGGATATTTTATGAATACTACCTTGCCGTGAGGAAACAGAAGGGACTATAGTATAAGATATACAGCTGAGAGGGACTCTTTGAACTATGAGGGATGTTTTATGAGTACTACGTCGCGAGAAAGGAACCCGAGGCGACTTTAGTATTAGATATACAGCTGAGAGGGACTCTTTGAACTATGGGGGATATTTTATGATTACTACCTCGCAAGAGAGGAACCAGAAGGGACTATAGTAACAGATATACAGCTGAGATGAACTCTTTGAACTTAGGGGGATATTTTATGACTACTACCTCGCGAGAGAAAAACCAGAAGGGACCTTTGTATAAGATATACAGCTGAGAGGGACACTTCGTCCTATAGCGGATATTTTGTGAGTACTTTGCCACGAGAACGGAACCAGGAGGGACTATAGTATAAGATATATAGCTGAGGGGGACTCTTTGAACTATAGGGGATAATTTATGACTACTACCTCGCGAGAGAGGAACCAGTAGGGACTTTCGTATAAGATATATAGCTGCGAGGGACTCTTTGAACTTTGGGGATATTTTGCGAGTACTACCTCACGAGAGAGGAAACAGAAGGGACTTATTAGATATAAAGCTGAGAGGGACTCTTTGAACTATGGGGGATATTTAATGACTTCTACCTCACGAGAGAGGAACCAGAAGGAACTATAGTATAAGATATAAAGCTGAGAGGGACTCTTTGAACTATGGGGGATATTTAAAGACTACTACCTCACGAGAGAGGAACCAGAAGGGACTATAGTATAGGTTATACAGCTGAAATGGTCTCTTTGAACTATGGGGATATTTTATGACTACTTCCTCGCGAGAGGAACCAAAAGGGTCCATAGTATAAGATATATAGCTGCGAGGGACTCTTTGAACTTCGGGGATATTTTATGATTACTACCTCGCGAGAGAAGAACCAGAATGGTCTATAGTATAAGATATACAGCTGAGATGGACTCTTTGAACTATGAAGGATATTTTATTACTACTACCTCGCAAGAGAGGAACCAGCAGGGACTATATTATACGATATACAGCTGAGAGGGACTCTTAGAACTATGGGGGATATTTTATTTCTATCTCGCGAGAGAGGAACCACAAGCTACTATACTATAAGATATACAGCTGAGAGGGACTCTTTGAACTATAGGGGATATTTTATGACTAGTAATTCGCAAAAGAGGAACAAGAAGAGACTTTAGCATAAAATATACAGCTGAGAGGGACTCTTTGAACTATGGTGGATATTTTATGCTACTACCTCGGGAGAGAGGACCAAGAAAGGACTATAGTAGAAGATATACAGCTGAGAGGGACTCTTTGAACTATGGGGGATGTTTTATGAATACTACTTCGCGAGAGAGGAACCACAAGGTACTATAGTATAAGATATACAGCTGAGAGGGACTCTTTGAACTATGGGGGATATTTTATGACTACTACCTCGCAAGAGAGGAACCAGAAGAGATTATAGTATACGATATACAGCTGAGAGCGACTCTGCGACCTATGAGAGATATTTTATAGCTACTACCCCACGAGAGAGGAAACTCAAGGGACTATAGTATAGGGTATACAGTTGAGAGAAACTCTGCGACATATGGGGGATATGTTACGACAACTTTCCTACGAGAAAGGAACCTCAAGGGACTATAGTATAAAGTATATAGTTGAGAGAAGCTCTGCGATAAATGGGGATATTTTTTTACTACTTTCCTACGAGAGAGGAAACTCAAAGTATTATAGTATAGGGTATATAGCTGAGAGGGACTCTGTGATCTATAAAGGATAATTTACAGCTACTACCAAACGAGATAAGAGCCACAAGGGAATATAGTATAGGGTATATAGCTGAGAGAGACTCTGCGACCTATGATAGATATTTTATAACTACTACCAAACGGGAGAGAGAAACCACAAGGGACTATAGTATAAGATATATAGCTGAGAGGGACTCTGAAATCTATAAAGGATATTTAATAGCTACTACAAAACGAGATACGAACCACAAGCGACTATAGTATACGATATATAGCTGAGAGGGACTGTGAGATCTATAAAGGATATTTTATAGCTACTACCAAACGAGAGAGAGAAACCACAAGGGACCATAGTATTGGATATATGGCTGAGAGGGACTTTATGATCTATAAAGGATACTTTATAGCTACTACCAAACGAGAGAGAGAAACCACAAGCGACTATAGTATAGGATATATAGCTGAGAAGGACTCTAAGCTCTATAATGGATATTTTATAGCTACTACAAAACGAGATACGAACCACAAGCGACTATAGTATAGGAAATATAGCTGAGAGGGACTCTGAGATCTATAAAGGATATTTAATAGCTACTACCAAACGAGAGAGAGAAACTACAAGGGACCATAGTATAGGATATATACCTGACAGAGACTCTGCGACCTATGATAGATATTTTATAGCTACTACCAAACGAGAGAAACCACAAGGGACTATAGTATAAGATATACAGCTGAGATGGACTCTGAGATCTATAAAGGATGTTTTATAGCTACTACCAAACGAGATACGAACCACAAGCGACTATAGTATAGGTTATATAGCTGAGACGGACTCTGAGATCTATAAAGGATATTTTATATCGTACTACCAAACGAGAGAGAAACCACAAGGGACCATAGTATAGGACATATAGTTGAGAGAGACTCTGAGATCTATGGGAGATATTTCATAGCTACTACTCCGAGTGAGAGAAACCACAAGGGACCATAGTATAGGATATATAGGTGAGAGAGACTCTGCGACCTATAATAGATATTTTATAGCGTAGTACCAAACGAGAGAGAAACCACAAGGGACAATAGTATAGGACATATAGTTGAGAGAGCATCTGAGATCAATGGGAGATATTTTATAGCTAATACCCCGAGAGAAAGAAACCAAGAGGGATTATAGTATAGGAAATATAGTTGAGAGAGACTCTGAGATTTATGGGAGATATTTTATACTTACTACCCCCAGAGACAGAGAAACCACAAGGGACTGTAGTATACGATATAAAGTTAAAAGAGACTTTGCGACCTATGGGAGATATTTCATAGCTAATACTCCCAGAGAGAGAAACCACAAGGGACTATACTATAGGACATATAGTTGAGAAAGACTCTGATATCTATGAGAGATATTTATAGCTACTACAAAACGAGAGAGAGGAACCACAAGAGACTATAGTATAGGACATATTGTTGAGAGAGACTCTGAGACTTAAGGGAGACATTTTATAGCTACTACCCCGAGAGAGAGAAACCACAGGTGCCTATAGTATAGGATATATAGTTGACAGTGACCATGCGACCAATGGGGAATATTTTATGGCTACTACCCCGACAGAGAGGAACATCAAGGGACTATGTTTTGGATATATACCTGAAAAGGATTATGCGACGTATGGGGGATATTTTGGGACTACTTTCCAACGAGAGTCGAAGCACAAGGGACTATGGTATAAGGTTTATAGTTGAGAGAGACTCTGCAACCTATGGGAGATATTTTATAGCTACTACCAAACGAGAGAGAGTAACCACAAGGATCTATAGTATAGGATATATAGCTGAGAGGGACTCTGAGATCTATAAAGGATATTTTATAGCTACTACCAATCGAGATACGAACCACAAGCCACTATAGTATAGAATATATAGCAGAGAGGGACTTTTTGAACTATGGGGAATATTTTATGACTACTTTCTCGCAAGAGAAGAACCAGATGGGACTTTAGTATAAGATATACAGCTGAGAGGGACTCTTTAAACTATGGGGTATATTTCTTGACTACTGCCTCGCAAGAGAGGAACCAGAAGGGACTATAGCATACGATATACAGCTGAGAGGGACTCTTGGAACTATGGGGGATATTTTAGGACTACTTCCTCGCAAGAGAGGAAGCAGAAGGGACTATAGTATAAGATATGCTGCTGAGAGGGACTCTTTGAACTAGGGCGGATATTTCTTTCCTACAACCTCGCGAGAGAGGAATCACAAGCAACCCTAGCATAGGACATGTAGCTGAGAGGGACTCTTTGAACTATGGGGGATATTTTATGACTACTACCTCAAACGAGAGGACCCAGAAGGGACTATAGTATAAGATATACAGTTGAGAGGGTCTCTTTGAATTATGGGGGATATTTTGTGATTACTACATCGCGAGAGAGGAACCAGAAGGGACTTTAGTATAACATATACAGCTGAGAAGGGCTCTTTGAACTATGGGGGATATTTCTTGATTACTACCTCGCGAGAGAAGCACCAGTAGGGACTATAGTATAAAATATACGGCTGGGAGGGGCTCTTTGAAGTATGGGGGATATTTTATGACCTCTACCTCGCGAGAGAGGACCCAAAAGGGACTATTGTATAAGATATACAGCTGAGAGGGACTCTTTAAAATATGGGGGACATTTTATGACTACTACCTCGAAAAAAAGGAACCATAAGAGACTTTAGTATAAGATATACAGCTGAGCGCCTCTGTTTAAACTATGGGGGATATTTTATGACTACTACCTCGCGAGAGAGGAACCATAAGGGACTTTAGTATTGGATTTACAGTTGAGGGGGACTCTTTGAACTATGGGGGATATTTTATGACTACTACCTCGCGAGAGAGGAACCAGAAGGGACTACAGTATAGAATATACAGCTCAGAGGGACTGTTTGAACTATGTGGGATATTTTATGACTTTTACCTCGCGAGAGAGGAACCAGAAGGAACTATAGTATAAGATATACAGCTGAGAGGGACTCTTGGAACTATGGGGGATGTTTTATGACTACTACCTCGCAAGAGAGGAACCAGAAGGGACTATAGTATAAGATATACAGCTGAGAGGGACTATTTGAACTATGGGGGATATTTTATGACTACTACCTCGCGAGAGAGGAACCAGAAGGGACTATAGTATAAGCTTTACAGCTGAGAGGGACATCTTTGAACTATGGGGATATTTAATGACTACTACCTCGCGAGAGAGGAACCAGAAGGGACTATAGTATAAGATATACAGCTGAGAAGGACTCTTTGGACTATGGGGGAAATTTTATGATTACTCCATCGCAAGAGAGGAACCACAAGGGACTTTAGTATAAGATATACAGCTGAGAGGGACACCTTGATCCATGGGGGATATTTCGTGACTACTACCTCGCGATAGAGGAAACAGAAGGGACTATAGTATAAGATATACAGCTGAGAAGGGCTCTTTGGACTATGGGGGAAATTGTATGACTACTCCATCGCAAGAGAGGTAACAGGAGGGACCTTAGTATAAGATATACAGCTGAGAGGGACTCTTTGATCTATGGGAGATATTTTATGACTACTATCTCGAAAGAGAGGAACCAGAAGGGATTATGGTATACGATATACAGCTGAGAGGGACTCATTGAACTATGGGGGATATTTTATGACTGCTACCTCGAAAGAGAGGAACCACAATGGATTATAGTATACGACATACAGCTGAGAGGGACTCTTTGAACTATGGGGGATATTTCGTTACTACTACCTCGCGAGAGAGGAACCACAAGGGACCATAGTATAGGATATATAGGTGAGAGGGACTCTTTGAAGTATGGGGGATATTTATGTACCACTACCTCGCAAGAGAGGAGCCAGAAGGGACTATAGTATTCGATATAAAGCTGAGAGGGACTCTTTGAACTATGGGGGATATTTTAGGACTACTATCTCAGAACAGAGGAACCAGAAAAGATTGTACTATAAGATATACAGCTGAGAGAGGCTCTTTGAACTATGGGGGATATTTTATGTCTACAACCTCGCGATGAAGGAACCAAAAATGTCCATAGTATAGGATATATAGCTGAAAGGGAATCTTTGAACTATGGGGGATATTTTATGACTACTACCTCGCAAGAGGGGAACCACAAGGGTCCACACTATAGGATATTCAGCTGACAGGGATTCTTTGAACAATGGGGGATATTTTATGACTACTACCTCGCAAGAGAGGAACCAGAAGCAACTATAGCATAAGTTATACAGCTGAGAGGGACTCTTTGAACTATGGGGATATTTTTTGACTACTACCTCGCAAGAGAGAAAACAGAAGGGACTTTAGTAAAATATATAGTGCTGAGAGGATCTCTTTAGGCTATAAAGGATATTTTATGATTACTACCTCGCAATAGAGGAACCAGAAGGGACTATAGCATAAGATATAAAGCTGAGAGGGACTCATAGACTTATGGGGGATATTTTATGACTACTATCTCGCGAGAAAGTATCCAGAAGGGACTATAGTATAAGATATACAGCTGAGAGAGACTCTTTGAACTATGGGGCATATTTTATGACTACTACCTCTCTAGAGGATCCAGAAGAGGCTGTGGTATAAGATATACAGCTCAGACGGACTGTTTGAACTATGGGGAATATTTTATGGCTACTACCTCGCGAGGGAGGAACCAGAAGGGAATATAGTATACGATATACAGCTGAGAGAGACTCTTTGAACTATGGGGGATATTTTGTGACTACTATCTCGCGAGAGAGGAACCAGAAGAGACTATAGTATAAGATATAGAGGTGAGAGCGACTCTGCGACCTATGAGGGATATTTATAGCTACTACCCCACGAGAGAGGAACCTCAAGGGACTATAGTATAGGGTATACAGTTGAGAGAAACTCTGCGACATATGGGGGATATATTGCGACTATTTTACCACGAGAAAGGAATCTCAAGGGACTATAGTATAAAGTATATAGTTAAGAGAAACCTTGCGATAAATGGGGGATATTTTTGGACTACTTTCCTACGAGAGAGGAAACTCAAAGGATTATAGTATAGGGTATATAGCTGAGAGGGACTCTGAGAACTATAAAGGATATTTTATAGCTACTACCAAACGAGAGACGAACCACAATGGACTATAATATAGGGTATATAGCAGAGAGGGTCTCTGAGATCTATAAAGGATATTTTATAACTACTACCAAACGAGAGAGAAACCACAAGGAACTATAGTATAATATATATCTGAGAGGGACTCTGAGATCTATAAAGAATGTTTTATAGCTACTACAAAACGAGATTTGAACCACAAGCGACTATTGTATACGACATATAGCTGAGAGGGACTCTAAGATCTATAAAGGACATTTTATAGCTACTACAAAGCGAGATACGAACCACAAGCGAGTATAGTATAGGATATATAGCTGAGAGGGACTCTGCGACCTATGATAGATATTTTATAACTATTATCAAACGAGAGAGAGAAACCACAAGGGACTATAGTATAATATATATATATATATATATATATATATATACATACATACATACATACATATCTGAGAGGGACTCTGAGATCTATAAAGAATATTTTATAGCTACTACAAAACGAGATTTGAACCACAAGCGACTATTGTATACGATATATAGCTGAGAGGGACTCTAAGATCTATAAAGGACATTTTATAACTACTACGAAGCCAGATACGAACCACAAGCGAGTATAGTATAGGATATATAGCTGAGAGGGACTCTGAGATCTATTAAGGATATTTTATAGCTACTACAAAACGAGATGCGAACCACAAGCGACTATAGTATAGGATATATAGCTGATAGGGACTCTGAGATCTATAAAGGATATTTTATGGCTATTACCAAACGAGAGAGAGAAACCACAAGGGACCATAGTATAGGATATATAGCTGATTGAGACTCTGCGACCTATAATAGATATTTTATAACTACTACCAAACGAGAGAAACCACAAGGGACTATAGTATAGGCGTATAGTTGAGAGAGACTCTGAGATCTATGGGAGATATTTTATAGCTAATACCCCGAGTGAAAGAAACCACAAGGGACTATAGTATAAGATATACAGCTGAGATGGACTCTGAGATCTATAAAGGATATTTTATAGCTATTACCAAACGAGATACGAACCACAAGCGACTATAGTATAGGTTATATAGCTGAGAGGGACTCTGAGATCTATAAAGGATATTTTATAGATACTACCAAACGAGAGAGAAACCACAAGGGACCATAGTATAGGATATCTAGCTGACAGAGACTCTGCGACCTATGATAGATATTTTAAAGCTACTACCAAACGAGAGAAACCACAAGGGAATATAGTATAGGACATATAGTTGAGAGACACTCTGAGATCTATGCGAGATATTTTATAGCTAGAACCCCGAGAGAAAGACACCAGAAGAGACTATAGTATAGGATATATAGATGAGAGACACTCTGAGATTTATGGGAGATATTTTATGCCTACAACCCCGAGAGAGAGAGAGAGAGAGACAGAGAGAGAGAGAGAGGAACCACAAGGGACTGTAGTATAGGATATGAAGTTAAAAGGGACTCTGCGACATATGAGAGATATTTCATAGCTACTACTCCGAGAGAGAGAAACCACAAGGGACTATAGTAAAGGACATATAGTTGAGAAAGACTCTGAGATCTATGAGAGATATTTTATAGCTACTACCAAACGAGAGAAACCACAAGGGATTGTGGTATAGGATATATTGCTGAGAGAGACTCTGCGACCTATGGGAGATATTTCATAGCTACTTCCAAACGAGAGAGGAACCACAAGGGACTATGGTATAGGATAAATTCTTGAGAGAGACTGGTAAACCTTTGGGAGATATTTTATAGCTACTAACCCGAGAGAGAGAAACCACAAGCGCCTATAGTGTAGGATATATAGTTGAGAGGGACAATGCGACCAATGGGGAATGTTTTATGGCTACTACCCCGACAGAGAGGAACCTCAAGGGACTATATTGGAATTATACCTGAAAGAGACTATGCGACATATGGGGGATATTTTGGGACTACTTTCCAACGAGAGTCGAATCACAAGGGACTATGGTATAGAGTATATAGTTGAGAGAGACTCTGCCACCCATGGGAATTATTTTATAGCTACTACCAAACGAGAGAGAGAACCCACAAGGATCTATAGTATAGGATATATAGCTGAGAGGAACTCTGAGATCTATAAAGGATATGTTATAGTTACTACCAAACGAGACAGAGAAACCACAAGCGACTATAGTATATGATATATAGCTGAGAGGGACTCTAAGATCTATAAAGGATATTTTATAGCTACTACCAAACGAGATACAACCACAAGCGACTATAGTATAGGATATATAGCTGAGAGGGACTCTGAGATCTATAAAGTATATTATATGGCTACTACCAAACGAGAGAGAGAAACCACAAGGGACCATAATGTAGGATATATAGCTGAAAGAGACTCTGGGACCTATGATAGATATTTTATAGCTACTACCAAACGAGAAAAACCACAAGGGACTATAGTATAGGACATAGTTGAAAGAGACACTGAGATCTATGGGAGATATTTTATAGCTAATACCCCGAGTGAAAGAAATCACAAGGGACTATATTATAAGATATACAGCTGAGATGGACTCTGAGATCTATAAAGGATAATTTATAGCTACTACCAAACGAGATAGGAACCACAAGCGACTATAGTATAGCTTATAGCTGAGATAGACCCTGAGATCTATAAAGGATATTTTATAGCTACTACCAAACGAGAGAGAAACCACAAGGGACCATAGTATAGGATATATAGCTGAGAGAGACTCTGCGGCCTATAATAGATATTTTATAACTACTACCAGACGAGGGAAACCACAAGGGACTATAGTATAGGACATATAGTTGAGAGAGACTCTGAGATCTATGGGAGATATTTTATAGCTAACACCCCGCGAGAAAGAAACCAAAAGGGACTATAGTATAGGATATATATTGTTGAGAGAGACTCTGAGACCTATAGGAGATATTTTATAGCTACTACTCCGAGAGAGAGAGAAACCACAAGCGCATATAGTATAGGATATATAGTTGAGAGGAACCATGCGACCAATGGGGACTATTTTATGACTACTACCCCGACAGAAAGGAAACTCAAGGGACTATGTATTGGATATATAGCTGAAAGGGACTGTGCGACATATGCGGGATATTTTGGGACTACTTTCCAACGAGATTCGAACCAAAGGGACTACGGTATAAGGTATATAGTTGAGAGAGACTCTGCGACCTATGGGAGATATTTTATAGCTACTACCAAACGAGAGAGAGAAACCACAAGGATCTATAGTATAGGATATATAGCTGAGAGGGACTCTAAGATCTATAAAGGATATTTTATAGCTACTACCAATCGAGATACGAAGCACAAGCGACTATAGTATAGAATATATAACAGTGAGGGATTCTGAGATCTATAAAGGATACTTTATAGCTACTACCAAACGAGAGAGAAACCACAAGGGACCATAGTATAGGACATATAGCTGAGAGAGACTCTGCGACCTATGATAGATATTTTATAGCTACTACCATAGGAGAGAGAGAAACCACAAGGGACTGTACTATAAGACATATAGTTGAGAGAGACTCTGAGATCTATGGGAGATATTTTAAACTAACACCCCGAGAGAGAGAGAGACCACAAGGTACTATAGTATAGGCTATATAGTTGAGAGACAACCTGAGATTTATGGGAGATGTTTCATGAGTACTTTGCCATGAGAAAGGAATCAGAAGGGACTACAGTAAAAGATATACAGCTGAGAGGGACTCTTTGAACTATGGGGGATATTTTATGAATACTACCTCGCGATAGAGGATCCATAAGAAACTTTAGTATAAGATATATAGCTGAGAGGGACTCTTTAAACTTTGGGGTAATTTTATGAGTACTACCTTGCGAGAGAGGAACCACAAGGGACTATAGTATAAGATATATAGCTGAGAGGAACTCTTTGAACTTTGGGGATATTTTATGACTACTACCTCACGAGAGAGGAACCAGAAGGGACTATAGCATAAGAAATACAGCTAAAACGGAATCTTTGAACTATGGGGGATATTTAATGACTACTACCTCGCGAGAGAGGAACCACAATGTACTATAGTATAGGATATACAGCTGAGAGGGTCTCTTTGCACTATGGGGGATTTTTTATGACTACTACCTCGCGAGACAGGAACCAGAAGGGACTATAGTATAATATATACAGCTGTGAGGGACTCTTTGAACTATGGGGGATATTTTATGACTACTACCTCACGAGAGAGGAACCACAAGGTACTATAGTATAAGATATACAGCTGAGAGGGTCTCTTTGCACTATGAGGGATTTTTATGACTACTACCTCGCGAGAGAGAAATCAGAAGGGACTATAGTATAATATATACAGCTGAGAGGGACTCTTTGAACTATGGGGGATTTTTTATGACTACTACCTCGCGAGACAGGAACCAGAAGGGACTATAGTATAATATATACAGCTGAGAGGGTCTCTTTGCACTATGGGGGATTTTTATGACTACTACCTCGCGAGACAGGAACCAGAAGGGACTATAGTATAATATATACAGCTGAGAAGGACTCTTTGATCTATGGGGGATATTTTATGACTACTACCTCGCAAGAGAGGAACCACAAGGGAACATAGTATAGGATATTTAGGTGAGAGGGACTCTTTGAACTATTGGGGATATTTTATGACTACTACCTCCAAAAAGAGGAACCAGAAGGGACTATAGTATAAGATATACAGCTGAGTGGGACTTTTTGAACTATAGGGAATATTTTATGACTACTACTTCGCAAGAGAGGAACCACAAGGGAATATAGTATAAGATATATAGCTGAGAGGGACTCTTTGAACTTTGGGGATATTTTATGACTACTACCTCACGAGAGAGGAACCAACAGAGACTATAGTATACGATATACAGCTGATAGGGACTCTTTGAACTATGGGGGATATTTTAGGACTACTACCTAGCGTTGAAGGAACCGCAAGTGTCCATAGTATAGGATATATAGCTGAAAGGGACTCTTTGAACTATGGGGGATATTTTATGACTACTACCTTGCAAGAGAGGAACCACAAGGGTCCATAGTATAGGATATACAGCTGAGACGGACCCTTTGAATTATGGGAGATATTTTATGACTACTACCTCGCGAAAGAGGAACCAGAAGGGACTTTAGTAAAACATATAGCGCTGAGAGGGTCTCTTTGAACTATGGGGGATATTTTATGATTACTACCTCGCAATAGAGGAATCAGAAAGGATTATAGTATAAGATATACTGCTGAGAGGGAGTCTTTGAACTATGGGAATATTTTATGACTACTACCTCGCGAAAGAGGAACCAGAAGGGACTTTAGTAAAACATATAGCGCTGAGAGGGTCTCTTTGAACTATGGGGGATATTTTATGATTACTACCTCGCAATAGAGGAATCAGAAAGGATTATAGTATAAGATATACAGCTGAGAGGGACTCTTTGAACTATGGGAGATATTTTATGATTACTACCTCGCGAGAGAGGAACCGGAACGTACTTTAGTATAAGATATATAGCTGAGAGGGACTGTTTGAACTATGGGGGATATTTTATGGCTACTATCTCGCGAGAGAGGATCCACAAGCTACTATACTATAAGATATACAGCAGAGAGGGACTCTTTGAACTATGGGGGATATTTTATGATTACTACCTCGCGAGAGAGGATCCACAAGCTACTATACTATAAGATATACAGCTGAGAGGGACTGTTTGAACTATGGGGTTTTTTATGACTACTATCTCGCGAGAGAGGATCCACAAGCTACTATACTATAAGATATACAGCTTAGAGGGACTCTTTGAACTATGGGGGATATTTTATGATTACTACCTCGCGAGAGAGGATACACAAGCTACTATACTATATGATATACAGCTGAGAGGGACTCTTTGAAATATGGGGGATATTTTATAACAACTATCTCGCGAGAGAGGATCCACAAGCTACTATACTATAAGATATACAGCTGAGAGGGACTCTTTGAAATATGGGGGATATTTTATGATTACTACCTCGCGAGAGAGTATCCACAAGCTACTATACTATAAGATATACAGCTGAGAGGGACTCTTTGAACTATGGAGGATAGTTTATGACTACTATGTCGCGAGAGAGGATCCGCAAGTTACTATACTATAAGATATACAGCCGAGAGGGACTCTTTGAAATATAAGGGATATTTTATGATTACTACCTCGCGAGAGAGCATCCACAAGCTACTACACTATAAGATATACAGCCGAGAGGGACTCTTTGAACTATGGGGGATATTTTATGACTACTATCTCGCGAGAGAGAATCCTCAAACTACTATACTATAAGATATACAGCTGAGAGGGACTTTTTGAACAATGGGGGATATTTTATGACTACTATCTCGCGAGAGAGGATCAACAAGCTACTATACTATAAGATATACAGCTGAGAGGGACTCTATGAACTATGGGAATATTTTATGACTACTACCTCGCGAAAGAGGAACCAGAAGGGGCTTTGGTAAAACTTATAGTGCTGAGAGGGTCTCTTTGAACTATGGGGGATATTTTATGATTACTACCTCGTAATAGAGGAATCAGAAAGGATTATAGTATAAGATATACAGCTGAGATGGACTTTTTGAACTATAGGGAATGTTTTATGACTACTACTTCATAAGAAAGGAACCACAAGGGAATATAGTATAAGATATATAGCTGAGAGGGACTCTTTGAACTTTGGGGATATTTTATGACTACTACCTCAAGAGAGAGGAACCAGAACGGACTGTAGTATAAGATATACAGCTGAGAGGGACTCTCTGAACTATGGGGGATATTTTATGTCTACTACCTCGCAAGAGAGGCACCAACAGAGACTATAGTATACGATATACAGCTGAGAGGGACTCTTTGAACTATGGGGGATATTTTAGGACTACTACCTAGCGTTGAAGGAACCGCAAGTGTCCATAGTATAGGATATATAGCTGAAAGGGACTCTTTGAACTATGAGGGATATTTTATGACTACTACCTTGCAAGAGAGGAACCACAAGGGTCCATAGTATAGGATATACAGCTGAGACGGACCCTTTGAATTATGGGAGATATTTTATGACTACTACCTCGGGATGGAGGAACCACAAGGGTCCATAGTATAAGATATACAGTTGAGAGGGACTCTTGGAAATATGGAGGATAGTTTATGACTACTACCTCGCAAGAGAGGAACCAGAAGCGTTTATAGTATAAGATATACTGCTGAGAGGGACTCTTTGAACTATGGGAATATTTTATGACTACTACCTCGCGAAAGAGGAACCAGAAGGGACTTTAGTAAAACATATAGTGCTGAGAGGGTCTCTTTGAGCTATGGGGGATATTTTATGATTACTACCTCGCAATAGAGGAATCAGAAAGGATTGTAGTATAAGATATACAACTGAGAGGGACTCTTTGAACTATGGGGGATATTTTATGATTACTACCTCGCGAGAGAGGAAACGGAACGTACTTTAGTATAAGATATATAGCTGAGAGGGACTGTTTGAACTATGGGCGATATTTTATGACTACTATCTCGCGAGAGAGGATCCACAAGCTACTATACTATAAGATATACAGCAGAGAGGGACTCTTTGAACTATGGGGGATATTTTATGATTACTACCTCGCGAGAGAGGATCCACAAGCTACTATACTATAAGATATACAGCTGAGAGGGACTGTTTGAACTATGGGGGATATTTTATGACTACTATCTCGCAAGAGAGGATTTACAAGCTACTATACTATAAGATATACAGCTGAGAGGGACTCTTTGAACTATGGGGGATATTTTATGATTACTACCTCGCGAGAGAGGATACACAAGCTACTACACTATATGATATACAGCTGAGAGGGACTCTTTGAAATATGGGGGATATTTTATGACAACTACCTCGCGAGAGAGGATCCACAAGCTACTATACTATAAGATATACAGCTGAAAGGGACTCTTTGAAATATGGGGGATATTTTATGACAACTACCTCGCGAGAGAGGATCCACAAGCTACTATACTATATGATATACAGCTGAGAGGGACTCTTTGAAATATGGGGGATATTTTATGATTACTACCTCGCGAGAGAAGATCCACAAGCTACTATACTATAAGATATACAGCCGAGAGGGACTCTTTGAACTATGGGGGATATTTTATGATTACTACCTCGCGAGAGAGGATCCACAAGCTACTATAGTATAAGATATACAGCTGAGAGGGACTCTTTGAACTATGGGGGATATTTTATGATTACTACCTCGCGAGAGAGGATCCACAAGCTACTATACTATAAGATATACAGCCGAGAGGGACTCTTTGAACTATGGGGGATATTTTATGATTACTACCTCGCGAGAGAGGATCCACAAGCTACTATAGTATAAGATATACAGCTGAGAGGGACTCTTTGAACTATGGGGGATATTTTGTGATTACTACCTCGCGAGAGAGGATCCACAAGCTACTATACTATAAGATATACAGCCGTGAGGGACTCTTTGAACTATGGGGGATATTTTATGACTACTATTTCGCGAGAGAGAATCCTCAAGCTACTATACTATTAGATATACAGCTGAGAGGGACTCTTTGAACTATGGGGGGATATTTTATGATTACTACCTCGCGAGAGAGGAACCGGAACGTACTTTAGTATAAGATATATAGCTGAGAGGGACTGTTTGAACAATGGGGGATATTTTATGACTACTATCTCGCGAGAGTGGATCCACAAGCTACTATACTATAAGATATACAGCTGAGAGGGACACTTTGAACTATGGGGGATATTTTATGACTACTACCTCGCAAGAGAGGAACACGAAGAGCCAATGGTAAGAGATATACTGCTGAGAGGGACTCTTTGAACTATGGGGGATATTTTATGCTACTACCTCGCGAAAGAAGAACCAGAAAGGACTATAGTAGAAGATATACAGCTGAGAGGGACTCTTTGAACTATGGGGGATTTTTTATGACTACTACCTCGCGAGACAGGAACCAGAAGGGACTATAGTATAATATATACAGCTGAGAGGGTCTCTTTGCACTATGGGGGATTTTTTATGACTACTACCTCGCGAGACAGGAACCAGAAGGGACTATAGTATAATATATACAGCTGAGAAGGACTCTTTGATCTATGGGGGATATTTTATGACTACTACCTCGCAAGAGAGGAACCACAATGGAACATAGTATAGGATATTTAGGTGAGAGGGACTCTTTGAACTATTGGGGATATTTTATGACTACTACCTCCAAAAAGAGGAACCAGAAGGGACTATAGTATAAGATATACAGCTGAGTGGGACTTTTTGAACTATAGGGAATATTTTATGACTACTACTTCGCAAGAGAGGAACCACAAGGGAATATAGTATAAGATATATAGCTGAGAAGGACTCTTTGAACTTTGGGGATATTTTATGACTACTACCTCACGAGAGAGGAACCAACAGAGACTATAGTATACGATATACAGCTGAGAGGGACTCTTTGAACTATGGGGGATATTTTAGGACTACTACCTAGAGTTGAAGGAACCGCAAGTGTCCATAGTATAGGATATATAGCTGAAAGGGACTCTTTGAACTATGGGGGATATTTTATGACTACTACCTTGCAAGAGAGGAACCACAAGGGTCCATAGTATAGGATATACAGCTGAGACGGACCCTTTGAATTATGGGAGATATTTTATGACTACTACCTCGCGAAAGAGGAACCAGAAGGGACTTTAGTAAAACATATAGCGCTGAGAGGGTCTCTTTGAACTATGGGGGATATTTTATGATTACTACCTCGCAATAGAGGAATCAGAAAGGATTATAGTATAAGATATACTGCTGAGAGGGACTCTTTGAACTATGGGAATATTTTATGACTACTACCTCGCGAAAGAGGAACCAGAAGGGACTTTAGTAAAACATATAGCGCTGAGAGGGTCTCTTTGAACTATGGGGGATATTTTATGATTACTACCGCGCAATAGAGGAATCAGAAAGGATTATAGTATAAGATATACAGCTGAGAGGGACTCTTTGAACTATGGGAGATATTTTATGATTACTACCTCGCGAGAGAGGAACCGGAACGTACTTTAGTATAAGATATATAGCTGAGAGGGACTGTTTGAACTATGGGGGATATTTTATGGCTACTATCTCGCGAGAGAGGATCCACAAGCTACTATACTATAAGATATACAGCAGAGAGGGACTCTTTGAACTATGGGGGATATTTTAGGACTACTACCTAGCGTTGAAGGAACCGCAAGTGTCCATAGTATAGGATATATAGCTGAAAGGGACTCTTTGAACTATGAGGGATATTTTATGACTACTACCTTGCAAGAGAGGAACCACAAGGGTCCATAGTATAGGATATACAGCTGAGACGGACCCTTTGAATTATGGGAGATATTTTATGACTACTACCTCGGGATGGAGGAACCACAAGGGTCCATAGTATAAGATATACAGCTGAGAGGGACTCTTGGAAATATGGAGGATAGTTTATGACTACTACCTCGCAAGAGAGGAACCAGAAGCGTTTATAGTATAAGATATACTGCTGAGAGGGACTCTTTGAACTATGGGAATATTTTATGACTACTACCTCGCGAAACAGGAACCAGAAGGGACTTTAGTAAAACATATAGTGCTGAGAGGGTCTCTTTGAGCTATGGGGGATATTTTATGATTACTACCTCGCAATAGAGGAATCAGAAAGGATTGTAGTATAAGATATACAACTGAGAGGGACTCTTTGAACTATGGGGGATATTTTATGATTACTACCTCGCGAGAGAGGAAACGGAACGTACTTTAGTATAAGATATATAGCTGAGAGGGACTGTTTTAACTATGGGCGATATTTTATGACTACTATCTCGCGAGAGAGGATCCACAAGCTACTATACTATAAGATATACAGCAGAGAGGGACTCTTTGAACTATGGGGGATATTTTATGATTACTACCTCGCGAGAGAGGATCCACAAGCTACTATACTATAAGATATACAAATGAGAGGGACTGTTTGAACTATGGGGGATATTTTATGACTACTATCTCGCGAGAGAGGATTTACAAGCTACTATACTATAAGATATACAGCTGAGAGGGACTCTTTGAACTATGGGGGATATTTTATGATTACTACCTCGCGAGAGAGGATACACAAGCTACTACACTATATGATATACAGCTGAGAGGGACTCTTTGAAATATGGGGGATATTTTATGACAACTACCTCGCGAGAGAGGATCCACAAGCTACTATACCTCAAGATATACAGCTGAGAGGGACTCTTTGAAATATGGGGGATATTTTATGACAACTACCTCGCGAGAGAGGATCCACAAGCTACTATACTATATGATATACAGCTGAGAGGGACTCTTTGAAATATGGGGGATATTTTATGATTACTACCTCGCGAGAGAAGATCCACAAGCTACTATACTATAAGATATACAGCCGAGAGGGACTCTTTGAACTATGGGGGATATTTTATGATTACTACCTCGCGAGAGAGGATCCACAAGCTACTCTAGTATAAGATATACAGCTGAGAGGGACTCTTTGAACTATGGGGGATATTTTATGATTACTACCTCGCGAGAGAGGATCCACAAGCTACTGTACTATAAGATATACAGCCGAGAGGGACTCTTTGAACTATGGGGGATATTTTATGATTACTACCTCGCGAGAGAGGATCCACAAGCTACTATAGTATAAGATATACAGCTGAGAGGGACTCTTTGAACTATGGGGGATATTTTGTGATTACTACCTCGCGAGAGAGGATCCACAAGCTACTATACTATAAGATATACAGCCGTGAGGGACTCTTTGAACTATGGGGGATATTTTATGACTACTATTTCGCGAGAGAGAATCCTCAAGCTACTATACTATTAGATATACAGCTGAGAGGGACTCTTTGAACTATGGGGGGATATTTTATGATTACTACCTCGCGAGAGAGGAACCGGAACGTACTTTAGTATAAGATATATAGCTGAGAGGGACTGTTTGAACAATGGGGGATATTTTATGACTACTATCTCGCGAGAGTGGATCCACAAGCTACTATACTATAAGATATACAGCTGAGAGGGACACTTTGAACTATGGGGGATATTTTATGACTACTACCTCGCAAGAGAGGAACAAGAAGAGCCAATGGTAAGAGATATACTGCTGAGAGGGACTCTTTGAACTATGGGGGATATTTTATGCTACTACCTCGCGAGAGAAGAACCAGAAAGGACTATAGTAGAAGATATACAGCTGAGAGGGACTCTTTGAACTATGGGGGATTTTTTATGACTACTACCTCGCGAGACAGGAACCAGAAGGGACTATAGTATAATATATACAGCTGAGAGGGTCTCTTTGCACTATGGGGGATTTTTTATGACTACTACCTCGCGAGACAGGAACCAGAAGGGACTATAGTATAATATATACAGCTGAGAAGGACTCTTTGATCTATTGGGGATATTTTATGACTACTACCTCGCAAGAGAGGAACCACAATGGAAAATAGTATAGGATATTTAGGTGAGAGGGACTCTTTGAACTATTGGGGATATTTTATGACTACTACCTCCAAAAAGAGGAACCAGAAGGGACTATAGTATAAGATATACAGCTGAGTGGGACTTTTTGAACTATAGGGAATATTTTATGACTACTACTTCGCAAGAGAGGAACCACAAGGGAATATAGTATAAGATATATAGCTGAGAGGGACTCTTTGAACTTTGGGGATATTTTATGACTACTACCTCACGAGAGAGGAACCAACAGAGACTATAGTATACGATATACAGCTGAGAGGGACTCTTTGAACTATGGGGGATATTTTAGGACTACTACCTAGCGTTGAAGGAACCGCAAGTGTCCATAGTATAGGATATATAGCTGAAAGGGACTCTTTGAACTATGGGGGATATTTTGTGACTACTACCTTGCAAGAGAGGAACCACAAGGGTCCATAGTATAGGATATACAGCTGAGACGGACCCTTTGAATTATGGGAGATATTTTATGACTACTACCTCGCGAAAGAGGAACCAGAAGGGACTTTAGTAAAACATATAGCGCTGAGAGGGTCTCTTTGAACTATGGGGGATATTTTATGATTACTACCTCGCAATAGAGGAATCAGAAAGGATTATAGTATAAGATATACTGCTGAGAGGGACTCTTTGAACTATGGGAATATTTTATGACTACTACCTCGCGAAAGAGGAACCAGAAGGGACTTTAGTAAAACATATAGCGCTGAGAGGGTCTCTTTGAACTATGGGGGATATTTTATGATTACTACCTCGCAATAGAGGAATCAGAAAGGATTATAGTATAAGATATACAGCTGAGAGGGACTCTTTGAACTATGGGAGATATTTTATGATTACTACCTCGCGAGAGAGGAACCGGAACGTACTTTAGTATAAGATATATAGCTGAGAGGGACTGTTTGAACTATGGGGGATATTTTATGGCTACTATCTCGCGAGAGAGGATCCACAAGCTACTATACTATAAGATATACAGCAGAGAGGGACTCTTTGAACTATGGGGGATATTTTATGATTACTACCTCGCGAGAGAGGATCCACAAGCTACTATAATATAAGATATACAGCTGAGAGGGACTGTTTGAACTATGGGGGATTTTTTATGACTACTATCTCGCAAGAGAGGATCCACAAGCTACTATACTATAAGATATACAGCTGAGAGGGACTCTTTGAACTATGGGGGATATTTTATGATTACTACCTCGCGAGAGAGGATACACAAGCTACTATACTATATGATATACAGCTGAGAGGGACTCTTTGAAATATGGGGGATATTTTATGACAACTATCTCGCGAGAGAGGATCCACAAGCTACTATACTATACGATATACAGCTGAGAGGGACTCTTTGAAATATGGGGGATATTTTATGATTACTACCCCGCGAGAGAGTATCCACAAGCTACTATACTATAAGATATACAGCTGAGAGGGACTCTTTGAACTATGGAGGATAGTTTATGACTACTATCTCGCGAGAGAGGATCCGCAAGTTACTATACTATAAGATATACAGCCGAGAGGGACTCTTTGAAATATGGGGGATATTTTATGATTACTACCTCGCGAGAGAGCATCCACAAGCTACTACACTATAAGATATACAGCCGAGAGGGACTCTTTGAACTATGGGGGATATTTTATGACTACTATCTCGCGAGAGAGAATCCTCAAACTACTATACTATAAGATATACAGCTGAGAGGGACTTTTTGAACAATGGGGGATATTTTATGACTACTATCTCGCGAGAGAGGATCAACAAGCTACTATACTACAAGATATACAGCTGAGAGGGACTCTATGAACTATGGGAATATTTTATGACTACTACCTCGCGAAAGAGGAACCAGAAGGGACTTTGGTAAATCTTATAGTGCTGAGAGGGTCTCTTTGAACTATGGGGGATATTTTATGATTACTACCTCGTAATAGAGGAATCAGAAAGGATTATAGTATAAGATATACAGCTGAGATGGACTTTTTGAACTATAGGGAATATTTTATGACTACTACTTCGCAAGAAAGGAACCACAAGGGAATATAGTATAAGATATATAGCTGAGAGGGACTCTTTGAACTTTGGGGATATTTTATGACTACTACCTCAAGAGAGAGGAACCAGAACGGACTGTAGTATAAGATATACAGCTGAGAGGGACTCTCTGAACTATGGGGGATATTTTATGTCTACTACCTCGCAAGAGAGGCACCAACAGAGACTATAGTATACGATATACAGCTGAGAGGGACTCTTTGAACTATGGGGGATATTTTAGGACTACTACCTAGCGTTGAAGGAACCGCAAGTGTCCATAGTATAGGATATATAGCTGAAAGGGACTCTTTGAACTATGAGGGATATTTTATGACTACTACCTTGCAAGAGAGGAACCACAAGGGTCCATAGTATAGGATATACAGCTGAGACGGACCCTTTGAATTACGGGAGATATTTTATGACTACTACCTCGGGATGGAGGAACCACAAGGGTCCATAGTATAAGATATACAGCTGAGAGGGACTCTTGGAACTATGGAGGATAGTTTATGACTACTACCTCGCAAGAGAGGAACCAGAAGCGTTTATAGTATAAGATATACTGCTGAGAGGGACTCTTTGAACTATGGGAATATTTTATGACTACTACCTCGCGAAAGAGGAACCAGAAGGGACTTTAGTAAAACATATAGTGCTGAGAGGGTCTCTTTGAGCTATGGGGGATATTTTATGATTACTACCTCGCAATAGAGGAATCAGAAAGGATTTTAGTATAAGATATACAACTGAGAGGGACTCTTTGAACTATGGGGGATATTTTATGATTACTACCTCGCGAGAGAGGAAACGGAACGTACTTTAGTATAAGATATATAGCTGAGAGGGACTGTTTGAACTATGGGCGATATTTTATGACTACTATCTCGCGAGAGAGGATCCAGAAGCTACTATACTATAAGATATACAGCAGAGAGGGACTCTTTGAACTATGGGGGATATTTTATGATTACTACCTCGCGAGAGAGGATCCACAAGCTACTATACTATAAGATATACAGCTGAGAGGGACTGTTTGAACTATGGGGGATATTTTATGACTACTATCTCGCGAGAGAGGATTTACAAGCTACTATACTATAAGATATACAGCTGAGAGGGACTCTTTGAACTATGGGGGATATTTTATGATTACTACCTCGCGAGAGAGGATACACAAGCTACTACACTATATGATATACAGCTGAGAGGGACTCTTTGAATTATGGGGGATATTTTATGACAACTACCTCGCGAGAGAGGATCCACAAGCTACTATACTATAAGATATACAGCTGAGAGGGACTCTTTGAAATATGGGGGATATTTTATGACAACTACCTCGCGAGAGAGGATCCACAAGCTACTATACTATATGATATACAGCTGAGAGGGACTCTTTGAAATATGGGGGATATTTTATGATTACTACCTCGCGAGAGAAGATCCACAAGCTACTATACTATAAGATATACAGCCGAGAGGGACTCTTTGAACTATGGGGGATATTTTATGATTACTACCTCGCGAGAGAGGATCCACAAGCTACTATAGTATAAGATATACAGCTGAGAGGGACTCTTTGAACTATGGGGGATATTTTATGATTACTACCTCGCGAGAGAGGATCCACAAGCTACTATACTATAAGATATACAGCCGAGAGGGACTCTTTGAACTATGGGGGATATTTTATGATTACTACCTCGCGAGAGAGGATCCACAAGCTACTATAGTATAAGATATACAGCTGAGAGGGACTCTTTGAACTATGGGGGATATTTTGTGATTACTACCTCGCGAGAGAGGATCCACAAGCTACTATACTATAAGATATACAGCCGTGAGGGACTCTTTGAACTATGGGGGATATTTTATGACTACTATTTCGCGAGAGAGAATCCTCAGGCTACTATACTATTAGATATACAGCTGAGAGGGACTCTTTGAACTATGGGGGGATATTTTATGATTACTACCTCGCGAGAGAGGAACCGGAACGTACTTTAGTATAAGATATATAGCTGAGAGGGACTGTTTGAACAATGGGGGATATTTTATGACTACTATCTCGCGAGAGTGGATCCACAAGCTACTATACTATAAGATATACAGCTGAGAGGGACACTTTGAACTATGGGGGATATTTTATGACTACTACCTCGCAAGAGAGGAACAAGAAGAGCCAATGGTAAGAGATATACTGCTGAGAGGGACCCTTTGAACTATGGGGGATATTTTATGCTACTACCTCGCGAGAGAAGAACCAGAAAGGACTATATAAGAAGATATACAGCTGAGAGGGACTCTTTGAACTATGGGGGATATTTCATGAATACTACTTCGCGAGAGAGGAACCACAAGGTACTATAGTATAAGTATACAGCTGAGAGGGACTCTTTGATCTATGGGGGATATTTTATGACTACTGCCTCGCAAGAGAGGAACCAGAAGAGACTATAGTATAAGATATACAGCTGAGAGCGACTCTGCGACCTATGAGGGATATTTTATAGCTACTACCCCACGAGTGAGGAACCTCAAGGGACTATATTATAGGGTATACATTTGAGAGAAACTCTGCGACATATGGGGGATATTTTACGACTACTTTCCCACGAGAAAGGAACTTCAAGGGACTATAGTATATAGTTGAGAGAAACACTGCGATAAATGGGGATATTTTTGACTACTTTCCTACGAGAGAGGAAACTCAAAGGATTATAGTATAGAGTATATAGCTGAGAGGGACTCTGAGATCTATAAAGGACATTTAACAGCTGCTACCAAACGAGAGACGACCACAATGGACCATAGTATAGGATATATAACTGAGAGGGACTTTATGATTTATAAACGATATTTTATAGCTACTACCAAACGAGAGAGAGAAACCAGAATCGCTATAGTATAGGATATATAGCTGAGAGGGTCTCTAAGATCTACAAAGGTCATTTTATAGCTACTACAAAACGGGATACGATCGACAAGCGACTATAGTATAGGATATATAGCTGAGAGGGACTCTGAGATCTATAAAGGATATTTTATAGCTACTACCAAACGAGAGAAACCACAAGGGTCTATAGTATAGGACATATAGTCGAGAGAGACTCTGAGATCTATGGGAGATATTTTATAGCTAATACCCTGAGAGAAAGACACCAGAAGTGGCTATAGTATAGGATATATAGTTGAGAGACACTCCGAGATTCATGGGAGATATTTTATACCTACTACCCCGAGAGAGCAAGAGAAACCACAAGGGACTATAGTATAAGATATACAGCTGAGATGGACTCTGAGATCTATAAAGGATATTTTATAGCTATTACCAAAGGAGATACGAACCACAAGCGACTATAGTATAGTTTATATAGCTGAGGGGTCTCTGAGATCTATAAAGGATATTTTATAGATACTACCAAACGAAAGGGAAACCACAAGGGACCATAGTAAAGGATATATAGCTGAGAGAGACTCTGCTACCTATGATAGATATTTTATAGCTACTACAAATCGAGATACGAACCACAAGCAACTATAGTATAGTTTATATAGCTGAGGGGGCTCTGAGATCTATAAAGGATATTTTATAGATACTACCAAACGAGACGGAAACCACAAGGGACCATAGTAAAGGATATATAGCTGAGAGAGACTCTGCAACCTATGATAGATATTTTAAAACTACTACCAAACGAGAGAAACCACAAGGGACTATAGTATAGGACATACAGTTGAGAGAGACTCTGCGACCTATAATTGATATTTTAAAGCTACTACCAAACGAGAGAATCCACAAGGGACTATAGTATAGGACATACAGTTGAGAGAGACTCTGAGATATATGAGAGATATTTTATAGCTACTACAAATCGAGATACGAACCACAAGCGACTATAGTATAGTTTATATAGCTGAGACGGACTCTAAGATCTATAAAGGATATTTTATAGCTACTATAAATCGAGATACGAACCACAAGCGACTATAGTAAAGTTTAAATAGCTGAGGGGGTCTCTGAGATCTATAAAGGATATTTTATAGATACTACCAAACGAGAGGGAAACCACAAGGGACCATAGTATGGGATATATAGCTGAGAGAGACTCTGCGACCTATGATAGATATTTTAAAGCTACTACCAAACGAGAGAAACCACAAGGGACTATAGTATAGGACATACAGTTGAGAGAGACTCTGAGATCTATGGGAGATATGTTATAGCTAATACCCCGAGAGAAAGAAACCACAAGGGACTATAGTATAGGATATATAGTTGAGAGACACTCTGAGATTTATTGGAGATATTTTATACCTACTACCCCGAGAGAGAGAGAGAGAGAAACCACAAGGGACTGTAGTATATGATATAAAGTTAAAAGAGACTCTGCGACCTATGGGAGATATTTCATAACTACTATTCAGAGAGAGAGAGAGAAACCACAAGGGTCTATAGTATAGGTCATAAAGTTGAGAAACACTCTGAGATCTATGAGAGATATATTATTGCTACTACCAAACGAGAGAGAGAAACCACAAGGGACTGTGGTATAGGATAAATTTTTGAGATAGAATCTGCGACCAATGGGAGATATTTCATAGCTACTACCAAACGAGAGAGGAACCACAAGGGACTATGGTATAGGATATATTGTTGAGAGAGACTCTGAAGCCTATGGGAGATATTTTATAGCTACTACCCCGAGGGAGAGAAACCACAAGCGCCTATAGTATAGGATATATAGTTGAGAGGGTCCATGCGACAATGGGGAATATTTTATGGCTACTACCCCGACAGAGAGGAGCCTCAAGGGACTATGTATTGGAATTATAGCTGAAAGGGATTATGCGACATATGCGGGATATTTTGGGACTAGTTTCCAACGAGAGTCGAACCACAAGGGACTATGGTATAGGGTATATAGGTGAGAGAGACTCTGTGACCTATGGGAGATATTTTATAGCTACTACCAAACGAGTGAGAGAAACCACAAGGATCTATAGTATAGGATATATAGCTGAGAGGAACTCTGAGATCTATAAAGGATATTTTATAACTACTACCAAACGAGACAGAGAATCCTCAAGCGACTATAGTATAGGATATATAGCTGAGAGGGACTCTAAGATCTATAAAGGATATTTTATAGCTACTAAAAACGAGATACGAACCACAAGCGACTATAGTACAGGATATATAGATGAGAGGGTCTCTGAGATCTATAAAGGATATTACATAGCTACTAACAAATGAGAGAGAGAAACCACAAGGGACCATAGTATAGGATATATAGCTGAAAGAGACTCTGCGACCTATCATAGATATTTTATAACTACTACCAAACGAGAGAAACCACAAGGGACTATAGTATAGGACATATAGTTGAGAGAGACACTGAGATCTATGAGAGATATTTTATAGCCAATACCCCGAGTGAAAGAAACCACAAGGGACTATAGTATAAGATATACAGCTGAGATGGACTCTGAGATCTATAAAGGATATTTTATAGCTACTATAAACGAGGTACGAACCACAAGCGACTATAGTATAGGTTATATAGCTGAGGGGGACCCTGAGATCTATAAAGGATATTTTATACCTACTACCAAAAGAGAGAGAAACTACAAGGGACCATAGTATAGGATATATAGCTGAGAGAGACTGTGCGACCTATAATAGATATTTTATAACTACTACCGAGCGAAAGAAACCACAAGGGACTATAGTATAGGACATACATTTGAGAGAGACTCTGAGATCTATGGGAGATATTTTATAGCCAATACCCCGAGAGAGAGAGAGAGAGAGAGAAACAACAAAGGCGTATTTTGTATAGGATATATAGTTGAGACGGACCATGCAACCAATGGGGAATATTTTATAACTATTACCCCGACAGAAAGGAACCTCAAGGGACTATGTATTGGATCTATAGCTGAAAGGCACTATACGACATATGGCGGATATTTTGGGACTACATTCCAACGAGATTCGAACCACAAGGGTTTGTGGTATAGGGTATATAGTTGAGAGAGACTCTGCGACCTATGGGAGATATTTTATAGCTACTACCAAACGAGAGAGAGAAACCACAACGATCTATAGTATAGGATATATAGCTGAGAGGGACTCTGAGACTTATAAAGGATATTTTATAGCTACTACCAAACGAGAGCGAAACCACAAGGGACCACAGTATAGGATATATATCTGAGAGAGACTCAGCGACCTATGATAGATATTTTATAGCTACTACAGAACGAGAGAGAGAGAGAGAAACCACAAGGGACTGTAGTATAGAACATATAGTTCAAAGAGAGACTCTGAGATCTATGACAGATATTTAATAGCTAACACCCCGAGAGAGAGAAACCACAAGGGACTATAGTATAGGATATATAGCTGAGAGAGACTCTGCGACCTACGATAGATATTTTATAGCTACTACCAAACGAGAGAGAGAAACCACAAGGGACTGTAGTATAGGACGTATAATTGAGAGAGACTCTGATATCAATGGGAGATATTCTATAGCTAACACCCCGAGAGAGAGAGAGAAACCACAGGGGACCATAGTATAGGATATATAGCTGAGAGAGACTCTGCTGCCTATGATAGATATTTAATAGCTACTACAAAACGAGAGATAGAGAAACCACAAGGGACTGTAGTATAGGACATATAGTTGAGAGAGACTCTGAGATCTATGGGAGATATTTTATAGCTAACACCCCGAGAGAGAAACCACAAGGAACTATAGTATAGGATATATAGTTGAGAGACACTCTGAGATTCATGGGAGATATTTTATACCTACTACCCCGAGAGAGAGAAACCACAAGGGACTGTAGTATACGATATATAGATAAAAGAGACTCTGCGACCTATGTGAGATATTTCATAGCTACTACTCCGAGAGAGAGAGAAACCACATGGGACTATAGTATAGGACATATATTTGAAAGAGACTCTGAGATCTATGAGAGATATTTTATAACTACTACCCAACGAGAGAGAGAAACCACAAGGGACTGTCGTAGAGGATATATTGTTGAGAGAGAATCTGCGACCTATGGGATATATTTCATAGCTACTACCAAACTAGAGAGGAACCACAAGGGACTATGGTATAGGATATATTGTTGAGAGGGACTCTTCGACCTATAGGAGATATTTCATGAGTACTTTGCCATGAGAAAGGAACCAGAAGGGACAGTAGTAAAAGATATATAGCTGAGAGGGACTCTTTGAACTATGGGGGATATTTTATGATTACTACCTCGAAAGAGAGGAACCAGAAGGGATTATAGTATACGATGTACAGCTGAGAGGGACTCTTTGAACTATGGGGGATATTTTATGATTACTACCTCGCAAGAGGAACCAGAAGGGACTATAGTAACAGATATACAACTGAGATGGACTTTTTGAACTTAGGGGGATATTTTATGTCTACTACCTCGCGAGAGAAGAACCAGAAGAGACTTTTGTATAAGATATACAGCTGAGAGGGACTCTTCGACCTATAGCGGATATTTTGTGAGTACTTTGCCACGAGAAAGGAACTAGGAGGTACTATAGTATAAGATATATAGCTGAGAGGGACTCTTTGAACTATGGGGGATATTTTATGATTACTACCTCGCGAGAGAGGAACCATAAAGGACTTTAGTATAAGATATATAGGTAAGGGGGCTCTTTGAACTTTGGGGATATTTTGTGATTACTACCTCCCGAGATAGGAACCACAAGGGACTATAGTATAAGATATATAGCTGCGAGGGACTCTTTGAACTTTGGGGATATTTTATGATTACTACCTCGCGAGAGAGGAACCAGAAGGGACTATGTATAAGATATACAGCTGGGAGGGCTATTTGAACTATGGGGGATATTTTATGAGTACTACCTCGCAAGAGAGGAACCAGAAGGGACTATAGTATAAGATATACAGCTGAGAGGGACTCTTTGAACTATGGGGGATATTTTATGACTACTACCTCCCGAGATAGGAACCACAAGGACTATAGTATAAGATATATAGCTTCGAGGGACTCTTTGAACTTTGGGAATATTTTATTATTACTACCTCGCGAGAGAGGAACCAGAAGGGATTATGTATAAGATTTACAGCTGAGAGGACTATTTGAACTATGGGGGATATTTTATGAGTACTACCTCGCAAGAGAGGAACCAGAAGGGACTATAGTATAAGATATACAGCTGAGAGGGACTCTTTGAACTATGGGGAATATTTTATTACTACTACCTCGCAAGAGAGGAACCAGATGGGACTATAGTTTAAGATATACAGCTGAGAGGGACTATTTGAACTATGGGGGATATTTTATGACCACTACCTCGCGAGAGAGGAACCACAAGGGTCTATAGTATAAGATATACAGCTGAGAGGGACTCTTTCAACTATGGGGGATATTTTATACCTCGGAGAGATGAACCAGAAGGGACTATAGTATAAGATATACAGCTGAGAAGGACTCTTTGGACTATGGGGAAATTTTATGTCTACTCCATCGCAAGAGAGGTACCAGAACGGACCATAGTATAAGATATACAGCTGAGAGGGACTCTTTGTTCTATGGGGGATATTTCGTTACTCCTACCTCGCGAGAGAAGAACCAGAAGGGACCATAGTATAAGCTATACAGCTGAGAAGGACTCTTTGAACTATGGGGGATATTTGTTTACTACTACCTCGCGAGAGAGGAACCACAAGGGACCCTAGTATAGGATATATAGGTGAGAGGGACTATTTGAACTATGGGGGATATTTCTTCACTACTACCTCGCGAGAGAGGAACCACAAGGGACCCTAGTATAGGATATATAGGTGAGAGGGACTCTTTGAACTATGGGGGATATTTTTCGGCTACTACGTCGCAAGAGAGGAAACAGCAGGGACCCTAGTATAGGATATACAGCTGAGATGGTCTCTTTGAACTATGGGGGATATTTTATGACTACTTCCTCGCAAGAGAGGAACCACAAGGGTCCATAGTATAAGATATACAGCTGAGAGGGACTCTTTGAACTATGGGGGATATTTTATGACTAATACCTCGCGAGAGAGGAACCATAACGGACTTTAGTATAAGACATATAGCTGAGAAGGACTCCTTGAACTTTGGGGATATTTTGCGATTACTACTTCCCGAGATAGGAACCACAAGGGACTATAGTATAAGATATATAGCTGCGAGAGACTCTTTGAACTTTGGGGATATTTTATGATTAATACCTCGCGAGAGACGAACCGGAAGGCACTTTAGAATAAGATATATAGCTGAGAGGGACTGTTTGAACTATGGGGGATATTGTATGACTACTACCTCGCAAGAGAGGAACCAGAAGGGACTATAGTATAAGATATAAATCTGATAGGGACTCTTAGAACTATGGGGGATATTTTATGACTACTATCTCGAGGGAGAGGAACCACAAGCTACTATACTATAAGATATATAGCTGAGAGGGACTCTTTGAACTACAGGGGATATTTTATGACTACTACCTCGCAAGAGAGGAACAAGAAGAGACTTTAGTATAAGATATACAGCTGAGAGGGACTCTTTGAACTATGGGGGATATTTTATGAATACTATTTCGCGAGAGAGGAACCATAAGGTACTATAGTATAAGATATACAGCTGAGAGGGACTCTTTGAAGGAGATTTGAGGTTAAGATTTTTAGGTTAAAACAGGACGTAAGCATGGGAACGAAATCCAAGATGGCGAAGGCAATGGTGTGGACGAGGAGATGTGAGTCGCGGTGGCGAAAATGGGAACTAAACAAGATGTCGAAGACAAAAATTCTAAGGACTAGGAGATTTCGAGGTTAGTGGTCAACATGGCGGTCGCAAGAGGTGGGGGGGCAAGGAGATTTGAGGTTAAGATTTTTAGGTTAAAACAGGACATAAGAAGGGGAACTAAATCGAAGATGGCGGAGGCAAGGGTGGGACGAGGAGATGTGAGGCGCAGTGGTAAAAATGGGAACTAAACAAGATGGCGGAGGCAGGAAGTTCAGGTTAAAAATATGAGGTAAACGTGGAGAACTGAAACCAAGATGGCGGTGGCGTAGTGGTGAAAACGGGAACTAAACAAGATGGCGGAGGCAAGAAGTCGAGGGACGAAGCGATTTGAGGTTAGGGTCAACATGCGAAAGATGTCGAACGCAACAGATGGTGACGAGGAGATAGAATTGAGGATTAGGGAAAGATGAACGAAAAACAGGAAGTGACGTGGAGGGTTTTGATTGGTAAAAATAAGACGAAATGTGATTGGTTCGTTAATACGGGTGGAAGATGAAGGAAGGAAGATAAAAGAGTATGGAGGACACGTGATGGAGAGGAGCGAAGCGGCGAGGTGTTGTCTGTGCGGAGGTCGGGACTGAAAGAGGGAAAAGATGGCGAACGAGGGATAAAAAGTATAACAGAAAGTGATGTGTGAAGTTGTGATTGGTGTGAATAAGAAGTGATGTTATTGGTGGAAAGGAACAAATGAAAGTTGTTGATTGGTAAGAATAAGAGAGATTATGATTGGTGGAAAGAAAAAGGTGTGGGAGTGGGGTATGTTGGAGGTGGTGCTAAAGATAAGTTTTCCTACCAACAAGATTTGCAAAAGCCTCTCCAGAACTCATCAGCAATTTTTGAACGTTGGATGGTAGTTTTCTTGAGTGGATAAGAGAGATGGGGCGATATGAGACGCGGTGGCGAAAATGGGAACTAAACAAGATGGCGGAGACAAGAGGTCTAAGGACGAGGAAACTTCGAGGTTAGTGGTCAACATGGCGGACGCAAGATGTGGGGGCAAGGAGACGCGGTGATAAGAATGGGAACTAAAAGATGACGGAAGCAAGAGCTTAGAAGAGCAGATTTTGAGGTTAAAATAGTGGGAACTAAAATGGCGGAGGGTCGGCGACAAGGAGATGCGGTGGCCAACGTGAGAACTAAACAAGATGGCGGACGCAAGAGGAGGGTAAGGAGAGTTGAGGTTACAGTACCAAAACACCAAAGGATATATTCCTACGCCAAGCAGGCCCGAAAAATAATTATGCGTGTGGTACTTACCTCTTACTGGTGTTGATGCGTCACCAAAAGCGCAGCAGCTTCACGCGACGCGAAAAAATAAAAGCAAACTGTTTTTGAAAATGCTTAACCAGCTTTAAGATCAACCAACATCACTACGCACTGATATACCTAGGTTTTTTAAAGCGGTACAGACGCCCTTTGCAAAGATGTAATTTAACTATACCAAAAACCTGGTACTGGACCATCGTAATGGTCGCTAGCGTACGTAGGAGCAGGGTTCTCATTGCCGGTCGAAAGCGGTCAAAAAAGTGTACTATCTTGTTTTCATGGGTTTTCCAGATCGGTAGGCGTTAGAATACTCTTAGAGCTTTTTCAGGTTTTTGGTGGTTGTCCCTGTCCGGTAGGCAAATGATGAAGTTTTTCTATAATGTCGTCGTTTTCCCTTGTCGGCGCAGGTTACTAAGCACATACTCACACACACACACACACATTCACACACACATACGTTCGCTCACAAACTCTTTCTATTTTTCGGGTTTTATCTGCTCCGTATACGTATGCATGCTATTTTTCCGTTTTCATAGTTTTTCCCTGGTCGGTAGGCCATTGCTGGAGCGGTTGTCGTACCTCTTTCTGTTTTTTTTCGTGGTTTTCCCACGTCGGTAGGCTATTGTTTAAGTTCTTTCCCCTATTTCGTGGCTTTCCCTTGTTTGTGGGTAAATGCTGGGTGCACACAAGCACATGCACATTCGTTCACAAACCTCTTTTTTCGTGGCTTTCCTAGTCTGTAGGCGCTTGCTAAAGCTCTTTCTACTTTTTTCGACATTTTTCTCTGGTCCGTGGGAGTTTGCTACAGCGTTTTTCCAAGCTCTTTCTATCATCGTAATGGTCGCTAGCGTACGTAGGAGAAGGGTACTCATTGCCGGTCGAAAGCGGTCAAAAAAGTGTACTATCTTGTTTTCATGGGTTTTCCAGATCGGTAGGCGTTAGAATACTCTTAGAGCTTTTTCAGGTTTTTCGTGGTTGTCCATGTCCGGTAGGTAAATGATGAAGTTTTTCTATAATGTCGTCGTTTTCCCTTGTCGGCGCAGGGATACTAAACACATACTCGCGCACACACACACACATTCTCCGCGCCTCACATCTCCTCGTCCCACCCTTGCCTCCGCCATCTTGGATTTAGTACCCCCTCTTACGTCCTGTTTTAACCTAAAAATCTTAACCTCAAATCTCCTTGCCCCCCACCTCTTGCGCCCGCCATGTTGACCACTAACCTCGAAATCTCCTCGTCCTTAGACTTTTTGTCCTCGTCATCTTGTTTAGTTTCCATTTTCGCCACCGCGCCTCACACCTCCTCGTCCACACCATTGCCTTCGCCATCTTGGATTTCGTTCCCATTCTTACGTCGTGTTTTAACCTAAAAATCTTAACCTCAAATCTCCTTACCCTCCTCTTGCGTCCGCCATCTTGTATAGTTCTCACGTTGGCCACCGCATCTCCTTGTCGCCGACCCTCCGCCATTTTTAGTTCCCACTATTTTAACCTCAAAATCTGCTCTTCTAAGCTCTTGCTTCCGCCATCTTCTTTTAGTTCCCATTCTCACCACCGCGTCTGCTTGCCCCCACCTCTTGCGTTCGCCATGTTGACCACTAACCTCGAAATTTCCTCGTCCTTAGACCTCTTGTCTCCGCCATCATGTTTAGTTCCCATTTTCGCCACCGCGTCTCATATCGCCCCATCTCTCTATCCACTCAAGAAAACTAACATTCTACGTTCAAAAATTGGACTCTCCTCGGAGTTACCTCAACACCACTTACATGACCTGGTTCGTCACGGGTATGCAGGTCTGCACTACCACTTCCTCGGCGTTGAGCAGGCCCAGGAGGGGATCGTACCGGTACACCAGCTAGCACGTGGACATGTTATCGCGCTGTGGTGTTGCGTGTGCGAGGTATGGAAACTGAAGGACGCAAAACATGCACGACCGAGGGTTAAAAAGTAGAACAAGTAGTGACGTGGAACGTTGTGATTGGTGAAAATAAGACGATCTCTGATAGGAGGACAAATTGAAATAACGTAATGTGATAGGCGAAAATAAAATCGATGGTGATTGGATGAAAAATGACGAGAAGGAATTAGCGGTGAATTTGTGAACTAAGATGGCGAAGATTTTTTTTTTAAAAAAAGGACGGATAATATAAGTATGGCACTGAAGGACGCAAAACATGCACGACCGAGGGTTAAAAAGTAGAACAAGTAGTGACGTGGAACGTTGTATTTGTTGAAAATAAGACGATCTCTGATAGGAGGACAAATTGAAATAACGTAATGTGATAGGCGAAAATAAAATCGATGGTGATTGGATGAAAAATGACGAGAAGGAATTAGCGGTGAATTTGTGAACTAAGATGGCGAAGATTTTGTTTTAAAAAAAAAGACGGATAATATAAGTAAGGCACTGAAGGACGCAAAACATGCACGAACGAGGGTTAAAAAGTAGAACAAGTATTGACGTGGAACGTTGTGATTGATGAAAATAAGACGATCTCTGATAGGAGGACAAATTGAAATAACGTAATGTGATAGGCGAAAATAAAATCGATGGTGATTGGATGAAAAATGACGAGAAGGAATTAGCGGTGAATTTGTGAACTAAGATGGCGAAGATTTTTTTTTAAAAAAAAAGGACGGATAATATAAGTATGGCACTGAAGGACGCAAAACATGCACGACCGAGGGTTAAAAAGTAGAACAAGTAGTGACGTGGAACGTTGTGATTGGTGAAAATAAGACGATCTCTGATAGGAGGACAAATTGAAATAACGTAATGTGATAGGCGAAAATAAAATCGATGGTGATTGGATGAAAAATGACGAGAAGGAATTAGCGGTGAATTTGTGAACTAAGATGGCGAAGATTTTGTTTTAAAAAAAAAGACGGATAATATAAGTAAGGCACTGAAGGACGCAAAACATGCACGAACGAGGGTTAAAAAGTAGAACAAGTAGTGACGTGGAACGTTGTGATTGATGAAAATAAGACGATCTCTGATAGGAGGACAAATTGAAATAACGTAATGTGATAGGCGAAAATAAAATCGATGGTGATTGGATGAAAAATGACGAGAAGGAATTAGCGGTGAATTTGTGAACTAAGATGGCGAAGATTTTTTTTTAAAAAAAAAGGACGGATAATATAAGTATGGCACTGAAGGACGCAAATCATGCACGACCGAGGGTTAAAAAGTAGAACAAGTAGTGACGTGGAACGTTGTGATTGGTGAAAATAAGACGATCTCTGATAGGAGGACAAATTGAAATAACGTAATGTGATAGGCGAAAATAAAATCGATGGTGATTGGATGAAAAATGACGAGAAGGAATTAGCGGTGAATTTGTGAACTAAGATGGCGAAGATTTTTTTTTAAAAAAAAGGACGGATAATATAAGTATGGCACTGAAGGACGCAAAACATGCACGACCGAGGGTTAAAAAGTAGAACAAGTAGTGACGTGGAACGTTGTGATTGGTGAAAATAAGACGATCTCTGATAGGAGGACAAATTGAAATAACGTAATGTGATAGGCGAAAATAAAATCGCTGGTGATTGGATGAAAAATGACGAGAAGGAATTAGCGGTGAATTTGTGAACTAAGATGGCGAAGATTTTTTTTTAAAAAAAAAAGGACGGATAATATAAGTATGGCACTGAAGGACGCAAAACATGCACGACCGAGGGTTAAAAAGTAGAACAAGTAGTGACGTGGAACGTTGTGATTGGTGAAAATAAGACGATCTCTGATAGGAGGACAAATTGAAATAACGTAATGTGATAGGCGAAAATAAAATCGATGGTGATTGGATGAAAAATGACGAGAAGGAATTAGCGGTGAATTTGTGAACTAAGATGGCGAAGATTTTTTTTTTTAAAAAAAGGACGGATAATATAAGTATGGCACTGAAGGACGCAAAACATGCACGACCGAGGGTTAAAAAGTAGAACAAGTAGTGACGTGGAACGTTGTATTTGTTGAAAATAAGACGATCTCTGATAGGAGGACAAATTGAAATAACGTAATGTGATAGGCGAAAATAAAATCGATGGTGATTGGATGAAAAATGACGAGAAGGAATTAGCGGTGAATTTGTGAACTAAGATGGCGAAGATTTTTTTTAAAAAAAAAGACGGATAATATAAGTATGGCACTGAAGGACGCAAAGCATACACGACCGAGGGTTAAAAAGTAGAACAAGTAGTGACGTGGAACGTTGTGATTGATGAAAATAAGACGATCTCTGATAGGAGGACAAATTGAAATAACGTAATGTGATAGGCGAAAATAAAATCGATGGTGATTGGATGAAAAATGACGAAAAGGAATTAGCAGTGAATTTGTGAACTAAGATGGCGAAGATTTTTTTTTAAAAAAAAAAAGACGGATAATATAAGTATGGCACTGAAGGACGCAAAACATGCACGACCGAGGGTTAAAAAGTAGAACAAGTAGTGACGTGGAACGTTGTGATTGGTGAAAATAAGACGATCTCTGATAGGAGGACAAATTGAAATAACGTGATGTGATAGGCGAAAATAAAATCGATGGTGATTGGATGAAAAATGACGAGAAGGAATTAGCGGCGAATTTGTGAACTTAGATGGCGAAGATTTTTTTTTAAAAAAAAAAGACGGATAATATAAATATGGCACTGAAGGACGCAAAACATGCACGACCGAGGGTTAAAAAGTAGACATTATAGAAAAACTTCATCATTTGCCTACCGGACAGGGACAACCACGAAAAACCTGAAAAAAGCTCTAAGAGTATTCTAACGCTTACCGATCTGGAAAAACCATGAAAACAAGATAGTACACTTTTTGACCGCTTTCGACCGGCAATGAGAACCCTGCTCCTACGTACGCTAGCGACCATTACGATGGTCCAGTACCAGGTTTTTGGTATAGTTAAATTACGTCTGTGCAAAGGGCGTCTGTACAGCGTTAAAAAAACCTAGGTATATCAGTGCGTAGTGATGTTGGTTGATCTTAAATCTGGTTAAGCATTTTCAAAAACAGTTTGCTTTTATTTTTTCGCATCGCGTGAAATTGCTGCGCTTTTTGTGGCGCATCAACACCAGTAAGAGGTAAGTACCACACGCATAATTATTTTTCGGGCCTGCTTGGCGTATGAATATGTCCTTTGGTGTTTTGGTACTGTAACCTCAAATCTCCTTACCCTCCTCTTGCGTCCGCTATCTTGTTTAGTTCTCACGTTGGCCACCGCATCTCCTAGTCGCCGACCCTCCGCCATTTTTAGTTCCCACTATTTTAACCTCAAAATCTGATCTTCGAAGCTCTTGCTTCCGCCAACTTTTAGTACCCATTCTCACCACCGCGTCTCCTTGCCCCCACATCTTGCGTCCGCCATGTTGACCACTAACCTCGAAATTTCCTCGTCCTTAGACCTCTTGTCTCCGCCATCTTGTTTAGTTACCATTTTCGCCACCGCGTCTCATATCGCCCCATCTCTCTATCCACTCAAGAAAACTACCATCCAACGTTCAAAAATTGCTGATGAGTTCTGGAGAGGCTTTTGCAAATCTTGTTGGTAGGAAAACTTACCTTTCCCATTACCACCAACATACCCCACTCCCACACCTTTTTCTTTCCACCAATCATAATCTCTCTTATTCTTACCAATCAACAACTTTCATTTGTTCCTTTCCACCAATAACATCACTTCTTATTCACACCAATCACAACTTCACACGTCACATTCTGTTATACTTTTTATCCCTCGTTCGCCATCTTTTCCCTCTTTCAGTCCCTACCTCCGCACAGACAACACCTCGCCGCTCCGCTCCTCTCCATCACGTGTCCTCTATACTCTTTTATCTTCCACTCGGATTAACGAACCAATCACATTTCGTCTTATTTTTACCAATCAAAACCCTCCACGTCGCTTCCTGTTTTTCGTTCATCTTTCCCTAATCCTCAATTCTTTTATCTCGTCCCGGATGAGCCAATTGCAATAACGATAATCCTTCCGCTCATGGCGCTTTTCAAACTTACCGCCGTCGCTCTTAATCCGCGGCGACACTAGCGCCCCTAGCGGCAGGATTATCGTTAATCCAATTGGCTCATCCGAAACTTATACTACTTACTCTATACTACTAGAGTATTTGTAGTAGAGAGTGACTCTGCAAAATATGGGGGATATTTTATGGCTACTACCTAACGTCTGAGGAACCCGAAGGGACTATTGTATAGGTTATATAGTTGAGAGAGACTGTGCAATATATGGGGGACATTTTATGGCTACTACCTAACGTCAGAGGAGCCTGAAGGGACTATAGTATAGGTTATATAGTTGAGAGAGACTGTGCAACATATGGAGGACATTTTATGGCTACTACCTAACGTCAGAGGAGCCTGAAGGGACTATAGTATAGGTTATATAGTTGAGAGAAACTGTGCAATATATGGGGGACATTTTATGGCTACTACCTAACGTCAGAGGAGCCTGAAGGGACTATAGTATAGGTTATATAGTTGAGAGAGACTGTGCAACATATGGGGGACATTTTATGCCTACTACCTAACGTGAGAAGAACCGGAAAGGATTATAGTTTAGGTTATATAATTGAGAGAGACTCTGCAATATATGGGAATATTTTATGACTACTACCTCACGAGAGAGGAACCACAAGGGACTATATTATAGGTTATATGGTTGAGAGAGACTCTGCCACATATAATGGATATTTTATGGCTACTACCACACGAGAGAGGAACCACAAGTGACTATGTTATAGTGTATATAGTTGAGGTAGACTCTGCTAAATATGGGGGATATTCTATGACTACTACCTCACGAGAGAGGAACCACAAGGGACTATATTAGGGGTTATATAGTTGAGAGAGACTCTGCCACATATGGGGGATATTTTATGACTACTACCTCACGAGAGAGGAACCACAAGGGACTATATTATAGGTTATATAGTTGAGATAGACTCTACGTCCTATGGGGAATATTTTATGACTACTTTACCACGAGGTAGGAATCACAAGGGACTTTAGAATCGTATATACATTTGCGAGAACACTGCGATCTATGGGGAATATTTTATGACTACTTTCCCACGACAGAGTAACCACAAGCGATTAGAGTATAGGATATATGGTTGAGAGAGCGTCACCTACCTATGGGGTATATTTTATGGCTACTGCCTCACGAGAGAGGAACCACTACGGAATACAGTACGGGATGTATAGTTGAAACAGACTCTGCGACCTATGGGTTATATTTTATAACTACTACCTCAGCAGAAAGGAACCACAGAGGACTATAATATAGGATATATAGTTGAGAGAGACTCTGCGACCTTTAGAGAATATTTTATGGCTACGACCGCACGTGAGCGGAACTACAGGGGAATATAGTATACGATATATAGTTGAGAGAGACTTTGCGACCTATGGGGAAGTTTTTATGGCTGCGACCCCACGAGAGGGTAACCACAAGGGACTATTGTATTGGGTATATAGTGGAAGGAAACTCTGCGACATATGGGGGATATTTTCTGACTACTTTCCTACGAGAGAGGAACCTCAAAGGACCATAGTATTGAGTATATAGTGTAGAGAAACTCTGCGATATATGGGGGATATTTTTGAATAGTTTTCAACGAGAGAGTAACCACAAGGGACTATAGTATTGAGTATATAGAGTAGAGAAACTCTGCGATATATGGGGGATATTTTGTGACTACTTTCCTACGAGAGAGGAACCTCAAAGGATTATAGTATAGAGTATATAGCTGACAGGGACTCTGCGAAATATGCGGGATATTTTATCGCGACTATCCCAAGAGAGAGGAACCACAAGAGACTACTGTATAGAATACATAGCTGAAAAAATTCTTTGCGAACAATGGGGATATTTTTTTACTACTATCTCACGAGAGAGGAACCACAAGCGACTATAATATAGGATATATAGTTGAAAAAGTTCTCTGCGAACAATGGGTATATTTTATGACTACTATCTCAGGAGAGAGGAACCACAAGGGACTATAGTATAGGATATTTGTTGACAGAGACTCTGCGACCTATGGAGAATATTTTATGGCTACGACCCCACGAGAGCGGAACTATAGGGGACTATTGTATAGGATATATAGTTGAGAGAGACTCTGCGAGCTATGAGGAATATTTTATGGCTATGACCCCACGAGAGAGGAAACAGAAAGGACTTTATTATAGGTTATATAGTTGAGAGAGACTCTGCAATATATGGGGGACATTTTATTGCTTGCCCTAACGTGAGAGGAACCATATGAGACTATTGTATAGGTTATATAGTTGAGAGAGACTGTGCAACATATGGCGGATATTTTATGGCTACTACCTCACGTGAGAGGAACCGGAAAGGACTATAGTTTAGGTTATATAATTGAGAGAGACTCTGCAATATATGGCAATATTTTATGGCTACTACCGCAAGTGAGAGGAACCGGAAGTGTCTATAGTATAGGTTATATAGTTAAGAGAGACTCTGCAACATATGGGGGATATTTTATGGCCACTACGTCACGTAAGAGAAACCAGAAGGGACTATAGTATAGGATATATTGTTGAGAGAGACTCTGTAATATATGCGGGATATTTTATAGCTACTACCTCACGAGAGAGGAACCACAAGGGACTATATTATAGGTTACATAGTTGACAGAGACTCTGCTACATATGGCGGATATTTTATGACTACTACCTCACGAGAGAGGAACCACAAGGGACTATACTATAAGTTATATGGTTGGGAGAGCCTCTCCTACCTATGGGGGATATTTTATGGCTACTGCCTCACGAGAGAGGAACCACTACGGAATGCAGTACAGGATGTATAGTTGAGACAGACTCTGCGACCTATGGGTTATATTTTATAGCTACTACCTCAGGAGAAAGGAACCACATGGGACTGTAGTAAAGGTTATATAATTAAAAGAGACTCTGCGACCTATGGGGGATATTTAATGGCTACTTTCCCACGAAAGAGGAACCACAAGTGATTAGAGTATAGGATATATGGTTGAGAGCGGATATGCGACCTATGGGGGATATTTTATGGCTACTACCTCACGAGGGAGGAATTGCAAGGGACTATACTACAGGATATATAGTTGAGATAGACCCTGCGACCCATGTGGAATATTTTATGTCTACCACTTCACGAGAAAGGAACCACAGAGGATTATAGTATAGGATATATAGTTGAGAGAGACTCTTTGACCTATGGGGAATTTTTATGGCTACGACCCCACGAGAGAGGAACCAAAAGGGACCATAGTATAGGATATATAGTTGAGAGAGACGCCTCGACCTATGGGGGATATTCTATGGCTACTACCTCACGAGAGAAGAACCATAAGTGACTATAGTATAGCTAATAGTTGAAAACGTTTTCTGCGAACAATGGGGATATTTTATGACTCCTATCTCAGGAGAGAGGAATCACAATGGACTATAGTATAGGATATATAATTGAGAGGGACTCTGCGACATATTGGGGATATTTTATGATTAAATTTACTACGAGAGGAGAACCAAAAAGGGACTATAATATAGGATGTATAGTTAAGAGGGACTCTAGGACCTATGGGGGATACTTTATCACTAACTTCCCAAGAGAGAGGATACACAAGGGACTATATTATAGGGTATATCGTTGAGAGGGTGTCTGCGACATATGGGGATATTTTCCCATGAAAGAGGAACCTCATACTACTATGGTATAGGATATATAGTAGAGAGGGGGCTATGATTCCTATTGGAGATATTCTATGACCTTTTTCCCTAAGGAGAGGAACCAGAAGGCACTATAGTATAGGGTGTATAGTTAAGAGAGGCTCTGCAACATGTGCGGGTTATTTTCCCATGGTATATAGTATAGAGTTAATGTTGAGAGGGACTCTGCTACCTATGGGGGATATTTTATGACTACTACCTCGCGAGAGAGGAACCAGAAGGGACTATAGTATAAGATATATATCTGAGAGGGACTCTTTGTACTATGGGGGATATTTTATGATTACTACCTCGCAAGAGAGGAACCAGAAGGGATTTTAGTGTGAGATATACAGCTGAGAGGGACTCTTCGACATATGGGGGATATTTTATGACTACCTCGCAAAAGAGGAAGCAGAAGGGACTATAGTATATGGTATACAGCTGAGAGGGACTCTTTGATCAATGGGAGATATTTTATGAATACTACCTCGCGAGAGAGGAAACAGAAGGGACTATAGTATAGGATATACAGATGAGAGGGACTCTTTGAACTATGGGGGATATTTTATGACTACTACCTCGCAATAGAGGAACCATAAGAGACTATAGTATAGGATATACAGATGAGAGGGACTCTTTGAACTATGGGGGATATTTTATGACTACTACCTCGCAATAGAGGAACCATAAGGGACTATAGTACAAGATATACAGCTGAGAGGGACTCTTTGAACCATGGGGGTATTTTATGACTAGTACCTCGCGAGAGAGGAACCAGGAGGGAGTTTAGTATAAAACATACAGCTGAGAGGGACTCTTTGAACTATGGGGGATATTGTATGATTACTACTTCGCGAGAGAGGAACCAGAAGGTACTATAGTATAAGATGTAAAGCTGAGAGGGACTCTTGGAACTATGGGGGATATTTTATGACTACTACCTCGCGAGAGAAACAAGAAGTGACTATAGTATAAGATATACAGCTGAGAGGGACTCTTTAAAATATGGGGGACATTTTATGACTACTACCTCGAAAAAGAGGAACCATAAGAGACTTTAGTATAAGATATACAGCTGAGCGCCTCTGTTTAAACTATGGGGGATATTTTATGACTACTACCTCGCGAGAGAGGAACCATAAGGGACTTTAGTATTGGATTTACAGTTGAGGGGGACTCTTTGAACTATGGGGGATATTTTATGACTACTACCTCGCGAGAGAGGAACCAGAAGGGACTACAGTATAGAATATACAGCTCAGAGGGACTGTTTGAACTATGTGGGATATTTTATGACTTTTACCTCGCGAGAGAGGAACCAGAAGGAACTATAGTATAAGATATACAGCTGAGAGGGACTCTTGGAACTATGGGGGATGTTTTATGACTACTACCTCGCAAGAGAGGAACCAGAAGGGAGTTTAGTATAAGATATACATCTGAGAGGGACTCTTTGAACCATGGGGGATATTTTATGATTACTACCTCACGAGATAGGAACCACAAGGGACTATAATATAGCGTATATAGCTGAAAGGAACTATGCTATCTATGCGGGATACTTTATAGCTCCTATCCCACGAGGGAGGAAACTTAAGGGACTATATTATAGGTTATATAGTCGAGAGACTCTGCGACCTATGAGGCTATTTCACGGCTACTTGCCCACGAAAGAGGAACCGCAAGGAACTATAGTATAGGATATATAATTGAGAGAGTCTCTGCGACCTATAGGGGATACTTTATGGCTGCTCCCGTACGAGCGGGGAACCGCAAGGGACTATAGTTTACGAAATATAGTTGAGAGAGGCTCTGCGACCTACGGCGGATACTTTTCGACTGCTTTCCTACAAGAGAGTAACCACAAGGGACTATAGTATAGGATATATATAGTTGAGAGAAACTCCGCGACCTGTTTTGTACTATTTTCCCACGATAGAGGAACCACAAGGAACTATTGTACAGGATGTATAGTTGTAAGGGAGTTTGTGACCTATGGGAATATTGTATGGCTACTACCTCACGAGAGAGGAACCACAAGAAACTATTGTACATGTTGTATAGTTGAAAGGGAGTTTGCGACGTATGCGAATATTGTATGGCTACTACCTCACGAGAGAGTACACACAAGGGAGTATAGTATAGGTTATATAGTGAGAGGGAGTATGTGACCTATGGGGGATATTTTATGGCTACTACCCTGTGAGAGAGGTACCACAAGGGTCTATAATACAGAATATATAGTTGAGAGACACTATGCGACTTATGGGGGTTATTTTATGGGCACTACTTTAAAAGGGAAGAACCACAAGGGACTATAGTACAGGATATCCAGCTGGGAGTGACAATGGGACCTATGGGGCATATTTTATTTCTAGTACCTCACGAAAGAGAAACCACAATTGACTATAGTACAGGGTATTTGTAGAAGAGAGTGACTCTGCAACATATGGGGGATATTATATGGCTTGACCAAACGTGAGCGGAACCTGATGGGACTATTGTATAGGTTATATAGTTGAGAGAGACTGTGCAATATATGGGGGACATTTTATGCCTACTACCTAACGTGAGAGGAACCGGAAAGGACCATAGTTTAGGTTATATAATTGCGAGAGAGACTCTGCAATATATGGGGGATATTTTATGGCTACTACCTAACGTCAGAGGAACCTGAAGGCACTATAGTATAGGTTATATAGTTGAGAGAGACTCTGCAATATATGGAGGATATTTTATAGCTACTACCTAACGTCAGAGGAACCTGAAGGTACTATTGTATAGGTTATATAATTGAGAGAGACTGTGCAATATATGGGGGATATTTTATAGCTACTACCTAACGTCAGAGGAACCTGAAGGCACTACAGTATAGGTTAGATAGTTGAGAGAGACTCTGCAATATATGGAGGATATTTTATAGCTACTACCTAACGTCAGAGGAACCTGAAGGTACTATTGTTTAGGTTATATAATTGAGAGAGACTCTGCAATATATAGAGGATATTTTATAGCTACTACCTAACGTCAGAGGAACCTGAAGGTACCATTGTATAGGTTATATAATTGAGAGAGACTGTGCAATATATGGGGGACATTTTATGCCTACTACCTCACGTGAGAGGAACCGGAAAGGTGTATAGTTTAGGTTACATAATTGAGAGAGACTCTGCAATATATGGGAATATTTTATGACTACTACCTCACGAGAGAGGAAACACAAGGGACTATATTATAGGTTATATGGTTGAGAGAGACTCTACCACATATGGTGGATATTTTATGACTACTACCACACGAGAGAGGAACCACAAGGGACTATGTTATAGTGTATATAGTTGAGGTAGACTCTGCTAAATGTGGAGGATATTTTATGACTACCACCTCACGAGAGAGGAATCACAAGGACTATATTATAGGTTATACAGTTGAGAGAGACTCCGCCACATATGGGGGATATTTTATGGCTACGACCCCACGAGAGCGGAACTATAGGGGACTATTGTATAGGATATATAGTTGAGAGAGACTCTGCGAGCTATGAGGAATATTTTATGGCTATGACCCCACGAGAGAGGAAACAGAAAGGACTTTATTATAGGTTATATATTTGAGAGAGACTCTGCAATATATGGGGGACATTTTATGGCTTGACCTAACGTGAGAGGAACCATATGGGACTATTGTATAGGTTATATAGTTGAGAGAGACTGTGCAACATATGGCGGATATTTTATGGCTACTATCTCACGTGAGAGGAACCGGAAAGGACTATAGTTTAGGTTATATAATTGAGAGAGACTCTGCAATATATGGCAATATTTTATGGCTACTACCGCAAGTGAGAGGAACCGGAAGTGTCTATAGTATAGGTTATATAGTTAAGAGAGACTCTGCAACATATGGGGGATATTTTATGGCCACTACGTCACGTAAGAGAAACCAGAAGGGACTATAGTATAAGATATATTGTTGAGAGAGACTCTGTAATATATGCGGGATATTTTATAGCTACTACCTCACGAGAGAGGAACCACAAGGGACTATATTATAGGTTACATAGTTGACAGAGACTCTGCTACATATGGCGGATATTTTATGACTACTACCTCACGAGAGAGGAACCACAAGGGACTATACTATAAGTTATATGGTTGAGAGAGACTCTGCCACATCTGGTGATATTTTGTGGCTACTACCACACGAGAGAGGAACCACAAGGGACTATGTTATAGTATATATAGTTGAGGTAGACTCTGCTACATATGGGGAATATTTTATGACTACTACCTCACGAGAGAGGAACGACAAGGGAGTATATTATAGGTTATATGGTTGAGAGAGACTCTGTCATATATGCTGGATATCTTATGGCTACTACCACACGAGAGAGGAAGCACAAGGGACTATGTTATAGTATATATAGTTGAGGTAGACTCTGCTACATATGGGGGATATTTTATGTCTACTACCTCACGAGAGAGGAACTACAAGGGACTATGTTATAGTATATATAGTTGAGGGAGACTCTGCTACATATGGGGGATATTTTATGACTACTACCTCACGAGAGAGGAACTACAAGGGACTATATTATAGGTTATATAGTTAAGATAGACTCTGCGTCCTATGGGGAATATTTATGACTACTTTCCCACGAGGTAGGAATCACAAGGGACTTTAGAATCGTATATATATATATTTGAGAGAACGCTGCGATCTATGGGGAATATTTTATGAGTACTTTCCCAAGACAGACTAACCACAAGCGATTAGAGTATAGGATATATGGTTGGGAGAGCCTCTCCTACCTATGGGGGATATTTTATGGCTACTGCCTCACGAGAGAGGAACCACTACGGAATGCAGTACAGGATGTATAGTTGAGAGAGACTCTGCGACCTATGGGTTATATTTTATAGCTACTACCTCAGGAGAAAGGAACCACATGGGACTGTAGTAAAGGTTATATAATTAAAAGAGACTCTGCGACCTATGGGGGATATTTAATGGCTACCTTCCCACGAAAGAGGAACCACAAGTGATTAGAGTATAGGATATATGGTTGAGAGAGGCTATGCGACCTATGGGGGATATTTTATGGCTACTACCTCACGAGGGAGGAATTGCAAGGGACTATACTACAGGATATATAGTTGAGATAGACCCTGCGACCCATGTGGAATATTTTATGTCTACCACTTCACGAGAAAGGAACCACAGAGGACTACAGTATAGGATATATAGTTGAGAGAGACTCTGCGACCTATGGGGAATTTTTATGGCTACGACCCCACGAGAGAGGAACCAAAAGGGACCATAGTATAGGATATATAGTTGAGAGAGACGCCTCGACCTATGGGGGATATTCTATGGCTACTACCTCACGAGAGAAGAACCATAAGTGACTATAGTATAGCTAATAGTTGAAAACGTTTTCTGCGAACAATGGGGATATTTTATGACTCCTATCTCAGGAGAGAGGAATCACAATGGACTATAGTATAGGATATATAATTGAGAGGGACTCTGCGACATATTGGGGATATTTTATGATTAAATTTACTACGAGAGGAGAACCAAAAAGGGACTATAATATAGGATGTATAGTTAAGAGGGACTCTAGGACCTATGGGGGATACTTTATCACTAACTTCCCAAGAGAGAGGATACACAAGGGACTATATTATAGGCTATATCGTTGAGAGGGTGTCTGCGACATATGGGGATATTTTCCCATGAAACAGGAACCTCATACTACTATGGTAAAGGATATATAGTAGAGAGGGGGCTATGAGTCCTATTGGAGATATTCAATGACCTTTTTCCCAAAGGAGAGGAACCAGAAGGCACTATAGTATAGGGTGTATAGTTAAAAGAGGCTCTGCAACATGTGCGGGTTATTTTCCCATGGTATATAGTATAGAGTTAATGTTGAGAGGGACTCTGCTACCTATGGGGGATATTTTATGACTACTACCTCGCGAGAGAGGAACCAGAAGGGACTATAGTATAAGATATATATCTGAGAGGGACTCTTTGTACTATGGGGGATATTTTATGATACTACCTCGCAAGAGAGGAACCAGAAGGGATTTTGGTGTGAAATATACAGCAGAGAGGGACTCTTCGACATATGGGGGATATTTTATGACTACCTCGCAAAAGAGGAAGCAGAAGGGACTATAGTATATGGTATACAGCTGAGAGGGACTCTTTGATCTATGGGAGATATTTTATGAATACTACCTCGCGAGAGAGGAAACAGAAGGGACTATAGTATAGGATATACAGATGAGAGGGACTCTTTGAACTATGGGAGATATTTTATGACTACTACCTCGCAATTGAGGAACCATAAGAGACTATAGTATAGGATATACAGATGAGAGGGACTCTTTGAACTATGGGGGATATTTTATGACTACTACCTCGCAATAGAGGAACCATAAAGGACTATAGTATAAGATATACAGCTGAGAGGGACTCTTTGAAACATGGGGGCATTTTATGACTAGTACCTCGCGAGAGAGGAACCAGGAGGGAGTTTGGTATAAAACATACAGCTGAGAGGGACTCTTTGAACTATGGGGGATATTGTATGATTACTACTTCGCGAAAGAGGTACCAGAAGGTACTATAGTGTTAGATATACAGCTGAGAGGGACTCTTCGAACTATGGGGGATATTTTATGACTACTTCCTCGCTAAAGAGGTACCAGAAGGTACTATAGTGTAAGATATACAGCTGAGAGGGACTCTTTGAACTATGGGGGACATTTTATTACTACTACCTCACAATATAGGAGTCATAAGGGACTATAGTATAAGATATATCCTGAGAGGGGCTCTTTGAACTGTGGAGGATATTTTATGACTGATACCTCGCAAGAGAGGAACCAGAAGGGACTATAGTATAAGATATAAAGGCTGAGAGGGACTCTTTGAACTTTGGGGGATATTTTATGACTACTACCTCGCGAGAGAAACAAGAAGTGACTATAGTATAAGATATACAGCTGAGAGGGACTCTTTAAAATATGAGGGACATTTTATGACTACTACCTCGAAAAAGAGGAACCATAAGAGACTTTAGTATAAGATATAGAGCTGAGCGCCTCTGTTTAAACTATGGGGGATATTTTATGACTACTACCTCGCGAGAGAGGAACCATAAGGGACTTTAGTATTGGATTTACAGTTGAGGGGGACTCTTTGAACTATGGGGGATATTTTATGACTACTACCTCGCGAGAGAGGAACCAGAAGGGACTACAGTATAGAATATACAGCTCAGAGGGACTGTTTGAACTATGTGGGATAATTTATGACTTTTACCTCGCGAGAAAGGAACCAGAAGGAACTATAGTATAAGATATACAGCTGAGAGGGACTCTTGGAAATATGGGGGATGTTTTATGACTACTACCTCGCAAGAGAGGAACCAGAAGGGAGTTTAGTATAAGATATACATCTGAGAGGGACTCTTTGAACCATGGGGGATACTTTATGATTACTACCTCACGAGATAGGAACCACAAGGGACTATAATATAGCGTATATAGCTGAAAGGAACTATGCTATCTATGCGGGATACTTTATAGCTCCTATCCCACGAGGGAGGAAACTTAAGGGACCATAGTATAGGATATATAGCTGACAGAGACCGTGCGACCTATAATAGATATTTTATAACTACTACCAAACGAGAGAAACCACAAGGGACTATAGTATAGGACGTATAGTTGACAGAGACTCTGAGATCTATGGGAGATATTTTAAAGCTAATACCCCGAGTGAAAGAAACTACAAGGGACTATAGTATAAGATATACAGCTGAGATGGACTCTGAGATCTATAAAGGATATTTTATTGCTATTACCAAACGAGATACGAACCACAATCGACTATAGTATAGGTTATATAGCTGAGACGGACTCTGAGATCTATAAAGGATATTTTATAGCTATTACCAAACGAGATACGAACCACAAGCGACTATAGTATAGGTTATATAGCTGAGAGGGACTCTGAGATCTATAAAGGATATTTTATAGACACTACCAAACGAGAGAGAAACCACAAGGGACCATAGTATAGGATATATAGCTGACAGAGACTCTGCGACCTATGATAGATATTTTAAAGCTACTACCAAACGAGAGAAACCACAAGGGACTACAGTATAGGACATATAGTTGAGAGAGATTCTGAGTTCTATGGGAGATATTTTATAGCTAACACCCCGAGAGAAAGATACTAAAAGAGACTATAGTATAAGACATATAGTTGAGAGACACTCTGAGATTTATGGGAGATATTTTATACCTACAACCCCGAAAAAGAGAGAGAGAGAAACCACAAGGGACTGTAGTATATGATATGAAGTCAAAAGAGACTCTGCGACCTATGGGAGATATTTCATAGCTACTACTCCGAGAGAGAGAAACCACAAGGGACTATAGTAAAGGACATATAGTTGAGAAGGACTCTGAGATCTATGAGAGATATGTTATAGCTACTACCAAACGAGAGAGAGAAACCACAAGGGACTGTGGTATAGGATATATTGTTGAGAGAGACTCTGCGACCTATGTGAGCAATTTCATAGCTACTTCCAAACGAGCGAGGAACCACAAGGGACTATGGTATAGGATATATTGTTGAGAGAGACTGTTAAACCTATGGGAGATATTTTATAGCTACTACCCCGAGTGAGAGAGAAACCACAAGCGCCTATAGTGTAGGATATATAGTTGAGAGTGACCATTAGACCAATGGGGAATGTTTTATGGCTACTACCCCGACAGAGAGGAACCTCAAGGGACTATGTATTGGAATTATAGCTGAATGGGACTATGCGACATATGGGGGATATTTTGGGAATACTTTCTAACGAGAGTCGAACCACAAGGGACTATAGTATAGAGTATATAGTTGAGAGAGACTCTGCCACCTATGGGAATTATTTTATAGATACTACCAAACGAGAGAGAGAACCCACAAGCGACTATAGTATAGGATATATAACTGAGAGGAACTCTGAGATCTATAAAGGATATTTTATAGTTACTACCAAACGAGACAGAGAAACCACAAGCGACTATAGTATAGGATATATAGCTGAGAGGGACTCTAAGATCTATAAAGGATATTTTATAGCTACTTAAAAACGAGATACAAACACAAGCGACTATAGTATAGGATATACAGCTGAGAGGGGCTCTGAGATCTATAAAGTATATTATATGGCTACTACCAAACGAGAGAGAGAAACCACAAGGGACCATAGTATAGAGAGAGAGAGAAACCACAAGCGCATATAGTATAGGATATATAGTTGAGAGGGACCATGCGAACAAAGGGGAATATTTTATGGCTACTACCCCGACAGAAAGGAAACTCAAGGGACTATGTATTGGATATATAGCTGAAAGGGACTGTGCGACATATGCGGGATATTTTGGGACTACTTTCCAACGAGATTCGAACCACAAGGGACTACGGTATAAGGTATATAGTTGAGAGAGACTCTGCGACCTATGGGAGATATTTTATAGCTACTACCAAACGAGAGAGAGAGAAACCACAAGGATCTATAGTATACAATATATAGCTGAGAGGGACTCTGAGATCTATAAAGGATATTTTATAGCTACTACCAATCGAGATACGAAGCACAAGCGACTATAGTATAGAATATATAGCAGAGAGGGACTCTGAGATCTATAAGGATATTTTATAGCTACTACCAAACGAGAGAGAAACCACAAGGGACCATAGTATAGGACATATAGCTGAGCGAGACTCTGCGACCTATGATAGATATTTTATAGCTACTACCAAAGGAGAGAGAGAAACCACAGGGGTCTGTAGTATAAGACATATAGCTGAGCGAGACTCTGCGACCTATGATAGATATTTTATAGCTACTACCAAAGGAGAGAGAGAAACCACAGGGGTCTGTACTATAAGACATATAGCTGAGCGAGACTCTGCGACCTATGATAGATATTTTATAGCTACTACCAAAGGAGAGAGAGAAACCAGAGGGGTCTGTAGTATAAGACATATAGCTGAGCGAGACTCTGCGACCTATGATAGATATTTTATAGCTACTACCAAAGGAGAGAGAGAAACCACAGGGGTCTGTAGTATAAGACATATAGTTGAGAGAGACTCTTCGACCTTTAGGAGATGTTTCATGAGTACTTTGCCATGAGAAAGGAACCGGAAGGGACTTTAGTATAAGATATATAGCTGAGAGGGACTGTTTGAACTTTGGGGATATTTTATGACTACTACCTCACGAGAGAGGAACCATAAGCGACTTTAGTATAAGATATATAGCTGAGAGGGACTGTTTGAACTATGGGGGTTATTTTATTACTACTACCTCGCGAGAGAGGAACCACAAGGGACTTTAATATAAGATATATAGCTGAGATGGACTCTTTGAACTTTGGGGTAATTTTATGTGTACTACCTCGCGAGAGAGGAACCACAAGGGACTTTAGTATAAGATATATAGCTGAGAGGGACTGTTTGAACTTTGGGGATATTTTATGACTACTACCTCGCGAGAGAGGAACCACAAGGGACTTTAATATAAGATATATAGCTGAGATGGACTCTTTGAACTTTGGGGTAATTTTATGAGTACTACCTCGCGAGAGAGGAACCACAAGGGACTTTAGTATAAGATATAAAGCTGAGAGGGACTGTTTGAACTTTGGGGATATTTTATGACTACTACCTCACGAGAGAGGAACCATAAGCGACTTTAGTATAAGATATATAGCTGAGAGGGACTGTTTGAACTATGGGGGTTATTTTATGACTACTACCTCGCGAGAGAGGAACCACAAGGGACTTTAATATAAGATATATAGCTGAGATGGACTCTTTGAACTTTGGGGTAATTTTATGAGTACTACCTCGCGAGAGAGGAACCACAAGGGACTTTAGTATAAGATATATAGCTGAGAGGGACTGTTTGAACTTTGGGGATATTTTATGAGTACTACCTTGCGAGAGAGGAACCAGAAGGGACTATAGTGTAAGATATACAGCTGAGAGGGACTCTTTGAACTATGGGGGATATTTAATGACTACTACCTCGTGAGAGAGGAACCACAAGGTACTATAGTATAGGATATACAGCTGAGCGGGTCTCTTTGAACTATGGGAGATATTTTATGACTACTACCTCGCGAGAGAGGTACAACAAGGTACTATAGTATAAAATATACAGCTGAGAGGGACTCTTTGAACTATGGGGATAATTCTTGACTACTACCTCGCGAGAGAGGAACCTCAAGGGACCTTAGTATAGGATATACACCTGAGAGGGACTCTTTGAACTATGAAGGATATTTTATGAATACTACCTCGCCAGTGAGGAACCAGAAGGGACTATAGTATAAGATATACAGCTGAGAGGGAGTCTTTGAACTATGGGGGATATTTTATGATTACTACCTCGCGATAAAGGAACCCGATGCGACTTTAGTATAAGATATACAGCTGAGAGGGACTTTTTGAACTATGGCGGATATTTTGTGATTACTAATCGCAAGAGAGGAGCCAGAAGGGATTATAGTAACAGATATACAGCTGATAGGGACTCTTCGACCTATAGCGGATATTTCGTGAGTACTTTGCCACGAGAATGGAACCAGAAGGGACTAAAGTATAAGATATACAGCTGAGAGGGACTCTTTGAACTATGGGGGATATTTTATGACTAATACCTCGCGAGAGAGGAACCATAACGGACTTTAGTATAAGACATATAGCTGAGAAGGACTCCTTGAACTTTGGGGATATTTTGCGATTACTACTTCCCGAGATAGGAACCACAAGGGACTATAGTATAAGATATATAGCTGCGAGAGACTCTTTGAACTTTGGGGATATTTTATGATTAATACCTCGCGAGAGAGGAACCAGAAGGGACTATAGTGTAAGATATACAGCTGAGAGGGACTCTTTGAACTATGGGGGATATTTTATGAATACTACCTCGCGAGAGAAACCAGAAGAGGTTTAAGTATAAGATATACAGCTGAGAGGGACTGTTTATCTATGGGGGATATTTTATACCTCGCGGGAGAGGAACCACAAGGTACTATAGTATAGGATATATAGTTGAGAGGGACTGTTTAACTATGGGGGATATTTTATGGCTACTACCTCGCATGAGAGGAACCAGAAGGGTCTACAGTATAAGATATACAGCTGAGACGGACCCTTGGAACTATGGGGGATATTTTATGACTACTACCTCGCAAGAGAGGAACCAGCAGAGACTATAGTATACGATATAGAACTGAGAGGGACTCTTTGAACTATGGGGGATATTTCTTTCCTACTACCTCGCGAGACAGGAACCACAAGGGACCATAGTATAGGATATATAGGTGAGAGGGACTCTTTGAACTATGGGGGATATTTTATGACTACTACCTCGCAAGAGAGGAACCAGCAGAGGCTATAGTATACGATATACCGCTGAGAGGGACTCTTTGAACTATGGGGGATATTTCTTTCCTACTACCTCGAGAGAGAGGAACCACAAGGGACTATAGTATAGGGTATATAGCTGAGAGGGACTCTGAGATCTATAAAGGATATTTTATAACTATTAACAAACGAGAGAGAGAAACCGCAAGGGAATATAGTATAAGATATATATCTGAGAGGGGATCTGAGATCTATAAAGAATATTTTATAGCTACTACCAAACGAGAGAGAGAAACCACAAGCGACTATATTATAGGATATATACCTGAGAGGGTCTCTAAGATCTACAAAGGTCATTTTATAACTACTACAAAACGGGATACGATCGACAAGCGACTATAGTATAGGATATATAGCTGAGAGGGACTCTGAGATCTATAAAGGATATTTTATAGCTACTACCAAACGAGAGAAACCACAAGGGACTATAGTATAGCACATATAGTTGAGAGAGACTCTGAGATCTATGGGAGATATTTTATAGCTAATACCCCGAGTGAGAGAAACCCAAAGGGACTATAGTGTAAGATATACAGCTGAGATGGGCTCTGAGATCTATAAAGGATATTTATAGCTATTACCAAAGGAGATACGAACCACAAGCGACTATAGTATAGTTTATATAGCTGAGGGGGGCTCTGAGATCTATAAAGGATATTTTATAGATACTATCAAACGAGAGGGAAACCACAAGGGACCATAGTAAAGATATATATCTGAGAGAGACTCTGCGACCTATTATAGATATTTTATAGCTACTACAAATCGAGATACGAACCACAAGCGACTATAGTATAGTTTATATAGCTCAGGGTGCTCTGAGATCTATAAAGGATATTCTATAGATACTACCAAACGAGAGGGAAACCACAAGGGACCATAGTAAAGGATATATAGCTGAGAGAGACTCTGCGACCTATGATAGATATTTTAAAGCTACTACCAAACGAGAGAAACCACAAGGGACTATAGTAAAGGACATACAGTTGAGAGAGACTCTGCGACCTATAATAGATATTTTAAAGCTACTACCAAACGAGAGAAACCACAAGGGACTATAGTATAGGGCATACAGTTGAGAGAGACTCTGAGATCTAAGGGAGATATTTTATAGCTACTACAAATCGAGATACGAACCACAAACGACTATAGTATAGGATATATAGTTGAGAGACACTCTGAGATCTATGGGAGATATTTTATACCTACTACCCCGAGAGAGAGAGAGAGAGAGAGAGAGAAACCACAAGGGACTGTAGTATATGATATAGACTTAAAAGAGACTCTGCGACCTATGGGAGATATTTCATAGCTACTATTCCGAGAGAGAGAAACCACAAGGGTCTATAGTATAAGATATATAGCTGAGTGGGACTATTTGAACTGTGGGGGATATTTTATGACTACCACATCGCAAGAGAGGAAGCAGAAGGGACTATAGTATATGGTATACAGCTGAGAGGGACTCTTTGATCTATGGGGGATATTTTATGAATAATACCTCGCCAGAGAAGAACCAGAAGGGACTATAGTATAGGATATACAGCTGAGAGGGACTCTTTGATCTATGGGGGATCTTTTATGAATACTACCTCGCCAGAGAAGAACCAGAAGGGACTATAGTATAGGATATACAGCTGAGAGGGACTCTTTGATCTATGGGGGTATTTTATGACTAGTACCTCGCGAGAGAGGAACCAGAAGGGACTTTAGTATAGGATATACAGCTGAGAGGGTCTCTTTGAACCATGGGGGTATTTTATGACTAGTACCTCGCGAGAGAGGAACCAGAAGGGACTTTAGTATAGGATATACAGCTGAGAGGGTCTCTTTTAACCATGGGGGTATTTTATGACTAGTACCTCGCGAGAGAGGAACCAGAAGGAACTTTAGTATAGGATATACATCTGAGAGGGTCTCTTTGAACCATGGGGGTATTTTATGACTAGTACCTCGCGAGAGAGGAACCAGAAGGGACTTTAGTATAGGATATACAGCTGAGAGGGTCTCTTTGAACCATGGGGGTATTTTATGACTAGTACCTCGCGAGAGAGGAACCAGAAGGGACTTTAGTATAGGATATACAGCTGAGAGGGTCTCTTTGAACCATGGAGGTATTTTATGACTAGTACCTCGCGAGAGAGGAACCAGAAGGGACTTTAGTATAAAACATAGAGCTGAGAGGGACTCTTTGAACTATGGGGGATATTGTATGATTACCACTTCGCGAGAGAGGAACCATAAGGGATTTTAGTATAAGATATACAGCTGAGAGGGTCTCTTTGAACCATGGGGGTATTTTATGACTAGTACCTCGCGAGAGAGGAACCAGAAGGGACTTTAGTATAAAACATAGAGCTGAGAGGGACTCTTTGAACTATGGGGGATATTGTATGATTACCACTTCTTGAGAGAGGAACCATAAGGGATTTTAGTATAAGATATACAGCTGAAAGGGACTCTTTGAACTATTGGGATACTTTATGACTACTACCTCGCGAGAGAGGAACCAGAAGGTACTATAGTATAAGATGTAAAGCTGAGAGGGGCTCTTTGAACTATGGGGGATATTTTATGACTATTACCTCGCAAGAGAGGAACCAGAAGGGACTATAGTATAAGATATACAGCTGAGAGGGTCTCTGAGATCTATAAAGGATATTTTATAGCTATTACCAAACGAGAGAGAGAAACCACATGGGACCATAGTATAGGATATATAGCTGACAGAGACTGTGCGACCTATAATAAATATTTTATAGCTACTACCAAACGAGAGAAACCACAAGGGACTATAGTATAGGACGTATAGCTGACAGAGACTCTGAGATCTATGGGAGATATTTTATAGCTAATACCCCGAGTGAAAGAAACCACAAGGGACTATAGTATAAGATATACAGCTGACATGGACTCTGAGATCTATAAAGGATATTTTATAGCTATTACCAAACGAAATACGAACCACAAGCGACTATAGTATAGCTTATATAGCTGAGAGGGACTCTGAGATCTATAAAGGATATTTTATAGATACTACCAAACGAGAGAGAAACCACAAGGGACCATAGTATAGGATATATAGCTGACAGAGACTCTGCGACCTATGATAGATATTTTAAAGCTACTACCAAACGAGAGAAACCACAAGGGACTATAGTATAGGACATATAGTTGAGAGAGATTCTGAGTTCTATGGGAGATATTTTATAGCTAACACCCCGAGAGAAAGATACTAAAAGAGACTATAGTATAAGACATATAGTTGAGAGACACTCTGAGATTTATGGGAGATATTTTATACCTACAACCCCGAAAAAGAGAGAGAGAGAAACCACAAGGGACTGTAGTATATGATATGAAGTCAAAAGAGACTCTGCGACCTATGGGAGATATTTCATAGCTACTACTCCGAGAGAGAGAAACCACAAGGGACTATAGTAAAGGACATATAGTTGAGAAGGACTCTGAGATCTATGAGAGATATGTTATAGCTACTACCAAACGAGAGAGAGAAACCACAAGGGACTGTGGTATAGGATATATTGTTGAGAGAGACTCTGCGACCTATGTGAGCAATTTCATAGCTACTTCCAAACGAGCGAGAAACCACAAGGGACTATGGTATAGGATATATTGTTGAGAGAGACTGTTAAACCTATGGGAGATATTTTATAGCTACTACCCCGAGAGAGAGAGAAACCACAAGCGCCTATAGTGTAGGATATATAGTTGAGAGTGACCATTAGACCAATGGGGAATGTTTTATGGCTACTACCCCGACAGAGAGGAACCTCAAGGGACTAGGTATTGGAATTATAGCTGAATGGGACTATGCGACATATGGGGGATATTTTGGGAATACTTTCTAACGAGAGTCGAACCACAAGGGACTATAGTATAGAGTATATAGTTGAGAGAGACTCTGCCACCTATGGGAATTATTTTATAGATACTACCAAACGAGAGAGAGAACCCACAAGCGACTATAGTATAGGACATATAACTGAGAGGAACTCTGAGATCTATAAAGGATATTTTATAGTTACTACCAAACGAGACAGAGAAACCACAAGCGACTATAGTATAGGATATATAGCTGAGAGGGACTCTAAGATCTATAAAGGATATTTTATAGCTACTTAAAAACGAGATACAACCACAAGCGACTATAGTATAGGATATATAGCTGAGAGGGACTCTGAGATCTATAAAGTATATTATATGGCTACTACCAAACGAAAGAGAGAAACCACAAGGGACCATATTATAGGATATATAGCCGACAGAGACTGCGACCTATGATAGATATTTTATAGCTACTACCAAACGAGAGAAACCAATGGGACTATAGTATAGGACATAGTTGAGAGAGACACTGAGATCTATGGGAGATATTTTATAGCAAATACCCCGAGTAAAAGAAATCACAAGGGACTTTATTATAAGATACACTGCTGAGAGGGTCTCTTTGAACTATTGGGATACTTTATGACTACTACCTCGCGAGAGAGGAACCAGAAGGTACTATAGTATAAGATGTAAAGCTGAGAGGGACTCTTTGAACTATGTGGGATATTTTATGACTACTACCTCGCAAAAGAGGAACCAGAAGTGACTATAGTATACGATATAAAGCTGAGAGGGACTTTTCGAACTATGGGGGATATTTTGTGACTCATTCCTCGCTAAAGAGGTACCAGAAGGTACTATAGTGTAAGTTATACAGCTGAGAGGGACTCTGTGAACTATGGGAGATATTTTATTACCACTATCTCACAATAAAGGAGTCATAAGGGACTATAGTATAAGATATACAGGTAAGAGTGGCTCTTTGAACTATGGGGGATATTTTATGACTATTACCTCGCAAGAGAGGAACCAGAAGGGACTATAGTATAAGATATACAGCTGAGAGGGACTCTTTGAAATTAGGGGGATATCTTATGACTACTATCTCGCGAGAGAAACAAGAAGTGACTATAGTATAAAATATACAGCTGAGAGGGACTCTGAGATCTATAAAGGATATTTTATAGCTAATACCAAACGAGAGAGAGAAACCACAAGGGACCATAGTATATGATATATAGCTGCAGAGACTGTGCGACCTATAATAGATATTTTATAGCTACTACCATACGAGAGAAACCACAAGGGACGATAGTATAGGACGTATAGCTGACAGAGACTCTGGGATCTATGGGAGATATTTTATAGCTAATACCCGGAGTGAAAGAAACCACAAGGGATTATAGTATAAGATATACAGCTGAGATGGACTCTGAGATCTATAAGGGATATTTTATAGCTATTACCAAACGAGATACGAACCACAAGCGACTATAGTATAGGTTAAATAGCTGAGACGGACTCTGAGATCTATAAAGGATATTTTATAGCTATTACCAAACGAGATACGAACCACAAGCGACTATAGTATAGGTTGTATAGCTGAGAGGGACCCTGAGATCTATAAAGGATATTTTATAGATGCTACCAAACGAGAGAGAAACCACTTGGGACCATACTATAGGATATATAGCTGACAGAGACTCTGCGTCCTATGATAGATATTTTGAAGCTACTACCAAACGAGAGAAACCACAAGGGACTATAGTATAGGACATATAGTTGAGAGAGACTCTGAGATCTATGGGATCTATTTTATAGCTAATACCCCGAGAGAAAGACACCAAAAGAGACTATAGTATAGGAAATATAGTTGAGAGACACTCTGAGATTTATGGGTGATATATTTTACCTACAACCCCGAAAGAGAGAGAGAGAGAAACCACAAGGGACTGTAGTATATGCTATGAAGTTAAAAGAGACTCTGCGACCTATGGGAGATATTTCATAGCTACTACTCCGAGAGAGAGAAACCACAATTGACTATAGTATAGGACATATAGTATCGAAAGACTCTGAGATCTATGAGAGATATTTTATAGCTACTACCAAACGAGAGAGAGAAACCACAAGGGACTGTGGTATAGGATATATTGTTAGAGAGACTCTGCGACCTATGGGATATATTTGATAGCTACTTTCAAACGAGAGAGGAACCACAAGGGACTATGGTATAGGATATATTGTAGAGAGAGACTGGTAAACCTATGGGAGATATTTTTTAGCTACTACCCCGAGAGAGAGAAACCACAAGCGCCTATAGTGTAGGATATATAGTTGAGAGGGACCATGCGACCGATGGGGAATGTTTTATGGCTACTACCCCGACAGAGAGGAACCTCAAGGGAGTATGTATTGGAATTATAGCTGAATGGGACTATGCGACATATGGGGGATATTTTGGGACTACTTTCCAACGAGAGTCGAACCACAAGGGACTATGGTATAGAGTATATAGTTGAGAGAGACTCTAACACCTATGGGAATTATTTTATAGCTACTACCAAACGAGTGAGAGAACCCACAAGGATCTATAGTATAGGATATATAGCTGAGAGGAACTCTGAGATCTATAAAGGATATTTTATAATTACTACCAAACGAGACAGAGAAACCACAAGCGACTATAGTATAGGATATATAGCTGAGAGGGACTCTAAGATCTATAAAGGATATCTTATAGCTACTTAAAAACGATATACAACCACAAGCGACTATAGTAGAGGATATATAGCTGAGAGGGACTCTGAGATCTATAAAGTATATTATATGGCTACTACCAAACGAGAGAGAGAAACCACAAGGGACCATAGTATAGGATATATAGCTGAAAAAGACTCTGCGACCTATGATAGATATTTTATAGCTACTACCAAACGAGAGAAACCACAAGGGACTATAGTATAGGACATAGTTGAGAGAGACACTGAGATCTATTGGAGATATTTTATAGCAAATACCCCGAGTGAAAGAAATCACAAGGGACTATATTATAAGATATACAGCTGAGATGGACTCTGAGATTTATAAAGGATAATTTATAGCTACTACCACACGAGATAGGAACCACAAGCGACTATAGTATAGGTTATATAGCTGCGACAGACCCTGAGATCTATAAAGGATATTTTATAGCTACTACCAAACGAGAGAGAAACCACAAGGGACCATAGTATAGGATATATAGCTGAGAGAGGCTCTGCGACCTATAATAGATATTTTATAACTACTACCAAGCGAGAGAAACAACAAGAGACTATAGTATAGGACATATAGTTGAGAGAGACTCTGAGATCTATGGGAGATATTTTATAGCTAACACCCCGCGAGAAAGAAACCAAAAGGGACAATAGTATAGGATATATATTTGAGAGAGACTCTGAGATTAATGGGAGATATTTTATACCTACTACCCCGATAGAGAAACCACAAGGGACTGTAGTATACGATATAAAGTTAAAAGAGACTCTGCGACCTATGGGAGATATTTCATAGCCACTAATCCGAGATAGAGAAACCACAAGGGACTATAGTATAGGACATATAGTTGTGAAAGACTCTGAGATCTATGAGAAATATTTTATAGCTACTACTAAACGAGAGAGATACCACAAGGGACTGTGGTATAGGATATATTGTTGAGAGAGTCTCTGAGACCTATGGGAGGTATTTCATAGCTACTACCAAACGAGAGAGAGAAACCACAAGGATCTATAGTATAGGATATATAGCTGAGAGGGACTCTGAGATCTATAAAGGATATTTTATAGCTACTACCAATCGAGATACGAAGCAGAAGCGACTATAGTATAGAATATATAGCAGAGAGGGACTCTGAGATCTATAAAGGATATTTTGTAGCTACTACCAAACAAGAGAGAAACCACAAGGGACCATAGTATAGGACATATAGCTGAGAGAGACTCTGCGACATATGAAAGATATTTTATAGCTACTACAAAAGGAGAGAGAGAAACCACAAAGGACTATGGTATAATACATATAGTTGAGAGACACTCTGAGATTTATGGGAGATATTTTATACCTCCTACTCCGAGAGAGAAACCACAAGGGACTATAGTATAGGACATATAGTTGAGAGAGACTCTGAGATCTATGAGAGATATTTTATAACTACTACCAAACGAGAGAGAGAAACCACAAGGGACTGTGGTATAGGATATATTGTTGAGAGAGACTCTGCGACCTATAGGAGATATTTCATAGCTACTATAAAACGAGAGAGGAACCACAAGGGACTATGGCTTAGGATATATTGTTGAGAGACACTCTTCGACCTATAGGAGATGTTTCATGAGTACTTTGCCATGAGAAAGGAACCAGAAGGGACTATAGTAAAAGATATACAGCTGAGAGGGACTCTCTGAACTATGGGGGATATTTTATGACTACTACCTCGCGAGAGAGGAACCAGAAGGGACTACAGTATAAGATATATAGCTGAGAGAGACTCTTTGAACTTTGGGGTAATTTTATGAGTACTGCCTTGCGAGAGAGGAACCACAAGGGACTATAGTATAAGATATATAGCTGAGAGGAACTCTTTGAACTTTGGGGATATTTTATGACTACTACCTCAAGAGAGAGGAACCATAAGGGACTATAGTATAAGATATACAGATAAGAGGGACTCTTTGAACTATGGGGATATTTAATGACTACTACCTCGCGAGAGAGGAACCACAATGTACTATAGTATAGGATATACAGCTGAGAGGGTCTCTTTGAACTATGGGGTATTTTTTTATGACTACTACCTCTTGAGAAAGGAACCTCAAGGGACCATAGTATAGGATATACACCTGAGAGGGACTCTTTGAACTATGAAGGATATTTTATGAATACTACCTCGCCAGTGAGGAACCAGAAGGGACTATAGTATAAGATATACAGCTGAGAGGGAAACTTTGAACTATGGGGATTATTTTGTGACTACTACCTCCAAAGAGAGGAACCAGAAGGGACTATAGTATAGGATATACAGCTGAGAGGGACACCTTGAACTATGGGGGATATTTTATGGCTACTACCTCGCAAGAGAGGAACCACAAGGGTCCATAGTATAGGATATATAGCAGAAAGGGACTCTTTGAACTATGTGGGAACTTTTATGACTACTAGCTCCCGTTCAAGGACCCGCCAGTGTCCATAGTATAGGCTATATAGCTGAAAGGGATTCTTTGAACTATGGGGGATATTTTATGACTACTACCTCGCAAGAGAGGAACCAGAAGGGTCCATAGTATAGGACATATAGCTGAAAGGGACTCTTTGAACTATGGGGGATATTTTATGACTACTACCTCGCAAGAGAAGAACCACAAGGGTCCATAGTATAGGATATACAGCTGAGAGGGACTCTTTGAACTATGGGGGATATTTTATGACTACTACCTCGCAAGAGAGGAACTACAAAGGTCCATAGTATAGGATATACAGCTGAGAGGGATTCTTTGAACTATGGGGGATATTTTATGACTACTACCTCGGGATGGAGGAACCACAAGGGTCCATAGTATAAGATATAAGGCTGAGAGGGACTCTTGGAACTATGGAGGATATTTTATGACTACTACCTCGCAAGAGAGGAACCACAAAAGACCATAGTATAGAATATATAGCTGAAAGGGACTGTTTGAACTATGGGGGATATTTTATGACTACTACCTCGCAAGAGAGGAACCACAAATTTCATAGTATAGGATATACAGCTGAAAAGGACGCCTTGAACTATGGGGCATATTTTATAACTACTACCTCGGGATGGAGGAACTACAAGGGTCCATAGTATAAGATATAAAGCTGAGAGGGACTCTTGGAACTATGGTGGATATTTTATGACTACTACCTCGCGAGAGAGAAACCAGAAGGGACTATAGTATAAGATATACAGCTGAGAAGGACTCTTTGAAATATGGGGATATTTCATGACTACTACCTCTCGAGAGAGGAAGCTAAAGGGACCATAGTATAGGATATACACATGAGAGGGACTCTTTGAACTATGAAGGATATTTTATGAATACTACGTCGCCAGTGAGGAACCAGAAGGGACTATAGTATAAGATATACAGCTGAGAGGGACTCTTTGAACTATGGGGAGTATTTTATGACTACTACCTCGCGAGAAATGACCCCGATGCGACTTTAGTATAAGATATACAGCTGAGAGATACTGTTTGATCTATGGGGGATATTTCTTTACTACTACCTTGCGAGAGAGGAACCACAAGGGACCATAGTATAGGATATATAGGTGAGAGAGTCTCTTTGAACTATGGGGGATATTTTATGAATACTACGTCGCGAGAGAGGAACCAAAAGGGACTATAGTATAAGATATACAGCTGAGAGGGACTCTTTGAACTATGGGGGATATTTTATGACTACTACCTCCAAAGAGAGGAACCAGAAGGGACTATAGTATAAGATATACAGATGAGAGGGACTCTTTGAACTATGGAGGATATTTTATGACTACTTCCTCCAAAGATAGCAATCAGAGGGGACCATAGTATAGGATATACAGCTGAGAGGGACTCTTTGAACTATGGGGGATATTTTATGACCACTACCTCCAAAGAGAGGAACCAGAATCGACTATAGTATCAGATATACAGCTGAAAGGGACTCTTTGAACTATGGGGGATATTTTATGACTACTACCTCGCAAGAGAGGAACCACAAGGATCCATAGTATAGGATATACAACTGAGAGGGACTCTTTGAACTATGGGGGATATTTTATGACTACTACCTCGCAAGAGAGAAACCACAAGGGTCCATAGTATAGGATATACAGCTACAGAGGGACTCTTTGAACTATGTGGGATATTTTATGACTACTACCTCGCAAGAGAGGAACCACAAGGGTCCATAGTATAGGGTATACAGCTGAGAGGAACTCTTTGAACTATGGGGGATATTTTATGACTACTACCTCGCAAGAGAGTAACCACAAGGGACCATAGTATAGGATATGTAGCTGAAAGGGACTCTTTGAACTATGGGGGATATTTTATGACTACTACCTCCAAAGAGAGGAACCGGAAGGGACTATAGTATAAGATATACAGCTGAGAGGGACTCTTTGAACTATGGGGTATATTTTATGACTACTATCTCCGGATGGAGGAAGTAGAAGGGTCCATAGTATAAGATATAAGGCTGAGAGGGACTCTTGGAACTATGGAGGATATTTTATGACTACTACCTCCAAAGAGAGGAACCACAAGGTACCATAGTATACGATATACGGCTGAGAGGGACTCTTGGAACTATGGAGGATATTTTATGACTGCTACCTCGCAAGAGAGGAACCACAAGGGACCACAGTATAGGATATATAGCTGAAAGGGACCCTTTGAACTATGGGGGATATTTTATGACTACTACCTCGCAAGAGAGGAACCACAAGGGTCCATAGTATAGCATATACAGCTGATAGGGACTCTTTGAACTATAAGGGATATTTATGAACACTACCTCGTAATAGACGAATCAGAAGTCACTATGGTATGAGATATACAGCTGAGAGGGACTCTTTGAACTATGGGGGATATTTTATGATTACTACCTCGCGAGAGAGGAACAAGAAGAGACCTTAGTATAAGATATACAGCTGAGAGTGACTCTGTGAACTATGAGGGATATTTTATGCTACTACCTCGCGGGAGAGGAACCAGAAAGGACTATAGTAGAAGATATACAGCTGAGAGGGACTCTTTGAACTATGGGGGATATTTTATGAGTACTACCTCTCGAGAGAGGAAACTAAAGGTACTATACTATAAGATATACAGCTTAGAGGGACTCTTTGAACTATGGGGGATATTTTTTGACTACTACCTCGCAAGAGAGTAACCAGAAGAGACTATAGTATAAGATATACAGCTGAGAGCGACTCTGCGACCTATGAGGGATATTTCATAGCAACTACTTCACGAGTGAGGAACCTCAAGGGACTATAGTATAGGGTATACAGTTGAGAGAAACTCTGCGACATATGGGGGATATGTTACGACTACTTTCCTACGAGAAAGGAACCTCAAGGGACTATAATCTAAAGTATATAGTTGAGAGAAACTGCGATAAATGGGGATATTTTTGACAACTTTCCTACGAGAGAGGAAACTCAAAGTATTATAGTATAGGGTATATAGCTGAGAGGGACTCTGTGATCTATAAAGGATAATTTACAGCTACTACCAAACGAGAGACGAACCACAAGGGACTATAGTATAGGGTATATAGCTGAGAGGGTCTCTGAGATCTATAAAGGATATTTTATAACCACTACCAAACGAGAGAGAAACCACAAGGAACTATAGTATAGGATATATAGCTGAGAGAGGGTCTGCGACCTATGATAGATATTTTATAACTACTACCAAACGAGAGAGAGAAACCACAAGGGACTATAGTATAAGATATATAGCTGAGAGGGACTCTGAGATCTATAAAGGATATTTTATAGCTACTACAAAACTAGATACGAACCACAAGCGACTATAGTATACGATATATAGCTGAGAGGGACTGTGAGATCTATAAAGGTTATTTTATAGCTACTACCAAACGAGACAGAGAACCCACAAGGGACCATAGTATAGGATATATAGCTGAGAAAAACTCTATGATCTATAAACTATATTTTATAGCTACTACCAAACGAGAGAGAGAAACCACAAGCGACAATAGTATAGGATATATAGCTGAGAGGGACTCTAAGATCTATAATGGATATTTTATAGCTACTACAAAACGAGATACGAACCACAAGTGACTACAGTATAGGAAATATTGCTGAGAGGGACTCTGAGATCTATAAAGGAAATTTTATAGCTACTACCAAACGAGAGAGAGAAACCACAAGGGACCATAGTATAGGATATATAGCTGACAGAGACTCTTCGACCTATGATAGATATTTTATAGCTACTATCAAACGAGAGAGGAACCACAAGGGACTATGGTATAGGATATATTGTTGAGAGAGACTCTTCGACCTTTAGGAGATGTTTCATGAGTACTTTGCCATGAGAAAGGAACCGGAAGGGACTATAGTAAAAGATATACAGCTGAGAGGGACTCTTTGAACTATGGGGGATATTTTATGACTACTACCTCGCGAGACAGGAACTATAAGGGACTTTAGTATAAGATATATAGCTGAGAGACACTTTGCGACCTATGGGAGATATTTCATAGCTACCACCAAACGAGAGAGGAACCACAAGGGACTATGGTATAGGATATATTGTTGAGAGAGACTCTTCGACCTTTAGGAGATGTTTCATGAGTACTTTGCCATGAGAAAGGAACCGGAAGGGACTATAGTAAAAGATATACAGCTGAGAGGGACTCTTTGAACTATGGGGGATATTTTATGACTACTACCTCGCGAGACAGGAACCACAAGGGACTTTAATATAAGATATATAGCTGAGAGGGACTGTTTGAACTATGGGGGATATTTTATGACTACTACCTCGCGAGACAGGAACTATAAGGGACTTTAGTATAAGATATATAGCTGAGAGGGACTGTTTGAACTATGGGGGATATTTTATGACTACTACCTCGCGAGACAGGAACTATAAGGGACTTTAGTATAAGATATATAGCTGAGAGGGACACTTTGAACTATGGGGGATATTTTATGACTACTACCTCGCGAGACAGGAACTATAAGGGACTTTAGTATAAGATATATAGCTAAGAGGGACTCTTTGAACTATGGGGGATATTTTATGACTACTACCTCGCGAGACAGGAACTATAAGGGACTTTAGTATAAGATATATAGCTGAGAGGGACTCTTTGAACTATGGGGGATATTTTATGACTACTACCTCGCGAGACAGGAACTATAAGGGACTTTAGTATAAGATATATAGCTGAGAGGAACTCTTTGAAGTTTGGGGATATTTTATGACTACTACCTCATGAGAGAGGAACCAGAAGGGACTATAGTATAAGATATAGAGCTGAGAGGGACTCTTTGAACTATGGGGGATATTTAATGACTACTACCTCGCGAGAGAGGAACCACAATGTACTATGGTATAGGATATACAGCTGAGAGGGTCTCTTTGAACTATGGGGGATATTCTATGACTACTACCTCGCGAGAGAGGAACAACAAGGTACTATAGTATAAGATATACAACTCAGAGGGACTCTTTGAACTATGGGGGATATTTCTTGACTACTACCTCTCGAGAGAGGAACCTCAAGGGACCATAGTATAGGATATACACCTGAGAGGGACTCTTTGAGCTATGGAGGATATTTTATGAATTTTACCTTGCCAGTGAGGAATCAGAAGGGACTATAGTATAAGATATACAGCTGAGAGGGACTGTTTGAACTATGGGGTATATTTTATGATTACTACGTCGCGAGAAAGGAACCCGAGGCAACTTTAGTATACGATATACAGCTGAGAGGGACTCTTTGAACTATGGGGGATATTTTATGATTACTACCTCGCAAGTGAGGAACCAGAAGGGACTATAGCTACAGATATACAGCTGAGATGGACTCTTTGAACTTAGGGGGATATTTTGTGATTACTACCTCCCGAGATAGGAACCAAAAGGGACTATAGTAAAAGATATATAGCTGCGAGGGGCTCTTTGAACTATGGGGGATATTTTATGACTACTACCTCGCAAGAGAGGAACCAGAAGGGACTATAGTATACGATATACAGCTGAGATGGACCCTTTGAACTTAGGGGGATATTTTATGTCTACTTCCTCGCGAGAGAAGAATCAGAAGGGACTTTAGTATGAGATATACAGCTGAGAGGGACTCTTCGAACTATTGCGGATATTTTGAGAGTACTTTGCCACGAGAAAGGAACCAGAAGGGACTATAGTATAAAATATACAGCTGAGAGGGACTCTTTGAACTATGGGGGATATTTTATGACTACTACCTCCCGAGATAGGAACCACAAGGGACTATAGTATAAGATATATAGCTGCGAGGGACTCTTTGAACTTTGGGAATATTTTATGATTACTACCTCGCGAGAGAGGAACCAGAAAGGATTATGTATAAGATATACAGCTGAGAGGACTATTTGAACTATGGGGGATATTTTATGACTACTACCTCGCAAGAGAGGAACCAGAAGGGACTATAGTATAAGCCATACGGCTGAGAGGGACTATTTGAAATGGGGAATACTTGTTTACTACTACCTCGCGAGAGAGGAACTAGAAGGGACTATAGTATAGGATACACAGCTGAGATGGTCTCTTTGAACTATGGGGGATATTTTATGACTACTACCTCGCGAGAGGAACCAGAAGCGACTATAGTATAACATATATAGCTGAGAGGAACTCTTTGAACTTTGGGGATATTTCATGACTACTACCTCACGAGAGAGGAACCAGAAGGGACTATAGTATATGATATACAGCTGAGAGGGACCCTTTGAACTATGGGGGATATTTTATGACTACTATCTCGGGAGAGAGGAACCACAAGCTACTATACTATAAGATATATAACTGAGAGGGTTCTTTGAACTATAGGGGATATTTTATGACTACTACCCCGTCAGAGAGGAACCTCAAGGGACTATGTTTTGGATGTATAGCTGAAAGGGATTATGCGCCATATGGGGGATATTTTGGGACTACTTTCCAACGAGAGTCGAACCACAAGGGACTATGGTATAAGGTTTATAGTTGAGAGAGACTCTGCGACCTATGGTAGATATTTTATAGCTACTACCAAACGAGAGAGAGAAACCACAAGGATCTATAGTATAGGATATATAGTTGAGAGGGACTCTGAGATCTATAAAGGATATTTTATAACTACTACCAATCGAGATACGAGCCACAAGCGACTATAGTATAGAATATATAGCAGAGAGGTACACTTTGAACTACGGCTATATTTCATGACTACTGCCTCGCGAGAGAGGAACGTGAAGGAACTATAGCAGAGGATATATATATATATATATATTTAAGAGGGACTCTTTGAACTATGGGGGATATTTTATGACTACTACCTCGCAAGAGGGGAACCAGAAGGGACTATAGCATACGATATACGGCTGAGAGGGACTCTTGGAACTATAGGGGATATTTTAGGACTACTTCCTCGCAAGAGAGGAAGCAGAAGGGACTTTAGTATAAGATGTATAGCTGAGAGGGATTCATTGAACTATGGGGGATATTTAATGACTACTACCTCGCAAGAGAGGAACCACAAGGGACTATACTATAACATATACAGCTGAGAAAGGCTCTTTGAACTATGGGGGATATTTCTTGACTACTACCTCGCGAGAGAAGAACCAGAAGGGACTATAGTATAAGGTATACAGCTGAGAGGGACTCTTTGAACTATGGGGGATATTTTATGACTACTACCGCGCACGAGAGGACCCAGAAGGGACTATAGTACAAGATATACAGCTAGCGAGGGACTCTTCGACCTATATGGGATATTTTTAGACTATTACCTTGCGAGAGAAGAACCAGAAGGGACTTTAGTATAGGATATACAGCTGAGAGGGACTCATTCAATTATGGGAGATATTTTATGAATACTACCTCGGGATGAAGGAACCACAAGGGTCCATAGTATAAGATATACAGCTGAGAGGATCTCTTGGAACTGTGGGGGATATTTTATGAATATTACCTCGCAAGAGAGGATTCAGAAGCGCTTATGGTATAAGATATACTGCTGAGAGGGACTCTTTGAACTATGGGAATATTTTATGACTACTACCTCGCAAGAGAGTAAACAGAGGGGACTTTAGTATAAGATATACAGCTGATAGGGACTCTTTGAACTATGCGAGATATTTTATGAATAGTACCTCGCGAGAGAGGAACCAGAAGGGAATTTAGTAAAATATATAGTGCTCAGAGGGTCTCTTTGAACTATGGAGGATATTTAATGAATACTACCTCGCAATAGAGGAATCAGAAGTGACTATAATATAAGATATACAGCTGAGAGGGACTCTTTGAACTATGGAAGATAGTTTATGTTTACTACCTCGCGAGAGAGGGACCAGAAGGACTATAGTATAAGATATAAAGCTGAGAGGGACTCTTAGAACTATGAGGGATATTTTATGACTACTATCTCGCGAGAGAGGATCCACAAGCTACTATACTATAAGATATACAGCTCAGAGGGACTCTTTGAACTATGTGGGATATTTTATGACTACTACCACGCAAGAGAGGAACAGGAAGAGACTATAGTAAGAGATATACTGCTGAGAGGGACTCTTTGATCTATGGGGGATATTTTATGCTACTACCTCGCCAGAGAAGAACCAGAAAGGCCTATAGTAGAAGAATTACAGCTGAGAGGTACTCTTTGAACTATGGAGGATATTTTATGAATACTACTTTGCGAGAGAGGAACCACAAGGTACTATAGTATGATATACAGCTGAGAGGGACTCTTTGAACTATGGGGGATATTTTATGACTACTACCTCGCAAGAGAGGTACCAGAAGAGACTATAGTATAAGATATATAGCTAAGAGGGACTCTTTGAACTATGAGGGATATTTTATAGCTACTACACCACGAGAGAGGAACCTAAAGGACTACAGTATAGGGTATATAGCTGAGAGGGACTCTAAGATCTATAATGGATATTTTTTAGCTACTACAAAACGAGTTACGAACCACAAGTGACTATAGTATAGGAAATATAGCTGAGAGCGACTCTGAGATCTATAAAGGATATTTTATAGCTACCACCAAACGAGAGAGAGAGAAACCACAAGGGACCATAGTATAGGATATATAGCTGAGAGAGACTCTGCGACCTATGATAGATATTTTATAGCTACTACAGAACGAGAGAAAGAGAGAGCGAGAGAGAAACGTCAAGGGACTGTAGTATAGGACATATAGTTGAGAGTGACTCTGAGATCTATGATAATTCTTTTATAGCTAACACCCCGAGAGAGAGAAACCACAAGGGACTATAGTATAGGATATATAGCTGAGAGAGACTCTGCGACCTATGATAGATATTTTATACCTACTACCAAACGAGAAAGAGAAACCACAAGGTACTGTAGTATAGGACATATAATTGAGAGAGACTCTGAGATCAATGGGAGATATTTTGTAGCTAACACCCCGAGAGAGAGAGAGAGAGAGAAACCACAGGGGACCATAGTATAGGATATATAGCTGAGAGAGACTCTGCAACCTATGATAGATATTTTATAGCTACTACTAAACGAGAGATAGAGAAACCACAAGGGACTGTAATATAGGACATTAGTTGAGAGAGACTCTGAGATCTATGGGAGATATTTTATAGCTAACACCCCGAGAGAGGGAAACCACAATGACCATAGTATAGTATATATATCTGAGAGAGACTCTGCGACCTGTGATAGATATTTTATAGCTACTACCAAAAAAGAGAGAGAAACCACAAGGGACTGTTGTATAAGACATATAGTTGAGAGAGACTCTGAGATCTATGGGAGATACTTTATAGCTAACACCCCGAGAGAGAAACCAAAAGGGACTATAGTATAGGATATATAGTTGAGAGACACTATGAGATTTATGGGAGATATTTTATACCTACTACCCCGAGAGAGAGAGAGAGAGAAACCACAAGGGACTGTAGTATACGATATATAGTTAAAAGAGACTCTGCGACCTATGGGAGATATTTCATAGCTACTACTCCAAGAGAGAGAGAGAGAGAGAGAGAGAGAAACCACATGGGACTATAGTATAGGACATATATTTGAGAGAGACTCTTCGACTTATGGGATATATTTCATAGCTACTACCAAAAGAGAGAGGAACCACTAGGGTTTATGGTATAGGATATATTGTTGAGAGTGACCCTTTGACCTATAGGAGATATTTCATGAGTACTTTGCCATGGGAAAGGAACCAGAAGGGACTATAGTAAAAGATATACAGCTGAGAGGCACTCTTTGAACTATGGGGGATATTTTATGACTACTACCTCGCGAGAGAGGAACCATAAGGGACTATAGTATAAGATATAAAGCTGAGAGGGACCTTATGAACTTTGGGGATATTTTATGACCACTACCTCGCGAGAGAGGAACCATAAGGGACTTTAGTATAAGATATATAGCTGAGAGGGACTCTTTGAACTTTGGGGATATTTTATGAGTACTACCTCACGAGAGGAACCAGAAGGGACTATAGTATTAGATATAAAGCTGAGAGGGACTCTTTGAACTATGGGGGATATTTAATGACTACTACCTCACGAGAGAGGAACCAGAAGGGACTATAGTATAAGATATAAAGCTGAGAGGAACTCTTTGAACTATGGGGGATATTTAATGACTACTACCTCACGAGAGATGAACTAGAAGGAACTATAGTATAAGATATAAAGCTGAGATGGAGTCTTTGAACTATGGGGGATATTTAATGACTACTACCTCACGAGAGAGGAACCAGAAGGGACTATAGTATAGGATAAACAGCTGAGATGGTCTCTTTGAACTATGGGGGATATTTTATGACTACTACCTCGCGAGAGGAACCAGAAGGGACTATAGTATAAGATATATAGCTGAGAGGAACACTTTGAACTTTGGGGATATTTCATGACTACTATCTCACGAGAGAGGAACCAGAAGGGACTATAGTATAAGATATACAGCTGAGAGCGACTCTTTGAACTATGGGGAATATTTAATGATTACTACCTCGCGTGAGAGGAACCACAAGGTACTATAGTATAGGATATACAGCTGAGAGGGTCTCTTTAAACTATGGGGGATATTTTATGACTACTACCGCGCAAGAGAGGAACCAGAAGGGACTATAGTACAAGATATACAGCTGAGAGGGACTCTTTGACATGCGGCGGGGGTATTTCTTGATTACTACCTCGCGAGAGAGGAACCTCAAGGGAGCACAGTATAGGATATACACCTGAGAGGGACTCTTTGAACTATGGAGGATATTTTATGAATACTACCTTGCCGTGAGGAAACAGAAGGGACTATAGTATAAGATATACAGCTGAGAGGGACTCTTTGAACTATGAGGGATGTTTTATGAGTACTACGTCGCGAGAAAGGAACCCGAGGCGACTTTAGTATTAGATATACAGCTGAGAGGGACTCTTTGAACTATGGGGGATATTTTATGATTACTACCTCGCAAGAGAGGAACCAGAAGGGACTATAGTAACAGATATACAGCTGAGATGAACTCTTTGAACTTAGGGGGATATTTTATGACTACTACCTCGCGAGAGAAAAACCAGAAGGGACCTTTGTATAAGATATACAGCTGAGAGGGACACTTCGTCCTATAGCGGATATTTTGTGAGTACTTTGCCACGAGAACGGAACCAGGAGGGACTATAGTATAAGATATATAGCTGAGGGGGACTCTTTGAACTATAGGGGATATTTTATGACTACTACCTCGCGAGAGAGGAACCAGTAGGGACTTTCGTATAAGATATATAGCTGAGAGGGGCTCTTTGAACTTTGGGGATATTTTTTGATTACTACCTCCCGAGATAGGAACCACAAGGGACTATAGTATAAGATATATAGCTGCGAGGGACTCTTTGAACTTTGGGGATATTTTACGAGTACTACCTCACGAGAGAGGAAACAGAAGGGACTATAGTATTAGATATAAAGCTGAGAGGGACTCTTTGAACTATGGGGGATATTTAATGACTTCTACCTCACGAGAGAGGAACCAGAAGGAACTATAGTATAAGATATAAAGCTGAGAGGGACTCTTTGAACTATGGGGGATATTTAATGACTTTTACCTCACGAGAGAGGAACCAGAAGGGACTATAGTATAGGTTATACAGCTGAAATGGTCTCTTTGAACTATGGGGATATTTTATGACTACTTCCTCGCGAGAGGAACCAAAAGGGTCCATAGTATAAGATATATAGCTGCGAGGGACTCTTTGAACTTCGGGGATATTTTATGATTACTACCTCGCGAGAGAAGAACCAGAATGGTCTATAGTATAAGATATACAGCTGAGATGGACTCTTTGAACTATGAAGGATATTTTATTACTACTACCTCGCAAGAGAGGAACCAGCAGGGACTATATTATACGATATACAGCTGAGAGGGACTCTTAGAACTATGGGGGATATTTTATTTCTATCTCGCGAGAGAGGAACCACAAGCTACTATACTATAAGATATACAGCTGAGAGGGACTCTTTGAACTATAGGGGATATTTTATGACTAGTAATTCGCAAAAGAGGAACAAGAAGAGACTTTAGCATAAAATATACAGCTGAGAGGGACTCTTTGAACTATGGTGGATATTTTATGCTACTACCTCGCGAGAGAGGACCAAGAAAGGACTATAGTAGAAGATATACAGCTGAGAGGGACTCTTTGAACTATGGGGGATGTTTTATGAATACTACTTCGCGAGAGAGGAACCACAAGGTACTATAGTATAAGATATACAGCTGAGAGGGACTCTTTGAACTATGGGGGATATTTTATGACTACTACCTCGCAAGAGAGGAACCAGAAGAGATTATAGTATACGATATACAGCTGAGAGCGACTCTGCGACCTATGAGAGATATTCTATAGCTACTACCCCACGAGAGAGGAAACTCAAGGGACTATAGTATAGGGTATACAGTTGAGAGAAACTCTGCGACATATGGGGGATATGTTACGACAACTTTCCTACGAGAAAGGAACCTCAAGGGACTATAGTATAAAGTATATAGTTGAGAGAAGCTCTGCGATAAATGGGGATATTTTTTTACTACTTTCCTACGAGAGAGGAAACTCAAAGTATTATAGTATAGGGTATATAGCTGAGAGGGACTCTGTGATCTATAAAGGATAATTTACAGCTACTACCAAACGAGATAAGAGCCACAAGGGAATATAGTATAGGGTATATAGCTGAAAGAGACTCTGCGACCTATGATAGATATTTTATAACTACTACCAAACGGGAGAGAGAAACCACAAGGGACTATAGTATAAGATATATAGCTGAGAGGGACTCTGAAATCTATAAAGGATATTTAATAGCTACTACAAAACGAGATACGAACCACAAGCGACTATAGTATACGATATATAGCTGAGAGGGACTGTGAGATCTATAAAGGATATTTTATAGCTACTACCAAACGAGAGAGAGAAACCACAAGGGACCATAGTATTGGATATATGGCTGAGAGGGACTTTATGATCTATAAAGGATACTTTATAGCTACTACCAAACGAGAGAGAGAAACCACAAGCGACTATAGTATAGGATATATAGCTGAGAAGGACTCTAAGCTCTATAATGGATATTTTATAGCTACTACAAAACGAGATACGAACCACAAGCGACTATAGTATAGGAAATATAGCTGAGAGGGACTCTGAGATCTATAAAGGATATTTAATAGCTACTACCAAACGAGAGAGAGAAACTACAAGGGACCATAGTATAGGATATATACCTGACAGAGACTCTGCGACCTATGATAGATATTTTATAGCTACTACCAAACGAGACAAACCACAAGGGACTATAGTATAAGATATACAGCTGAGATGGACTCTGAGATCTATAAAGGATGTTTTATAGCTACTACCAAACGAGATACGAACCACAAGCGACTATAGTATAGGTTATATAGCTGAGACGGACTCTGAGATCTATAAAGGATATTTTATATCGTACTACCAAACGAGAGAGAAACCACAAGGGACCATAGTATAGGACATATAGTTGAGAGAGACTCTGAGATCTATGGGAGATATTTCATAGCTACTACTCCGAGTGAGAGAAACCACAAGGGACCATAGTATAGGATATATAGGTGAGAGAGACTCTGCGACCTATAATAGATATTTTATAGCGTAGTACCAAACGAGAGAGAAACCACAAGGGACAATAGTATAGGACATATAGTTGAGAGAGCATCTGAGATCAATGGGAGATATTTTATAGCTAATACCCCGAGAGAAAGAAACCAAGAGGGATTATAGTATAGGAAATATAGTTGAGAGAGACTCTGAGATTTATGGGAGATATTTTATACTTACTACCCCCAGAGACAGAGAAACCACAAGGGACTGTAGTATACGATATAAAGTTAAAAGAGACTTTGCGACCTATGGGAGATATTTCATAGCTAATACTCCCAGAGAGAGAAACCACAAGGGACTATACTATAGGACATATAGTTGAGAAAGACTCTGATATCTATGAGAGATATTTATAGCTACTACAAAACGAGAGAGAGGAACCACAAGAGACTATAGTATAGGACATATTGTTGAGAGAGACTCTGAGACTTAAGGGAGACATTTTATAGCTACTACCCCGAGAGAGAGAAACCACAGGTGCCTATAGTATAGGATATATAGTTGACAGTGACCATGCGACCAATGGGGAATATTTTATGGCTACTACCCCGACAGAGAGGAACATCAAGGGACTATGTTTTGGATATATACCTGAAAAGGATTATGCGACGTATGGGGGATATTTTGGGACTACTTTCCAACGAGAGTCGAAGCACAAGGGACTATGGTATAAGGTTTATAGTTGAGAGAGACTCTGCAACCTATGGGAGATATTTTATAGCTACTACCAAACGAGAGAGAGTAACCACAAGGATCTATAGTATAGGATATATAGCTGAGAGGGACTCTGAGATCTATAAAGGATATTTTATAGCTACTACCAATCGAGATACGAACCACAAGCCACTATAGTATAGAATATATAGCAGAGAGGGACTCTTTGAACTATGGGGAATATTTTATGACTACTTTCTCGCAAGAGAAGAACCAGATGGGATTTTAGTATAAGATATACAGCTGAGAGGGACTCTTTAAACTATGGGGTATATTTCTTGACTACTGCCTCGCGAGAGGGGAACGTGAAGGAACTATAGTAAAGGATATATATATATATATATATATATATATATATATATATATATATATATTTGAGAGGGACTCTTTGAACTATGGGGGATATTTTATGACTACTACCTCGCAAGAGAGGAACCAGAAGGGACTATAGCATACGATATACAGCTGAGAGGGACTCTTGGAACTATGGGGGATATTTTAGGACTACTTCCTCGCAAGAGAGGAAGCAGAAGGGACTATAGTATAAGATATGCTGCTGAGAGGGACTCTTTGAACTAGGGCGGATATTTCTTTCCTACAACCTCGCGAGAGAGGAATCACAAGGAACCCTAGCATAGGACATGTAGCTGAGAGGGACTCTTTGAACTATGGGGGATATTTTATGACTACTACCTCAAACGAGAGGACCCAGAAGGGACTATAGTATAAGATATACAGTTGAGAGGGTCTCTTTGAATTATGGGGGATATTTTGTGATTACTACATCGCGAGAGAGGAACCAGAAGGGACTTTAGTATAACATATACAGCTGAGAAGGGCTCTTTGAACTATGGGGGATATTTCTTGATTACTACCTCGCGAGAGAAGCACCAGTAGGGACTATAGTATAAAATATACGGCTGGGAGGGGCTCTTTGAAGTATGGGGGATATTTTATGACCTCTACCTCGCGAGAGAGGACCCAAAAGGGACTATTGTATAAGATATACAGCTGAGAGGGACTCTTTGAACTATGGGGAGTATTTTATGACTACTACCTCGAAATAGAGGAATCATAAGGGATTTAGTATAAGATATACAGCTGAGAGGGACTCTTTGAACTATGGGGGATATTTTATGACTACTATCGCGCAAGAGAGTAACCAGAAGGGACTATAGTACAAGATATACAGCTGAGAGGGACTCTTTGAAATATGGGGGGGGTATTTCTTGACTACTACCTCGCGAGAGATGAACCACAAGGGACTATAGTATAAGCTATACAGCTGAGAGGGACTCTTTGAGCTATGGGGGATATTTCGTAACTACTACCTCGCGAGAGAAGAACCAGAAGGGACTTTAGTATAGGATATACAGCTGAATGGGACTCTTTGAACTATGGGGGATATTTTATGACTACTACCTCGAAATAGAGGAACCATTAGGGACTTTAGTATAAGATATACAGCTGAGAGGGACTATTTGAACTATGGGGGATATTGTATGACTACTACCTCGCGAGAGTGGAACCAGAAGGGTCTATAGTATACGATATACTCCTGAGAGCGATTCTTTGAACTATTGGGGATATTTTATGACTACTACCTCGCGAGAGAGGAAGCACAAGGTACTATATTATAAGATTAACAGCTGAGACGGAGTCTTTGAACTATGGGGATATTTTAGGACTACTATTTCGCAAGAGAGGAACCAGAAGGGACTATAGTATAAGATATACAGCTGAGAGGGACTCTTTGAACTAAGGGCGATGTTTCTTGACTACTACCTCGCGAGAGAATAACCACAAGGGACCATAGTGTAGCATATATAGCTGAGAGGGACTTTTTGAACTATGGGGATATTTTAGGACCACTTCCTCGCAAGAGAGGAAGCAGAAGGGACTATAGTATAAGATTTACAGTTGAGAGGGCCTCTTCGAATTATGGGGAATATTTTAGGATTACTACCTCGCGAGAGAAGAACCAGAAGGGACTTTAGTATAAGATATATAGCTGAGAGGGACTCTTCGACCTATAGGGGATATTTCATGACTACTCTGCAACGAGAGAGGAACCAGAAGGGACTAAAGTATAAAATATACAGCTGAGAGGGACTCTTTGAACTATGGGGGATATTTCAAGACTACTACCTCGCGAGAGAAACCAGAAGAGGCTTAAGTATAAGATATACACCTGAGAGGGACTGTTTGAACTATGGGGGATATTTTATGACTACTACCTCGCGAGAGAGGAACCAGAAAGTTCTACAGTATAAGATATACAGCTGAGAGCGATTCTTTGAACTATGGGGAATATTTTATGACTACTACCTCGCGAGAGAGGAACCACAAGGCACTATAGTATAAGATATACAGCTGAGAGGGACTCTTTGAACTCTGGGGGATATTTTATGACTACTACCTCGGAAGAGAAGAACTAGAAGGGACTATAGTATAAGTTAACAGTGAGAGGGACTCTTTGAACTTTGGGGGATATTTTATGACTACTACCTCGCGAGAGAGGAACCAGAAGGAAATAAAGTATAAGATATACAGCTGAGAGCGATTCTTTGAACTATGGGGGATATTTTATGATTACTACCTCGAAATAGAGGGACCATAACGGATTTTAGTATAAGATATACATCTGAGAGGGACTATTTGAACTATGGGGGATATTGTATGACTACTATGTCGCGAGAGAGGAACCAGAAGGGACTATAGTATAAGATATACAGCTGAGAGCGATTGTTTGAACTATGGGGGATATTTTAGGACTACTATTTTGCAAGAGAGGAATCAGAAGGGACTATAGTATAAGCTATACAGCTGAGAGGGACTCTTTGAACTATGGGCGATGTTTCTTGACTACTACCTCGCGAGAGAGTAACCACAAGGGACCATAGTGTAGGATATATAGCTGAGAGGGACTCTTTGAACTATGGGGGATATTTTATTACTACTACTGCCTCGCAAAAGAGCAACCAGAAGGGACTATAGTATAAGATATACAGCTGAGAGGGACTCTTAGAACTATTGGGGATATTTTATGACTACTATCTCACAAGAGAGGTACCAGAAGGGACTTTAGTATAAGATATACAGCTGAGAGGGACTGTTCGACCTATAGGGGAAACGTTCTGACTACTACCTCGCGAGAGAGGAACCAGAAGGGATTATAGTACAAGATATATAGCTGAGAGGGACTCTTTGATCTATGGGGGATATTTTATGACTACTTCCTCGCAATAGAGGAAGCAGAAGGGACTATACTATAAGATATACAGCTGAAATGGACTCTTCGACCTATATGGGATATTTCTTGACTACTACCTCGCGAGAGAAGAACCAGAAGGGTCTTTAGTATACGATATACAGCTGAATGGGACTCTTTGAACTATGGGGGATATTTTATGATTACTACTTCGCGAGAGAGGAACCACAAGGGACTATAGTATAAAATATACAGCTGTGAGGAACTCTTTGAACAATGGGGGATATTTTATGAATACTACCTCAGTAGAAAGAACCAGAAGGGACTATAGTATAGGTTGTATAGCTGAGGGGAACTCTGCTATCTATTCCGGATATTGTATAGCTACTACCCCAGGAGAGAGGAAGCACTAGTGACTATAGTATAGGTTATATAGTTGAGAGACTAGGCGACTTATGGCGTATATTTTGTTACTACTACCTCACGAGAGAGAAACCACAAAGGAGTATAGTATAGGATATATAGTTGAAAGAGTCTCTGCGCCATATGGGGTATAATTTATGACTTGTACTTCAGGATACAGGACCCACAAGGGACTATAGTATAGGGTGTATAGCTGAGAGGAACTCTGCTATCTATGGGGGATATTTTATGGCTACTACCTCAGGAGAGAGAAACCAAAAGGACTATAGTATAGGATATATAGTTGAGATAGTCTCTGCGACCTATTGGGGGATATTGTATGACTTGTAGTTCACGATACAGTACCAACAAGGGAGGATAGTATAGGGTATATGGTTGAGAGTGTCTCTGCGATCTATGAGGGATATTTTATGGCTACTACCCCAGCAGATAGAAACCACATTGACTATAGTATAGGAGATATATTTGAGAGAGTCTCTGAGACCTTTGGGGGATAATTTATGACTACTATTTCACGAGAGAGGAACCTCAAGGAACTATAGTATATATAGTAGACAGATAATCTGCAAAATATGGGGGATATTATATGGCTACTACCTCAGGAGAGAGCTACCGCTAGGAAATATAGTGCAGGATATATAGTTGACAGAGACTATGCCATATATGAAGAATATTTATGATTATTACCTCACGAGAGGTGAACCAGAAGGGACTACAGTAAAGGTTATATAGTTGAAAAAGACTCTGCCATATATGGGGGATTTTATGAGTACTACCTCAGGAGAGACGTACCAGAAGCGACTATAGTATAGGTTATATAGTTGATAGAGATTCTGCGACCTATGGGAGATATTTTAGGACTATTACCTCACGACAGGTGAACCACAAGGGACTACAGTATAGGTTATATAGTTGAGAGAGACCATCCGAAATATGGAGGATATTTTATGGATACTACCTCAGGAGAGTGGAACCAAAAGGGGCTATTGTATAGAGAATATAGCTGAGAGGAAGTCTGCTACCTATGCGGGATAATTTATAGCTACTACCCCATGAGAGAGGAATCAAAAGGCACTATAATATAGGTTATACATTTGACAGAGACTATGCCACATATGGGGAATATTTTATGACTACTTTCACACGAGGGAGGAACCACAAGGGACTTTAGAATCGTATATATAATTGAGAGAGACGCTGCGATCTATGGGTAATATTTTATGACTGCTTTCCTACGAGAGAGAAACCACATTCGATTATAGTATAGGATATATGGTTGAGAGAGACTCTGCGGCCAATGGGGGATATTTTAGGGCTACTACCTCACGAGAGAATAACCATAAGGGACTATAGCATAGGACATATAATTGAGAGAGACGCTGCGACCTATGGGGGACATTTTATGACTACTACTTCACGAGAGAGGAACCTCAAGCGATTATAGTATAGGATATATAGCATAGCTGAGACGCACTCTGTGACGTATGGGGGATATTTTATGACTACTCTCCCACCAGAAAGAAACCACAAGATAATTTAGTAAGGGACACATAGCTGAGAGTGTCTCTGCGACATATGTGGGTTATTTTTGAATACTTTCCTACGAGAGAGGAACTTCAAAGGACTATAGTATCGGGTATATAGCTGATAGGAACTGTGCTATTAATACGGGATATTTTATGACTACTACTCCACGAGAGAGATACCACAAGGGACTATAGTATTGAGTATATAGTAGAGAGAAACCCTGCGACATATGGGGGATATTTTTTGAAACGTTTTCAACGAGAGAGTAAACACAAGGGACTATAGTATTGAGTATATAGTAGAGAGAAACTCTGCGACATATGGGGGATATTTTTGACTATTTTTCAACGAGACAGTAAACACAAGGGACTATAGTATTGAGTATATAGTAGAGAGAAACTCTGCGACATATGGGGGACATTTTCGGAATAGTTTTCAACGAGACAGTAAACACAAGGGACTATAGTATTGAGTATATAGTAGAGAGAAACTCTGCGACATATGGGGGACATTTTCGGAATAGTTTTCAACGAGAGAGTATACACAAGGGACTATAGTATTGAGTATATAGTGGAGAGAAACTCTCCGACATATGGGGGATATTTTTTACTACTTTTCAACGAGAGAGGAACCTCAAAAGACTATAGTATTGAGTATATAGTGTGGAGAAACTCTGCGACATATGGGGGATATTTTTTGACTACTTTTCAACGCGAGAGTAAACACAAGGGACTATAGTATTGAGTATATAGTGGAGAGAAACTCTGCGACATTGGGGGATATTTTTTGACTACTTTTCAACGAGAGAGTAAACACAAGGGACTATAGTATTGAGTATATAGTGGAGAGAAACTCTGCGACATTGGGGGATATTTTTGACTACGTTTCAACGAGAGAGTAAACACAAGGGACTATAGTATTGAGTATATAGTGGAGAGAAACTCTGCGACATATGGGGGATATTTTTTGACTACTTTTCAAAGACAGAAAAACCACAACGGACTATAGTATTGTGAATATAGTGGATGGACAATCTGCGACATATGGGGGATATTTTTTGACTACTTTCCTACGAGAGAGGAACCTCAAAGGATTATAGTATAGAGTATATAGTGGAGAGAAACTCTGCGACATATGGGGGATATTTCTTGACTACTTTCCGACCAGAGAGGAACCTCAAAGGACTGTAGTATTAAGTATATAGTGTAGAGAAACTCTGCGACATTGGGGGATATTGTCTGACTACTTTCCTACGAGAGAGGAACCTCAAAGGACTATAGTATTGAGTATATAGCTGACAGGGACTCTGCGAAATATGCGGGATATTTTATGGCGACTATCCCAAGAGAGAGGAACCACAAGAGACACTGAATAGAATATATAGCTGACAGGGACTCTGCGAAATATGCGGGATATTTTATGGCGACTATCCCAAGAGAGAGGAACCACAAGAGACACTGAATAGAATATATAGCTGACAGGGACTCTGCGAAATATGCGGGATATTTTATGGCGACTATCCCACGAGAGAGGAACCACAAGAGACACTGAATAGAATATATAGCTGACAGGGACTCTGCGAAATATGCGGGATATTTTATGGCGACTATCCCAAGAGAGAGGAACCACAAGAGACACTGAATAGAATATATAGCTGACAGTGACTCTGCGAAATATGCGGGATATTTTATGGCGACTATCCCACGAGAGAGGAACCACAAGAGACACTGAATAGAATATATAGCTGAAAAAGTTCTCTGCGAACAATGGGGATATTTTATGACTACTACCTCACGAGAGAGGAACCACAAGCGACTATAGTATAGGATATATAGTTGAGAGAGACTCTGCGATCTATGGAGAATATTTATGGTTACGACCCCACGAGAGAGGAACTAAGAGGGATTATAGTATAAGATATATAGTTGTGAGAAACTCTTCGACCTATGGGGGATATTCTATGGCTACTACCTCACGAGAGAAGAACCACAAGTGACTATAGTATAGGATATATACTTTAAAAAGTTCTCTGCTAACAATGGGGTATTTTATGACTACTATCTCAGGAGAGAGGAATCACAATGGACTATAGTATAGGATATATAATTGAGAGGGAATCTGCGGAATATGGTGGATATTTTATGATTAATTTTACTACGAGAGGGAAACCACAAGGGACTATAGTATGTGATGTATAGTTAAGAGCGACTCTAGGACCTATGGGGGATACTTTATGACTACCTTCCCACGAGAGAGGAAACACAAGGGCTATATTATAGGGTATATCGTTGAGAGGGAGTCTGCGACATATGGGGGATATCTTCCCATGAAAGAGAAACCTCATACGACTATGGTATAGGATATATAGTAGAGAGGGGGTTATGATTCCTATGGGAGATATTCTATGACTGTTTTCCCAAAGGAGAGGAATCACAAGGCTTTATAGTATAGGGTGTATAGCTGAGAGAGTCTCTGCAACATGTGTGGGGTATTTTACCATGGACTATAGTATAGAGTATAATGTGTAGAGGGACTCTGCTACCTATAGGGGATATTTTATGGCTACTACCCCACGTGAGAGGAACCTCAAGATACTATAGTATAGAGCAAATAGCTGAGAGATACTATCAGAACTATAGAGGATATTCATGAGTACTTTCCCAAGAGAGAGGAACCACAAGGGATTATAGTTTAGGGTATATAGCTGAGAGGGATTCTACGACCTATGGGGAATATTTTATGAATTCTACCTCGCGAGAGAGGATACACAAGGGACCATAGTTTCCGGTATATAGTTGAGAGGGACTCTCCGAACTATGGGGGATATTTTCTAACTACTACCTCGCGAGAGAGAAACCAGAAGCGACTATAGTGTAAGATATATAGCTGAGAGGGACTCTTTGACCTATAGGGGATATTTTATGACTACTACCTCGCGACACAGGAACCATAAGGGACTACAGTATAAGATATATAGCTGAGAGGGACTCTTTGAACTATGGGGGATTTTTATGGTTACTACCACGCGAGAGAGGAACCATAAGGGACTTTAGTATTATATATATATATATATATCTGGGAGGGACTCTTTGACCTATAGAGGATGTTTTATGAGTACTTCGCAACGAGAGAGGAACCAGCAGGAACTATAGTATAAAATATACAGCTGAGAGGGACTCTTTGAACTATGGGGTATATTTTATGACTACTACCTCGCGACAGAGGAAACATAAGGGACTATAGTATAAGATATGTAGCTGAGAGAGCCTCTTTGTATTATGGGGGATTTTTATGGTCACTACCACGCGAGAGAAGAACCATAAGGGACTTAAGTATAATATATAGCTGAGAGGGACTCTTGAACCTATAGAGGATATTTCATGAGTACTTCGCAACGAGAGAGGAACCAGAAGGGACTATAGTATAAAATATACCGCTGAGAGGGGCTCTTTGAACTCTGGGGGATATTTTATGACTACTACCTCGGAAGAGAAGAACTAGAAGGGACTATAGTATAAGTTAACAGTGAGAGGGACTCTTTGAACTTTGGGGGATATTTTATGACTACTACCTCGCGAGAGAGGAACCAGAAGGAAATAAAGTATAAGATATACAGCTGAGAGCGATTCTTTGAACTATGGGGGATATTTTATGATTACTACCTCGAAATAGAGGGACCATAACGGATTTTAGTATAAGATATACATTTGAGAGGGACTATTTGAACTATGGGGGATATTGTATGACTACTATGTCGCGAGAGAGGAACCAGAAGGGACTATAGTATAAGATATACAGCTGAGAGCGATTGTTTGAACTATGGGGGATATTTTAGGACTACTATTTTGCAAGAGAGGAATCAGAAGGGACTATAGTATAAGCTATACAGCTGAGAGGGACTCTTTGAACTATGGGCGATGTTTCTTGACTACTACCTCGCGAGAGAGTAACCACAAGGGACCATAGTGTAGGATATATAGCTGAGAGGGACTCTTTGAACTATGGGGGATATTTTATTACTACTACTGCCTCGCAAAAGAGCAACCAGAAGGGACTATAGTATAAGATATACAGCTGAGAGGGACTCTTAGAACTATTGGGGATATTTTATGACTACTATCTCACAAGAGAGGTACCAGAAGGGACTTTAGTATAAGATATACAGCTGAGAGGGACTGTTCGACCTATAGGGGAAACGTTCTGACTACTACCTCGCGAGAGAGGAACCAGAAGGGATTATAGTACAAGATATATAGCTGAGAGGGACTCTTTGATCTATGGGGGATATTTTATGACTACTTCCTCGCAATAGAGGAAGCAGAAGGGACTATACTATAAGATATACAGCTGAAATGGACTCTTCGACCTATATGGGATATTTCTTGACTACTACCTCGCGAGAGAAGAACCAGAAGGGTCTTTAGTATACGATATACAGCTGAATGGGACTCTTTGAACTATGGGGGATATTTTATGATTACTACTTCGCGAGAGAGGAACCACAAGGGACTATAGTATAAAATATACAGCTGTGAGGAACTCTTTGAACAATGGGGGATATTTTATGAATACTACCTCAGTAGAAAGGAACCAGAAGGGACTATAGTATAGGTTGTATAGCTGAGGGGAACTCTGCTATCTATTCCGGATATTGTATAGCTACTACCCCAGGAGAGAGGAAGCACTAGTGACTATAGTATAGGTTATATAGTTGAGAGACTAGGCGACTTATAGCGTATATTTTGTTACTACTACCTCACGAGAGAGAAACCACAAAGAAGTATAGTATAGGATATATAGTTGAAAGAGTCTCTGCGCCATATGGGGTATAATTTATGACTTGTACTTCAGGATACAGGACCCACAAGGGACTATAGTATAGGGTGTATAGCTGAGAGGAACTCTGCTATCTATGGGGGATATTTTATGGCTACTACCTCAGGAGAGAGAAACCAAAAGGACTATAGTATAGGATATATAGTTGAGATAGTCTCTGCGACCTATTGGGGGATATTGTATGACTTGTAGTTCATGATACAGTACCAACAAGGGAGGATAGTATAGGGTATATGGTTGAGAGTGTCTCTGCGATCTATGAGGGATATTTTATGGCTACTACCCCAGCAGATAGAAACCACATTGACTATAGTATAGGAGATATATTTGAGAGAGTCTCTGAGACCTTTGGGGGATAATTTATGACTACTATTTCACGAGAGAGGAACCTCAAGGAACTATAGTATATATAGTAGACAGATAATCTGCAAAATATGGGGGATATTATATGGCTACTACCTCAGGAGAGAGCTACCGCTAGGAAATATAGTGCAGGATATATAGTTGACAGAGACTATGCCATATATGAAGAATATTTATGATTATTACCTCACGAGAGGTGAACCAGAAGGGACTACAGTAAAGGTTATATAGTTGAAAAAGACTCTGCCATATATGGGGGATTTTATGAGTACTACCTCAGGAGAGACGTACCAGAAGCGACTATAGTATAGGTTATATAGTTGATAGAGATTCTGCGACCTATGGGAGATATTTTAGGACTATTACCTCACGACAGGTGAACCACAAGGGACTACAGTATAGGTTATATAGTTGAGAGAGACCATCCGAAATATGGATGATATTTTATGGATACTACCTCAGGAGAGTGGAACCAAAAGGGGCTATTGTATAGAGAATATAGCTGAGAGGAAGTCTGCTACCTATGCGGGATAATTTATAGCTACTACCCCATGAGAGAGGAATCAAAAGGCACTATAATATAGGTTATACATTTGACAGAGACTATGCCACATATGGGGAATATTTTATGACTACTTTCACACGAGGGAGGAACCACAAGGGACTTTAGAATCGTATATATAATTGAGAGAGACGCTGCGATCTATGGGTGATATTTTATGACTCCTTTCCTACGAGAGAGAAACCACATTCGATTATAGTATAGGATATATGGTTGAGAGAGACTCTGCGGCCAATGGGGGATATTTTAGGGCTACTACCTCACGAGAGAATAACCATAAGGGACTATAGCATAGGACATATAATTGAGAGAGACGCTGCGACCTATGGGGGACATTTTATGACTACTACTTCACGAGAGAGGAACCTCAAGCGATTATAGTATAGGATATATAGCATAGCTGAGACGCACTCTGTGACGTATGGGGGATATTTTATGACTACTCTCCCACCAGAAAGAAACCACAAGATAATTTAGTAAGGGACACATAGCTGAGAGTGTCTCTGCGACATATGTGGGTTATTTTTGAATACTTTCCTACGAGAGAGGAACTTCAAAGGACTATAGTATCGGGTATATAGCTGATAGGAACTGTGCTATTAATACGGGATATTTTATGACTACTACTCCACGAGAGAGATACCACAAGGGACTATAGTATTGAGTATATAGTAGAGAGAAACCCTGCGACATATGGGGGATATTTTTTGAAACGTTTTCAACGAGAGAGTAAACACAAGGGACTATAGTATTGAGTATATAGTAGAGAGAAACTCTGCGACATATGGGGGATATTTTTGACTATTTTTCAACGAGACAGTAAACACAAGGGACTATAGTATTGAGTATATAGTAGAGAGAAACTCTGCGACATATGGGGGACATTTTCGGAATAGTTTTCAACGAGACAGTAAACACAAGGGACTATAGTATTGAGTATATAGTAGAGAGAAACTCTGCGACATATGGGGGACATTTTCGGAATAGTTTTCAACGAGAGAGTATACACAAGGGACTATAGTATTGAGTATATAGTGGAGAGAAACTCTCCGACATATGGGGGATATTTTTTACTACTTTTCAACGAGAGAGGAACCTCAAAAGACTATAGTATTGAGTATATAGTGTGGAGAAACTCTGCGACATATGGGGGATATTTTTTGACTACTTTTCAACGCGAGAGTAAACACAAGGGACTATAGTATTGAGTATATAGTGGAGAGAAACTCTGCGACATTGGGGGATATTTTTTGACTACTTTTCAACGAGAGAGTAAACACAAGGGACTATAGTATTGAGTATATAGTGGAGAGAAACTCTGCGACATTGGGGGATATTTTTGACTACGTTTCAACGAGAGAGTAAACACAAGGGACTATAGTATTGAGTATATAGTGGAGAGAAACTCTGCGACATATGGGGGATATTTTTTGACTACTTTTCAAAGACAGAAAAACCACAACGGACTATAGTATTGTGAATATAGTGGATGGACAATCTGCGACATATGGGGGATATTTTTTGACTACTTTCCTACGAGAGAGGAACCTCAAAGGATTATAGTATAGAGTATATAGTGGAGAGAAACTCTGCGACATATGGGGGATATTTCTTGACTACTTTCCGACCAGAGAGGAACCTCAAAGGACTGTAGTATTAAGTATATAGTGTAGAGAAACTCTGCGACATTGGGGGATATTTTCTGACTACTTTCCTACGAGAGAGGAACCTCAAAGGACTATAGTATTGAGTATATAGCTGACAGGGACTCTGCGAAATATGCGGGATATTTTATGGCGACTATCCCAAGAGAGAGGAACCACAAGAGACACTGAATAGAATATATAGCTGACAGGGACTCTGCGAAATATGCGGGATATTTTATGGCGACTATCCCAAGAGAGAGGAACCACAAGAGACACTGAATAGAATATATAGCTGACAGGGACTCTGCGAAATATGCGGGATATTTTATGGCGACTATCCCACGAGAGAGGAACCACAAGAGACACTGAATAGAATATATAGCTGACAGGGACTCTGCGAAATATGCGGGATATTTTATGGCGACTATCCCAAGAGAGAGGAACCACAAGAGACACTGAATAGAATGTATAGCTGACAGGGACTCTGCGAAATATGCGGGATATTTTATGGCGACTATCCCACGAGAGAGGAACCACAAGAGACACTGAATAGAATATATAGCTGAAAAAGTTCTCTGCGAACAATGGGGATATTTTATGACTACTACCTCACGAGAGAGGAACCACAAGCGACTATAGTATAGGATATATAGTTGAGAGAGACTCTGCGATCTATGGAGAATATTTATGGTTACGACCCCACGAGAGAGGAACTAAGAGGGATTATAGTATAAGATATATAGTTGTGAGAAACTCTTCGACCTATGGGGGACATTCTATGGCTACTACCTCACGAGAGAAGAACCACAAGTGACTATAGTATAGGATATATACTTTAAAAAGTTCTCTGCTAACAATGGGGATATTTTATGACTACTATCTCAGGAGAGAGGAATCACAATGGACTATAGTATAGGATATATAATTGAGAGGGAATCTGCGGAATATGGTGGATATTTTATGATTAATTTTACTACGAGAGGGAAACCACAAGGGACTATAGTATGTGATGTATAGTTAAGAGCGACTCTAGGACCTATGGGGGATACTTTATGACTACCTTCCCACGAGAGAGGAAACACAAGGGCTATATTATAGGGTATATCGTTGAGAGGGAGTCTGCGACATATGGGGGATATCTTCCCATGAAAGAGAAACCTCATACGACTATGGTATAGGATATATAGTAGAAAGGGGGTTATGATTCCTATGGGAGATATTCTATGACTGTTTTCCCAAAGGAGAGGAATCACAAGGCTTTATAGTATAGGGTGTATAGCTGAGAGAGTCTCTGCAACATGTGTGGGGTATTTTACCATGGACTATAGTATAGAGTATAATGTGTAGAGGGACTCTGCTACCTATAGGGGATATTTTATGGCTACTACCCCACGTGAGAGGAACCTCAAGATACTATAGTATAGAGCAAATAGCTGAGAGATACTATCAGAACTATAGAGGATATTCATGAGTACTTTCCCAAGAGAGAGGAACCACAAGGGATTATAGTTTAGGGTATATAGCTGAGAGGGATTCTACGACCTATGGGGAATATTTTATGAATTCTACCTCGCGAGAGAGGATACACAAGGGACCATAGTTTCCGGTATATAGTTGAGAGGGACTCTCCGAACTATGGGGGATATTTTCTAACTACTACCTCGCGAGAGAGAAACCAGAAGCGACTATAGTGTAAGATATATAGCTGAGAGGGACTCTTTGACCTATAGGGGATATTTTATGACTACTACCTCGCGACACAGGAACCATAAGGGACTACAGTATAAGATATATAGCTGAGAGGGACTCTTTGAACTATGGGGGATTTTTATGGTTACTACCACGCGAGAGAGGAACCATAAGGGACTTTAGTATTATATATATATATATATATATATATATATATATATATATATATATCTGGGAGGGACTCTTTGACCTATAGAGGATGTTTTATGAGTACTTCGCAACGAGAGAGGAACCAGCAGGAACTATAGTATAAAATATACAGCTGAGAGGGACTCTTTGAACTATGGGGTATATTTTATGACTACTACCTCGCGACAGAGGAAACATAAGGGACTATAGTATAAGATATGTAGCTGAGAGAGACTCTTTGTATTATGGGGGATTTTTATGGTCACTACCACGCGAGAGAAGAACCATAAGGGACTTAAGTATAATATATAGCTGAGAGGGACTCTTGAACCTATAGAGGATATTTCATGAGTACTTCGCAACGAGAGAGGAACCAGAAGGGACTATAGTATAAAATATACCGCTGAGAGGGACTCTTTGAACTATGGGGGATATTTTATGACTACTACCTCGCAAGAGAGGAACCAGAAGGGACTATAGTACAAGATATACAGCTGAGAGGGACTCTTTGAAATTTGGGGGGGGGTATTTCTTGACTACTACCTCGCGAGAGAGGAACCACAAGGGACTATAGTATAAGATATACAGCTGAGAAGGACTCTTCGACCTATATGGGATATTTCTTGACTATTACCTCGCGAGAGAAGAACCAGAAAGGACTTTAGTATAGGATATACAGCTGAATGGGACTCTTTGAACCATGGGGGATGTTTTATGATTACTACCTCGAAATAGAGGAACCAGAAGGGACTTTAGTATAAGATATACACCTGAGAGCGATTCTTTGAACCATTGGGGATATTTTATGACTACTACCTCGCGAGAGAGGAAGCACAAGGTACTATATTATAAGATTAACAGCTGAGACGGAGTCTTTGAACTATGGGAATATTTTAGGACTACTATTTCGCAAGAGAGGAACCAGAAAGGACTATAGTATAAGATATACAGCTGAGAGGGACGCTTTGAACTATGGGGGATTTTTATGGTTACTACCACGCGAGAGAGGAACCATAAGGGACTATATATATATATATATATATATATATAGCTGTGAGGGACTCTTGGACCTATAGAGGATGTTTTATGAGTACTTCGCAACGAGAGAGGAACCAGCAGGGACTATAGTATAAAATATACAGCTGAGAGGGACTCTTTGAACTATGGGGTATATTTTATGACTACCACCTCGCGAGAGAGATGAACCATGAGTTACTTTAGTATAGGATATATAGCTGAGATGGACTCTTCCACCTATAGGGGATATTTTATGACTACTACCTCGCGACAGAGGAAACATAAGGGACTTTAGTATAATATATATAGCTGAGAGGGACTCTTGGACCTATAGAGGATATTTCATGAGTACTTGCAACAAGAGAGGAACCAGAGGGGCCTATAGTATAAAATATACCGCTGAGAGGGACTCTTTGAACTATGGGGGATATTCTATGACTACTACCTCGCAAGAGAGGAACCAGAAGGGACAGTATACGATATACAGCTGAGAGGGACTCTTTGAACTATGGGGGATATTTTAGGACTACTACCTTGCAAGAGAGGAACCAGAAGGGAATATAGGATACGATATACAGCTGAGGGGGACTCTTTGATCTATGGGGGATATTTTAGGACTAATACCTCACAACAGAAGAACCAGAAGGGACTATAGTATAAGACATACAGCTGAGAGGGACTCTTTGAACTTTGGGGGGATATTTCTTTATTACTACCTCGCGAGAGAGGAACCACAAGGGACCATAGTATAGGGTATATAGCTGAGAGGGATTCTTTGAACTATGGGGGATATTTTACGACTACTACCTCACAAGAGAGGAACCAGAAGGGAATATAGTATACAATATATAGCTGAGAGGGACTCTTTGATCTATGGGGGATATTTTAGGACTAATACCTCACAACAGAGGAACCAGAAGCGACTTTACTATAAGATATACAGCTGAGAGGGACTCTTTGAACTATGTGGGATATTTTTGTCTACTACCTCGCGAGGAAGGAACCACAAGGGACCATAGTATAGGATATATAGCTGAGAGGGACTCTTTGAACTATGGGTGATATTTTATGACTACTACCTCGCGAGAGGGAAACCAGAAGGGACTATAGTATAAGATATATAGCTGAGAGGGACTCTTCGACCTATAGGGGATATTTTATGACTACTACCTCGCGACAGAGGAACCATAAGGGACTATAGTATAAGATATATAGCTGAGAGCGACTCTTTGAACTATTGGGGATATTTTATGGTTACTACCTCGCGAGAGAGGAAACATAAGGGACTTTCGTATAAGATATACAGCTGAGAGGGTGTCTTTGAACTATGGGGGATATTTTATGATTACTACCTCGCGAGAGAGGAACCGGAAGGGACTATAATATAAGATATACAGCTGAGAGGATCTCTTTGAACTATGGGGGATATTTTATGATTACTACCTCGCGGGAGAGGAACCAGAATGGACTATAGTATAAGATATACAGCTGAGAGGAGCTCTTTGAACTATGTGGGATATTTTATGACTTCTACCTCGCGAGAGAGGAACCAGAAGGAACTATAGTTTAAGATATACAGCTGAGAGGGACTCTTTGAACTATGGGGGATGTTTTATGACTACTACCTCGCAAGAGAGGAACCAGAAGGGACTTTAGTATAAGATATACAGCTGAGAGGGACTCTTTGAACCATGGGGGATATTTTATGATTACTACCTCACGAGATAGGAACCACAAGGGACTATAATATAGCGTATATAGCTGAAAGGAACTATGCTATCTATGCGGGATACTTTATAGCTCCTATCCCTAGAGGGAGGAAACTTAAGGGACTATATTATAGGTTATATAGTCGAGAGAGACTCTGCGACCTATGAGGCTATTTCACGGCTACGTGCCCACGAAAGAGGAACCGCAAGGGACTATAGTATAGGATATATATATATATAATTGAGAGAGTCTCTGCGACCTATAGCGCATACTTTATGGCTGCTCCCGCACGAGCGGGGAACCGCAAGGGACTATAGTTTACGAAATATAGTTGAGAGAGACTCTGCGACCTACGGCGGATACTTTTCGACTGCTTTTCTACAAGAGAGCAACCACAAGGAACTATAGTATGGGATATATATAGTTTAGAGAAACTCCGCGACCTATTTTGTACTACTTTCCCACCATAGAGGAACCACAAGGAACTATTGTACAGGATGTATAGTTGTAAGGGAGTTTGCAACCTATGGGGATATTGTATGGCTACTACCTCACGAGAGAGGAACCACAAGGAACTATTGTACAGGATGTATAGTTGAAAGGGAGTTTGCGACCTATGGGAATATTGTATGGCTACTACCTCACGAGAGAGTACACACAAGGGAGTATAGTATAGGTTATATAGTGAGAGGGAGTTTGCGACCTATGGGGATATTATATGGCTACTACCTTACGAGAGAGGAACCACAAGGAACTATTGTACAGGATATATAGTTGAGAGACACTATGCGACTTATAGGGGATATTTTATGGGCATTTCTTTAAGCGAGAAGAACCACAAGGGACTATAGTACAGGATATCCAGCTGGGAGTGACAATGCGACCTATGGGGCATATTTTATTTCTAGTAGCTCACGAAAGAGAAACCACAATTGACTATAGTACAGAGTAAGTAGTTTAAGTCCCGGATGAGCCAATTGGATTAACGATAATCCTGCCGCTAGGGGCGCTAGTGTCGCTAGTGTCACCGCGGATTAAGAGCGACGGCGGTAAGTTTGAAAAGCGCCATGAGCGGAAGGGTTATCGTTATTGCAATTGGCTCACCCGGGACGAGATAAAAGAATTGAGGATTAGGGAAAAATGAACGAAAAACAGGAAGTGACGTGGAGTGTTTTGATTGGTAAAAATAAGACGAAATGTGATTGTTTCGTTAATTCGGGTGGAAGATGAAGGAAGGAAGATGAAAGAGTATGGAGGACACGTGATGGAGAGGAGCGGAGCGGTGAGGTGTTGTCTGTTCGGAGGTCGGGACTGAAAGAGGGAAAAGATGGCGAACGAGGGATAAAAAGTATAACAGCAAGTGACGTGTGAAGTTGTGAGTGGTGTGAATAAGAAGTGATGTTATTGGTGGAAAAGAACAAATGAAACTTGTTGATTGGTAAGAATAAGAAAGATTATGATTGGTGGAAAGAAAAAGGTGTGAGAGTGGGGTATGTTGGAGGTGATGGGAAAGGTATTTTTCCTACCAACAAGATTTGCAAAAGCCTCTCCAGAACTCATCAGCAATTTTTGAACGTTGGATGGTAGTTTTCTTGAGTGGATAGAGAGATGGGGCGATATGAGACGTGATGGCGAAAATGGGAACTAAACAAGATGGCGGAGACAAGAGGTCTAAGGACGAGGAAATTTCGAGGTTAGTGGTCAACATGGCGGACGCAAGAGGTGGGGGCAAGGAGACGCGGTGGTGAGAATGGGAACTAAAAGAAGACGGCGGGAGCAAGAGCTTAGAAGAGCAGATTTTGAGGTTAAAATAGTGGGAACTAAAAATGGCGGAGGGTTGGCGACAACGAGATGGGGTGGCCAACGTGAGAACTAAACAAGATGGCGGACGCAAGAGGAGGGTAAGGAGATTTGAGGTTAAGATTTTTAGGTTAAAACAGGACATAAGCATGGGAACGAAATCCAAGATGGCGAAGGCAATGGTGAGGACGAGGAGATGTGAGGCGCGGTGGCGAAAATGGGAACTAAACAAGATGACGAAGACAAAAAGTCTAAGGACTAGGAGATTTCGAGGCTAGTGGTCAACATGGCGGTCGCAAGAGGTGGGGCGGCAAGGAGATTTGAGGTTAAGATTTTCAGGTTAAAACAGGACGTAAGAAGGGAAATTAAATCCAAGATGGCGGAGGCAAGGGTGGGACGAGGAGATGTAAGGCGCGGTGTTAAAAATGGGAACTAAACAAGATGGCGGAGGCAAGAGCATAGAAGAGCAGATTTTGAGGTTAAAATAGTGGGAACTAAAAATGGCGGAGTGTCGGCGAAAAGGAGATGCGGTGGCCAACGTGAGAACTAAACAAGATGGCAGACGCAAGAGGAGGGTAAGGAGATTTGAGGTTACAGTACCAAAACACCAAAGGATATATTCCTACGCCAAGCAGGCCCGAAAAATAAATATGTGTGTGGTACTTACCTCTTACTGGTGTTGATGCGTCACCCAAAGCGCAGCAGCTTCACGCGACGCGAAAAAATAAAAGCAAACTGTTTTTGAAAATGCTTAACCAGCTTTAAGATCAACCAACATCACTACGCACTGATATACCTAGGTTTTTTAAAGCGGTACAGACGCCCTTTGCACAGACGTAATTTAACTATACCAAAAACCTGGTACTGGACCATCGTAATGGTCGCTAGCGTACGTAGGAGCAGGGTTCTCATTGCCGGTCGAAAGCGGTCAAAAAAGTGTACTATCTTGTTTACATGGGTTTTCCAGATCGGTAGGCGTTAGAATACTCTTAGAGCTTCTTTCAGGTTTTTCGTGGTTGTCCCTGTCCGGTAGGCAAATGATGAAGTTTTTCTATAATGTCGTCGTTTTCCCTTGTCGGCGCAGGTTACTAAGCACATACTCGCACACACACACATTCACACACACATTCACACACACATACGTTCGCTCACAAACTCTTTCTATTTTCCGGGTTTTATCTGCTCCGTATACGTATGCATGCTATTTTTCCGTTTTCATAGTTTTTCCCTGGTCGGTAGGCCATTGCTGGAGCGGTTGTCGTACCTCTTTCTGTTTTTTTTCGTGGTTTTCCCACGTCGGTAGGCTATTGTTTAAGTTCTATCTCCTATTTCGTGGCTTTCCCTTGTTTGTGGGTAAATGCTGGGTGCACACAAGCACATGCACATTAGCTCACAAACCTCTTTTTTTCGTGGCTTTCCTAGTCTGTAGGCGCTTGCTAAAGCTCTTTCTACTTTTTTCGACATTTTTCTCTGGTCCGTGGGAGTTTGCTACAGCGTTTTTTCAAGCTCTTTCTATCATCGTAATGGTCGCTAGCGTACGTAGGAGAAGGGTACTCATTGCCGGTAGAAAGCGGTCAAAAAAGTGTACTATCTTGTTTTCATGGGTTTTCCAGATCGGTAGGCGTTAGAATACTCTTAGAGCTTTTTCAGGTTTTTGGTGGTTGTCCCTGTCCGGTAGGCAAATGATGAAGTTTTTCTATAATGTCGTCGTTTTCCCTTGTCGGCGCAGGTTACTAAGCACATACTCACACACACACACACACATTCACACACACATACGTTCGCTCACAAACTCTTTCTATTTTTCGGGTTTTATCTGCTCCGTATACGTATGCATGCTATTTTTCCGTTTTCATAGTTTTTCCCTGGTCGGTAGGCCATTGCTGGAGCGGTTGTCGTACCTCTTTCTGTTTTTTTTCGTGGTTTTCCCACGTCGGTAGGCTATTGTTTAAGTTCTTTCCCCTATTTCGTGGCTTTCCCTTGTTTGTGGGTAAATGCTGGGTGCACACAAGCACATGCACATTCGCTCACAAACCTCTTTTTTCGTGGCTTTCCTAGTCTGTAGGCGCTTGCTAAAGCTCTTTCTACTTTTTTCGACATTTTTCTCTGGTCCGTGGGAGTTTGCTACAGCGTTTTTCCAAGCTCTTTCTATCATCGTAATGGTCGCTAGCGTACGTAGGAGAAGGGTACTCATTGCCGGTCGAAAGCGGTCAAAAAAGTGTACTATCTTGTTTTCATGGGTTTTCCAGATCGGTAGGCGTTAGAATACTCTTAGAGCTTTTTCAGGTTTTTCGTGGTTGTCCATGTCCGGTAGGTAAATGATGAAGTTTTTCTATAATGTCGTCGTTTTCCCTTGTCGGCGCAGGGATACTAAACACATACTCGCGCACACACACACTCACACATTCACCGCGCCTCACATCTCCTCGTCCCACCCTTGCCTCCGCCATCTTGGATTTAGTACCCCCTCTTACGTCCTGTTTTAACCTAAAAATCTTAACCTCAAATCTCCTTGCCCCCACCTCTTGCGCCCGCCATGTTGACCACTAACCTCGAAATCTCCTCGTCCTTAGACTTTTTGTCCTCGTCATCTTGTTTAGTTCCCATTTTCGCCACCGCGCCTCACACCTCCTCGTCCACAACATTGCCTTCGCTATCTTGGATTTCGTTCCCATGCTTACGTCCTGTTATAACCTAAAAATCTTAACCTCAAATCTCCTTACCCTCTCTTGCGTCCGCCATCTTGTTTAGTTCTCACGTTGGCCATCGCATCTCCTTGTCGCCGAACCTCCGCCATTTTTAGTTCCCACTATTTTAACCTCAAAATCTGCTCTTCTAAGCTCTTGCTTCCGCCATCTTTTAGTTCCCATTCTCACCACCGCGTCTGCTAGCCCCCACCTCTTGCGTTCACCATGTTGACCACTAACCTCGAAATTTCCTCGTCCTTATACCTCTTGTCTCCGCCATCTTGTTTAGTTCCCATTTTCGCCACCGCGTCTCATATCGCCCCATCTCTCTATCCACTCAAGAAAACTAACATTCAACGTTCAAAAATTGGACTCTCCTCGGAGTTACCTCAACACCACGTACATGACCTGGTTCGTCACGGGTACGCAGGTCTGCACTACCACTTCCTCGGCGTTGAGCAGGCCCAGGAGGCGATCGTACCGATACACCAGCTAGCACGTGGACATGTTATCGCGCTGTGGTGTTGCGTGTGCGAGGTATGGAAACTGAAGGACGCAAAACATGCACGACCGAGGGTTCAAGAGTAGAACAAGTAGTGGCGTGGAACGTTGTGATTGGTGAAAATAAGACGATCTCTGATAGGAGGACAAATTGAAATAACGTGATGTGATAGGCGAAAATAAAATCGATGGTGATTGGATGAAAAATGACGAGAAGGAATTAGCGGTGAATTTGTGAACTAAGATGGCGAAGATTTTTTTTTAAAAAAAAAAGACGGATAATATAAGTATGGCACTGAAGGACGCAAAACATGCACGACCGAGGGTTAAAAAGTAGAACAATTAGTGACGTGGAACGTTGTGATTGGTGAAAATAAGACGATCTCTGATAGGAGGACAAATTGAAATAACGTGATGTGATAGCCGAAAATAAAATCGATGGTGATTGGATGAAAAATGACGAGAAGGAATTAGCGGTGAATTTGTGAACTAAGATGGCGAAGATTTTTTTTAAAAAAAAAAGACGGATAATATAACTACGGCACTGAAAGACGCAAAACATGCACGACCGAGGGTTAAAAAGTAGAACAAGTAGTGACGTGGAACGTTGTGATTGGTGAAAATAAGACGATCTCTGATAGGAGGACAAATTGAAATAACGTGATGTGATAGGTGAAAATAAATTCGATGGTGATTGGATGAAAAATGACGAGAAGGAATTAGCGGTGAATTTGTGAACTAAGATGGCGAAGCTTTTTTTTAAAAAAAAAAGACGGATAATATAAGTATGGCACTGAAGGACGCAAAACATGCACGACCGAGGGTTAAAAAGTAGAACAAGTAGTGACGTGGAACGTTGTGATTGATGAAAATAAGACGATCTCTGATAGGACAAATTGAAATAACGTGATGTGATAGGCGAAAATAAAATCGATGGTGATTGGATGAAAAATGACGAGAAGGAATTAGCGGTGAATTTGTGAACTAAGATGGCGAAGATTTTTTTTAAAAAAAAAAAGACGGATAATATAAGTATGGCACTGAAGGACGCAAAACATGCACGACCGAGGCTTAAAAAGTAGAACAAGTAGTGACGTGGAACGTTGTGATTGGTGAAATAAGACGATCTCTGATAGGAGGACAAATTGAAATAACGTGATGTGATAGGCGAAAATAAAATCGATGGTGATTGGATGAAAAATGACGAGAAGGAATTAGCGGTGAATTTGTGAACTAAGATGGCGAAGATTTTTTTTAAAAAAAAGACGGATAATATAAGTATGGCACTGAAGGACGCAAAACATGCACGACCGAGGGTTTTAAAGTAGAACAAGTTGTGACGTGGAACGTTGTGATTGGTGAAATAAGACGATCTCTGATAGGAGGACAAATTGAAATAACGTGATGTGATAGGCGAAAATAAAATCGATGGTGATTGGATGAAAAATGAGGAGAAGGAATTAGCGGCGAATTTGTGAACTAAGATGGCGAAGATAATTTTTTAAAAAAAAAAGACGGATAATATAAGTATGGCACTGAAGGACGCAAAACATGCACGACCGAGGGTTAAAAAGTAGAACAAGTAGTGACGTGGAACGTTGTGATTGGTGAAACTAAGACGATCTCTAATAGGAGGACAAATTAAAATAACGTGATGTGATAGGCGAAAATAAAATCGATGGTGATTGGACGAAAAATGGCGAGAAGCAATTAGCGGCGAATTTATGAACTAAGATGGCGAAGATTTTTTTTTAAAAAAAAATACGGATAATATAAGTATGGCACTGAAGGACGCAAAACATGCACGACCGAGGGTTAAAAAGTAGAACAAGTAGTGACGTGGAACGTTGTGATTCATGAAAATAAGACGATCTCTGATAGGAGGACAAATTGAAATAACGTGATGTGCTAGGCGAAAATAAAATCGATGGTGATTGGACCAATAATGACGAGAAGGAATTAGCGGTGAATTTGTGAACTAAGATGGCGAAGATTTTTTTTAAAAAAAAAAAGACAGATAATATAAGTATGACAACTGTAACGGTTTACGGCAAACGCGCGCCGCGCAATGCGTCACGCCGGGCAATATCTGAAAAATTAAACATTCTGAAATATTTATAATATTTAATCATAATATTTAATAATAATAATAATAAGATGCCCGGCGTGACGCATTGCGCGGCGCGCGTTTGCCGTAAACCGTTACCGTTACCATACTTATATTATCCGTCTTTTTTTTAAAAAAAAAATCTCTGCCATCTTAGTTCACAAATTCACCGCTAATTCCTGCTCGTCATTTTTCATCCGATCGCCATCGATTTTATTTTCGCCTATCACATCACGTTATTTCAATTTGTCCTCAAATCAGAGATCGTCTTATTTTCACCAGTCACAACGTTCCACGGCACTACTTGTTCTATTTTTTAACCCTCGGTCGTGCATGTTTTGCGTCCTTCAGTGCCATACTTATATTATCCGTCTTTTGTTTTAAAAAAAATCTTCGCCATCTTAGTTCACAAATTCACCGCTAATTCCTTCTCGTCATTTTTCATCCAATCACCATCGATTTTATTTTCGCCTATCACATCACGTTATTTCAATTTGTCCTCCTATCAGAGATCGTCTTATTTTCACCAATCACAACGTTCCACGTCACTACTTGTTCTAATTTTGAACCCTCGGTCGTGCATGTTTTGCGTCCTTCAGTTTCCATACCTCGCACACGCAACACCACAGCGCGATAACATGTCCACGTGCTAGCTGGTGTACCGGTACGATCGCCTCCTGGGCCTGCTCAACGCCGAGGAAGTGGTAGTGCAGACCTGCGTACCCGTGACGAACCAGGTCATGTACGTGGTGTTGAGGTAACTCCGAGGAGAGTCCAATTTTTGAACGTTGAATGTTAGTTTTCTTGAGTGGATAGAGAGATGGGGCGATATGAGACACGGTGGCGAAAATGGGAACTAAACAAGATGGCGGAGACAAGAGGTATAAGGACGAGGAAATTTCGAGGTTAGTGGTCAACATGGCGAACGCAAGAGGTGGGGGCAAGCAGACGCGGTGGTGAGAATGGGAACTAAAAGAAGATGGCGGAAGCAAGAGCTTAGAAGAGCAGATTTTGAGGTTAAAATACTGGGAACTGAAAATGGCGGAGGATCGGCCACAAGGAGATGCGGTGGCCAACGTGAGAACTAAACAAGATGGAGGACGCAAGAGGAGGGTAAGGAGATTTGAGGTTAAGATTTTTAGGTTAAAACAGGACGTAAGCATGGGAACGAAATCCAAGATGGCGAAGGCAATGGTGTGGACGAGGAGATGTGAGGCGCGGTGGCGAAAATGGAAACTAAACAAGATGACGAGGACAAAAAGTCTAAGGACGAGGAGATTTCGAGGTTAGTTGTCAACATGGCGGGCGCAAGAGGTGGGGGGCAAGGAGATTTGAGGTTAAGATTTTTAGGTTAAAACAGGACGTAAGAGGGGGAACTAAATCCAAGATGGCGGAGGCAAGGGTGGGACGAGGAGATGTGAGGCGCGGTGAATGTGTGTGTGTGCGCGCGAGTATGTGCTTAGTATCCGTGCGCCGACAAGGGAAAACGACGACATTATAGAAAAACTTCATCATTTGCCTACCGGACAGGGACAACCACGAAAAACCTGAAAAAAGCTCTAAGAGTATTCTAACGCTTACCGATCTGGAAAAACCATGAAAACAAGATAGTACACTTTTTTGACCGCTTTCGACCGGCAATGAGAACCCTGCTCCTACGTACGCTAGCGACCATTACGATGGTCCAGTACCAGGTTTTTGGTATAGTTAAATTACGTCTGTGCAAAGGGCGTCTGTACCGCTTTAAAAAACCTAGGTATATCAGTGCGTAGTGATGTTGGTTGATCTTATGCTGGTTAAGCATTTTCAAAAACAGTTTGCTTTTATTTTTTCGGTCGCGTAAGCTGCTGCGCTTTTGGTGACGGATCAACACCAGTAAGAGGTAAGTACCACACGCATAATTATTTTTTGGGCCTGCTTGGCGTAGGAATATATCCTTTGGTGTTTTGGTACTGTAACCTCAAATCTCCTTACCCTCCTCTTGCGTCCGCCATCTTGTTTAGTTCTCACGTTGGCCACCGCATCTCCTTGTCGCCGACGCTCCGCCATTTTTAGTTCCCACTATTTTAACCTCAAAATCTGCTCTTCTAAGCTCTTGCTTCCGCCATCTTTTAGTTCCCATTCTCACCACCGCGTCTCCTTGCCCCCACCTCTTGCGTCCGCCATGTTGACCACTAACCTCGAAATTTCCTCGTCCTTAGACCTCTTGTCTCCGCCATCTTGTTTAGTTCCCATTTTCACCACCGCGTCTCATATCGACCCATCTCTCTTATCCACTCAAGAAAACTACAATCCAACGTTCAAAAATTGCTGATGAGTTCTGGAGAGGCTTTTGCAAATCTTGTTGGTAGGAAAACTTATCTTTCCCATCACCTCCAACATACCCCACTCCCACACCTTTTTCTTTCCACCAATCATAATCTCTCTTATTCTTAACAATCAACAACTTTCATTTGTTCCTTTCCACCAATAACATCACTTCTTATTCACACCAATCACAACTTCACACGTCACTTTCTGTTATACTTTTTATCCCTCGTTCGCCATCTTTTCCCTCTTTCAGTCCCGACCTCCGCACAGACAACACCTCGCCGCTCCGCTCCTCTCCATCACGTGTCCACCATACTCTTTTATCTTCCTTCCTTCATCTTCCACTCGAATTAACGAACCAATCACATTTCGTCTTATTTTTACCAATCAAAACCCTCCACGTCGCTTCCTGTTTTTCGTTCATCTTTCCCTAATCCTCAATTCTATCTCCTCGTCACCATCTGTTGCGTTCGACATCTTTCGCATGTTGATCCTAACCTCAAATCTCTTCGTCCCTCGACTTCTTGCCTCGGCCATCTTTTTTAGTTCTCATTTTCACCACCGCGCCTTACATCTCCTCGTCCACACCATTGCCTTCGCCATCTTGGATTTCGTTCCCATGCTTACGTCCTGTTTTAACCTAAAAATCTTAACCTCAAATCTCCTTACCCTCCTCTTGCGTCCGCCATCTTGTTTAGTTCTCACGTTGGCCACCGCATCACCTTGTCGCCGACCCTCCGCCATTTTTAGTTCCCACTATTTTAACCTCAAAATCTGCTCTTCTAAGCTCTTGCTTCCACCATCTTGTTTTAGTTCCCATTCTCACCACCACGTCTCCTTGCCCCAACTCTTGCGTCCGCCATGTTGACCACTAACCTCGAAATTTCCTCGTCCCTAGACCTCTTGTCTCCGCCATCTTGTTTAGTTCCCATTTTCGCCACCGCGTCTCATATCGCCCCATCTCTCTATCCACTCAAGAAAACTACCTTCCAGCGTTCAAAAATTGCTGATGAGTTCTGGAGAGGCTTTTGCAAATCTTGTTGGTAGGAAAACTTACCTTTCCCATCACCTCCAACATACCCCACTCCCACACCTTTTTCATTCCACCAATCATAATCTCTCTTATTCTTACCAATCAACAACTTTCATTTGTTCCTTTCCACCAATAACATCACTTCTTATTCCCACCAAACACAACTTCACACGTCACTTTCTGTTATACTTTTTATCCCTCGTTCGCCATCTTTTCCCTCTTTCAGTCCCGACCTCCGCACAGACAACACCTCGCCACTCCGCTCCTCTCCATCACGTGTCCTCCATACACTTTTATCTTCCTTCCTTCATCTTCCACCCGAATTAACGAACCAATCACATTTCGTCTTATTTTTACCAATCAAAACCCTCCACGTCACTTCCTGTTTTTCGTTCATCTTTCCCTAATGCTCAATTCTTTTATCTCGTCCCGGACGAGCCAATTGCAATAACGATAATCCTTCCGCTCATGGCGCTTTTCAAACTTACCGCCGTCGCTCTTAATCCGCGGCGACACTAGCAGCACTGGCGCCCCTAGCGGCAGGATTATCGTTAATCCAATTGGCTCATCCGGGACTTATACTACTAGAGTATTTGTAGTAGAGAGTGACTCTGCAACATATGGGGGATATTTTATAGCTACTTCCTAACGTCAGAGGAACCTGAAGGGACTATAGTATAGGTTATATAGTTGAGAGATACTCTGCAATATATGGGGGATATTTTATAGCTACTACCTAACGTCAGAGGAACCCGAAGGGACTATAGTATAGGTTATATAGTTGAGAGAGACTCTGCAATATATGGGGGATATTTCATAGCTACTACCTAACGTCAGAGGAACCTGAAGGGACTACAGTATAGGTTATATAGTTGAGAGAGACTGTGCAATATATGGGGGACATTTTATGGCTACTACCAAACGTCAGAGGAACCTGAAGGGACTATTGTATAGGTTATATAGTTGAGAGAGACTGTGCAATATATGGGGGACATTTTATGACTACTACCTAACGTCAGAGGAAACTGAAGGGACTATAGTATAGGTTATATAGTTGAGAGAGACTGTGCAATATATGGGGGACATTTTATGGCTACTACCTAACGTCAGAGGAACCTGAAGGGACTATTGTATAGGTTATATAATTGAGAGAGACTGTGCAATATATGGGGGACATTTTATGCCTACTACCTAACGTGAGAGGAACCGGAAAGGATTATAGTTTAGGTTATATAATTGAGAGAGACTCTGCAATATATTGGAATATTTTATGACTACTACCTCACGAGACAGGAACCACAAGGGACTATATTATAGGTTATATGGTTGAGAGAGACTCTGCCACATATAATGGATATTTTATGGCTACTACCACACGAGAGAGGAACCACAAGGGACTATGTTATAGTGTATATAGTTGAGGTAAACTCTGCTAAATATGGGGGATATTCTATGACTACTACCACACGAGAGAGGAACCACAAGGGACTATATTATAGGTTATATAGTTGAGAGAGACTCTGCCACATATGGGGGATATTTTATGACTACTACTTCACGAGAGAGGAACCACAAGGGACTATATTATAGGTTATATAGTTGAGATAGACTCTGCGTCCTATGGGGAATATTTTATGACTACTTTACCACGAGTTAGGAATCACAAGGGACTTTAGAATCGTATATATATATATATATATATATATATATATATATATTTGAGAGAACGCTGCGATCTATGAGAATATTTTATGACTACTTTCCCACGAATGACTAACCACAAGCGATTAGAGTATAGGATATATGGTTGGGTGAGCCTCTCCTACCTATGGGGGATATTTTATGGCTACTGCCTCACTAGAGAGGAACCACTACGGAATGCAGTACAGGATGTATAGTTGAGAAGGACTCTGCAACCTATGGGTTATATTTTATAGCTACTACATCAGGAGAAACGAACCACATGAGACTATAGTAAAGGATATATAATTAAAAGGGACTCTGCTACCAATGGGGGATATTTTATGGCTACTTTCCCACGAAAGAGGAACCACAAGTGATTAGAGTATAGGATATATGGTTGAGAGAGGCTTTGCGACCTATGGGGGATATTTTATGGCTACTACCTCACGAGGGAGTAATTGCAAGGGACTATACTACAGGATATATAGTTGAGATAGACCCTGCGACCCATGGGGAATATTTTATGTCTACCACTTCACGAGAAAGGAACCACAGAGGACTATAAAATAGGATATATAGTTGAGAGGGACTCTGCGAACAATAGAGAATATTTTATTGCTACGACCCCACAAGAGGGTAACCACAAGGGACTATAGTATTGAGTATATAGTGGAAGGAAACTGTGCGACATATGGGGGACATTTTGTGACTACGTTCCTACGAGAGAGGAACCACAAAGGACTATAGTATTGAGTATATAGTGTAGAGAAACTCTGCGACATATGGGGGATATTTCGTGACTATTTTTCAACGACAGAGGAACCACAAGGGACTATAGTATTGAGTATATAGTGTAGAGAAACTCTCCGACATATGGGGGACATTTTGTGACTACTTTCCTACGAGAGAGGAACCTCAAAGGACTATAGTATTGAGCATATAGTGTAGAGAAACTCTGCGACATATGGGGGATATTTTGTGACTACTTTCCTACGAGAGAGGAACCTCAAAGGATTATAGTATAGAGTATATGGTGTAGAGAAACTCTGCGACATATGGGGGACATTTTGTGACTACTTTCCTACGAGAGAGGAACCTCGAAGTACTATAGTATTGAGTATATAGTGTAGAGAAACTCTGCGACATATGGGGGAAATTTTTGAATAGTTTTCAACGAGAGAGTAACCACAAGGGACTATAGTATTGGGTATATAGTGGAAGGAAACTGTGCGACATATGGGGGATATTTTGTGACTACTTTCCTACGAGAGAGGAACCTCAAAGGATTATAGTATAGAGTATATAGCTGACAGGGACTCTGCGAAATATGCGGGATATTTTATGGCGACTATCCCAAGAGAGAGGAACCACAAGCGACTACTGTATAGAATATATAGCTGAAAAAGTTCTCTGCGAACAATGGGGATATTTTTTGACTACTATCTCACGAGAGAGGAACCACAAGCGACTATAGTATAGGATACATTTTTGAAAAAGTTCTCTGCGAACAATGGGTATATTTTATGACTACTATCTCAGGAGAGAGGAACCACAAGGGACTATAGTATAGGATATATAGTTGACAGAGACTCTGCGACCTATGGAGAATATTTTATGGCTACGACCACACGAGAGCGGAACTATAGGGGACTATTGTATAGGATATATAGTTGAGAGAGACTCTGCGAGCTATGAGGAATATTTTATGGCTATGACCCCACGAGAGAGGAAACAGAAAGGACTTTATTATAGGTTATATAGTTGAGAGAGACTCTGCAATATATGGGGGACATTTTATGGCTTGACCTAACGTGAGAGGAACCTGATGGGACTATTGTATAGGTTATATAATTGAGAGAGACTGTGCAACATATGGGGGATATTTTATGGCTACTACCTCACGTGAGAGGAACCGGAAAGGGACTATAGTTTAGGTTATATAATTGAGAGAGACTCTGTAATATATGGGAATATTTTATGTCTACTACCGCAAGTGAGAGGAACCGGAAGTGTCTATAGTATAGGTTATATGGTTGAGAGAGACTCTGCAATATATGGGAATATTTTATGTCTACTACCGCAAGTGAGAGGAACCGGAAGTGTCTATAGTTTAGGTTATATAATTGAGAGAGTGTCTGCAATATATGGGAATATTTTATGGCTACTACCGCAAGTGAGAGAAACCGGAAGTGTCTATAGTATAAGTTATATATTTGAGAGAGACTCTGCAATATATGGGGGATATTTTATGGCCACTACGTCACGTGAGAGAAACCAGAAGGGACTATAGTATAGGATATATTGTTGAGAGAGTCTCTGCAATATATGGGGGATATTTTATAGCTACTACCTCACGAGAGAGGAACCACAAGGGACTATATTATAGGTTACATAGTTGACAGAGACTCTGCTACATATGGGGGATATTTTAGGACTACTACCTCACGAGAGAGGAACCACAAGGGACTATATTATAGGTTACATAGTTGACAGAGACTCTGCTACATATGGGGGATATTTTAGGACTACTACCTCACGAGAGAGGAACCACAAGGGACTATATTATAGGTTATATGGTTGAGAGAGACTTCCACATCTGGTGATATTTTGTGGCTACTACCACACGAGAGAGGAACCACAAGGGACTATGTTATAGTATATATAGTTAAGGTAGACTCTGCTACATATGGGGGATATTTTAGGACTACTACCTCACGAGAGAGGAACCACAAGGGACTATATTATAGGTTACATAGTTGACAGAGACTCTGCTACATATGGGGGATATTTTAGGACTACTACCTCACGAGAGAGGAACCACAAGGGACTATATTATAGGTTATATGGTTGAGAGAGACTGCCACATCTGGTGATATTTTGTGGCTACTACCACACGAGAGAGGAACCACAAGGGACTATGTTATAGTATATATAGTTAAGGTAGACTCTGCTACATATGGGGAATATTTTATGACTACTACCTCACGAGAGAGGAACCACAAGGGACTATATTATAGGTTATATGGTTGACAGAGACTCTGCTACATATGGGGAATATTTTATGACTACTACCTCACGAGAGAGGAACCACAAGGGACTATATTATAGGTTATATGGTTGATAGACTCTGCTACATATGGGGAATATTTTAGGACTACTACCTCACGAGAGAGGAACCACAAGGGACTATATTATAGGTTATATGGTTGACAGAGACTCTGCTACATATGGGGAATATTTTATGACTACTACCTCACGAGAGAGGAACCACAAGGGACTATATTATAGGTTATATGGTTGACAGAGACTCTGCTACATATGGGGAATATTTTATGACTACTACCTCACGAGAGAGGAACCACAAGGGACTATATTATAGGTTATATGGTTGACAGAGACTCTGCTACATATGGGGAATATTTTATGACTACTACCTCACGAGAGAGGAACCACAAGGGACTATATTATAGGTTATATGGTTGACAGAGACTCTGCTACATATGGGGAATATTTTATGTCTACTACCTCACGAGAGAGGAACCACAAGGGACTATATTATAGGTTATATGGTTGAGAGAGACTCTGTCATATATGCTGGATATTTTATGGCTACTACCACACGAGAGAAAAAGCACAAGGGACTATGTTATAGTATATATAGTTGAGGGAGACTCTGCTACATATGGGGGATATTTTATGTCTACTACCTCACGAGAGAGGAACTACAAGGGACTATATTATAGGTTATATGGTTGTGAGAGACTCTGTCATATATGCTGGATATTTTATGGCTACTACCACACGAGAGAAAAAGCACAAGGGACTATGTTATAGTATATATAGTTGAGGGAGACTCTGCTACATATGGGGGATATTTTATGTCTACTACCTCACGAGAGAGGAACTACAAGGGACTATATTATAGGTTATATAGTTAAGATAGACTCTGCGTCCTATGGGGAATATTTAAGACTACTTTCCCACGAGGTAGGAATCACAAGGGACTTTAGAATCGTATATATATTTGAGAGAACGCTGCGATATATGGGGAATATTTTATGACTACTTTCCCACGACAGACTAACCACAAGTGATTAGAGTATAGGATATATGGTTGGGAGAGCCTCTCCTACCAATGGGGGATATTTTATGGCTACTGCCTCACGAGAGAGAAACCACTACGGAATGCAGTACAGGATGTATAGTTGAGAAAGACTCTGCGACCTATGGGTTATATATTATAGCTACTACCTCAGGAGAAAGGAACCACATGGGACTATATTAAAGGTTATGTAATTAAAAGGGACTCTGCGACCTATGGGGGATATTTTATGGCTACTTTCACACGAAAGAGGAACCACAAGTGATTAGAGTATAGGATATATGATTGAGAGAAGCTATGCGACCTATGGGGGATATTTTATGGCTACTACCTCACGAGGGAGGAATTGCAAGGGACTATACTACAGGATATATAGTTGAGATAGACCCTGCGACCCATGGGGAATATTTTATGTCTACCACTTCACGAGAAAGGAACCACAGAGGACTATAGTATAGGATATATAGTATAGAGAGACTTTGCGACCTATGGGGAATTTTTATGGCTACGACCCCACGAGAGAGGAACCAAAAGGGACCATAGTATAGGATATATAGTTGAGACAGACGCTTCGACCTATGGGGTATATTCTATGGCTACTACCTCACGAGAAAAGAACCATAAGTTACTATACTATAGCTAATAGTTGAAAAAGTTTTCTGCGAACAATGGGGATATTTTATGACTCCTATCTCAGGAGAGAGGAATCACAATGGACTATAGTATAGGATATATAATTGAGAGGGACTCTGCGACATACTGGGGATATTTTATGATTAAATTTACTACGAGAGGAGAACCACAAGGGACTATAATATAGGATGTATAGTTAAGAGGGACTCTAGGACCTATGGGGGATACTTTATCACTAACTTCCCAAGAGAGAGGATACACAAGGGACTATATTATAGGGTATATCGTTGAGAGGGAGTCTGCGACATATGGGGATATTTTCCCATGAAAGAGGAACGTCATACAACTATGGTATAGGATATATAGTAGAGAGGGGGCTATGATTCCTATCGGAGATATTCTATGACCTTTTTCCCAAAGGAGAGGAACCAGAAGACACTATAGTATAGGGTGTATAGTTAAGAGAGGCTCTGCAACATATCGGGGTTATTTTCCAATGGTATATAGTATAGAGTTAATGTTGAGAGGGACTCTGCTACCTATGGGGGATATTTTCTGACTACTACCTCGCGAGAGAGGAACCAGAAGGGATTTTAGTGTGAGATATACAGCTGAGAGGGACTCTTCGACATATGGGGGATATTTTATGACTACTACCTCGCAAAAGAGGATGCATAAGGACTACAGTATATGGTATACAAGTGAGAGGGACTCTTTGATCTATGGGAGATATTTTATGAATACTACCTCGCGAGAGAGGAACCAGAAGGGACTATAGTATAGGATATACAGATGAGAGGGACTCTATGAACTATGGGGGATATTTTATCACTACTACCTCGCAATAGCGCAACCATAAGAGACTATAGTATAGGATACACAGATGAGAGGGACTCTTTGAACTATGGGGGATATTTTATGACTACTACCTCGCAATAGAGGAACCATAAGGGAAATATAGTATAAGATATACAGCTGAGAGGGACTCATTGAACCAAGGGGGTATTTTATTACTAGTACCTCGCGAGAGAGGAACCAGAAGGGACTTTAGTATAAAACATACAGCTGAGAGGGACTCTTTGAACTATGGGGGATATTGTATGACTACTACTTCGCGAGAGAGGAACCATAAGGGACTTTAGTATAAGATATACAGCTCAGAGGGTCTCTTTGAACTATTGGGATACTTTATGACTAATACCTCGCGATAGAGGAACCTGAAGGTACTATAGTATAAGATGTAAAGCTGAGAGGGACTCTTTGAACTATGTGGGATATTTTATGACTGCTACCTCGCAAAAGAGGAACCAGAAGTGACTGTAGTATACGTAATACAGCTGAGAGGGACTCTTCGAACTATGGGGGATATTTTATGACTACTTCCTCGCTAAAGAGGTACCAGAAGGTACTATAGTGTAAGATATACAGCTGAGAGGGACTCTTTGAACTATGGGGGATATTTTATTACTACTACCTCACAATGGAGGAGTCATAAGGGACTATAGTATAAGATATACAGCTGAGAGGGGCTCTTTGAACTATGGGGGATATTTTATGACTGATACCTCGCAGGAGAGGAACCAGAAGGGACTATAGTATAAGATATACAGCTGAGAGGGACTCTTTGAACTTTGGGGGATATTTTATGACTACTACCATGTGAGAGAAACAAGAAGTGACTATAGTATAAGATATACAGCTGAGAGGGACTCTTTAAAATATGGGGGACATTTTATGACTACTACCTCGCAAAAGAGGAACCATAAGATACTTTAGTATAAGATATATAGCTGAGCGCCTCTGTTTGAACTATGGGGGATATTTTATGACTACTACCGCGCGAGAGAGGAACGATAAGGGACTTTAGTATTGGATTTACAGTTGAGGGGGACTCTTTGAACTATGGGGGATATTTTATGACTACTACCTCGCGAGAGAGGAACCAGAAGGGACTACAGTATAAAATATACAGCTGAGAGGGACTGTTTGAACTATGTGGGATATTTTATGACTTCTACCTCGCGAGAGAGAAACCAGAAGGAACTATAGTATAAGATATACAGCTGAGAGGGTCTCTTTGAACTATGGGGGATGTTTTATGACTACTACCTCGCAAGAGAGGAACCAGAAGGGACTTTAGTATAAGATATACAGCTGAGATGGTCTCTTTGAACCATGGGGGATATTTTATGATTACTACCTCACGAGATAGGAACCACAAGGGACTATAATATAGCGTATATAGCTGAAAGGAACTATGCTATCTATGCGGGATACTTTATAGCTCCTATCCCACGAGGGAGGAAACTTAAGGGACTATATTATAGGTTATATAGTCGAGAGAGACTCTGCGACCTATGAGGCTATTTCACGGCTACTTGCCCACGAAAGAGGAACCGCAAGGAATTATAGTATAGGATATATAATTGAGAGAGTCTCTGCGACCTATAGGGGATACTTTATGGCTGCTCCCGTACGAGCGGGGAACCGCAAGGGACTATACTTTACGAAATATAGTTGAGAGAGACTCTGCGACCTACGGCGGATGCTTTTCGACTGCTTTCCTACAAGAGAGCAACCACAAGGGACTATAGTATAGGATATATATAGTTGAGAGAAACTCCGCGACCTGTTTTGTACTATTTTCCCACGATAGAGGAACCACAAGGAACTATTGTACAGGATGTATAGTTGTAAGGGAGTTTGCGACCTATGGGGATATTGTATGGCTACTACCTCACGAGAGAGGAACCACAAGAAACTATTGTACAGGATGTATAGTTGAAAGGGAGTTTGCGACCTATGGGAATATTGTATGGCTACTACCTCACGAGAGAGTACACACAAGGGAGTATAGTATAGGTTATATAGTGAGAGGGAGTATGTGACCTATGGGGTATATTTTATGGCTACTACCCTGTGTGAGAGGTACCACAAGGGACTATAATACAGGATATATAGTTGAGAGACACTATGCGACTTATGGGGGATATTTTATGGGCACTACCTTAAGAGAGAACCACAAGGGACTATAGTATAGGATATCCAGCTGGGAGTGACAATGCGACCTATGGGGCATATTTTATTTCTAGTACCTCACGAAACAGAAACCACAATTGACTATAGTACAGGGTATTTGTAGAAGAGAGTGACTCTGCAACATATGGGGGATATTTTATGGCTGAAACCTCACATGAGAGGAACCGGAAGGGACTATAGTATAGGTTATATAATTGAGATAGACTCTGCGTCCTATGGGGAATATTTATGACTACTTTCCCACGAGGTAGGAATCGCAAGGGACTTTAGAATCGTATATATATATATATATATATATATATATATATTTGAGAGAACGCTGCGATCTATGAGAATATTTTATGACTACTTTCCCACGAATGACTAACCACAAGCGATTAGAGTATAGGATATATGGTTGGGTGAGCCTCTCCTACCTATGGGGGATATTTTATGGCTACTGCCTCACTAGAGAGGAACCACTACGGAATGCAGTACAGGATGTATAGTTGAGAAGGACTCTGCGACCTATGGGTTATATTTTATAGCTACTACATCAGGAGAAACGAACCACATGAGACTATAGTAAAGGATATATAATTAAAAGGGACTCTGCGACCTATGGGGGATATTTTATGGCTACTTTCCCACGAAAGAGGAACCACAAGTGATTAGAGTATAGGATATATGGTTGAGAGAGGCTTTGCGACCTATGGGGGATATTTTATGGCTACTACCTCACGAGGGAGTAATTGCAAGGGACTATACTACAGGATATATAGTTGAGATAGACCCTGCGACCCATGGGGAATATTTTATGTCTACCACTTCACGAGAAAGGAACCACAGAGGACTATAAAATAGGATATATAGTTGAGAGGGACTCTGCGAACAATAGAGAATATTTTATTGCTACGACCCCACAAGAGGGTAACCACAAGGGACTATAGTATTGAGTATATAGTGGAAGGAAACTGTGCGACATATGGGGGACATTTTGTGACTACGTTCCTACGAGAGAGGAACCACAAAGGACTATAGTATTGAGTATATAGTGTAGAGAAACTCTGCGACATATGGGGGATATTTCGTGACTATTTTTCAACGACAGAGGAACCACAAGGGACTATAGTATTGAGTATATAGTGTAGAGAAACTCTCCGACATATGGGGGACATTTTGTGACTACTTTCCTACGAGAGAGGAACCTCAAAGGACTATAGTATTGAGCATATAGTGTAGAGAAACTCTGCGACATATGGGGGATATTTTGTGACTACTTTCCTACGAGAGAGGAACCTCAAAGGATTATAGTATAGAGTATATGGTGTAGAGAAACTCTGCGACATATGGGGGACATTTTGTGACTACTTTCCTACGAGAGAGGAACCTCGAAGTACTATAGTATTGAGTATATAGTGTAGAGAAACTCTGCGACATATGGGGGAAATTTTTGAATAGTTTTCAACGAGAGAGTAACCACCAGGGACTATAGTATTGGGTATATAGTGGAAGGAAACTGTGCGACATATGGGGGATATTTTGTGACTACCTTCCTACGAGAGAGGAACCTCAAAGGATTATAGTATAGAGTATATAGCTGACAGGGACTCTGCGAAATATGCGGGATATTTTATGGCGACTATCCCAAGAGAGAGGAACCACAAGAGACTACTGTATAGAATATATAGCTGAAAAAGTTCTCTGCGAACAATGGGGATATTTTTTGACTACTATCTCACGAGAGAGGAACCACAAGCGACTATAGTATAGGATACATTTTTGAAAAAGTTCTCTGCGAACAATGGGTATATTTTATGACTACTATCTCAGGAGAGAGGAACCACAAGGGACTATAGTATAGGATATATAGTTGACAGAGACTCTGCGACCTATGGAGAATATTTTATGGCTACGACCACACGAGAGCGGAACTATAGGGGACTATTGTATAGGATATATAGTTGAGAGAGACTCTGCGAGCTATGAGGAATATTTTATGGCTATGACCCCACGAGAGAGGAAACAGAAAGGACTTTATTATAGGTTATATAGTTGAGAGAGACTCTGCAATATATGGGGGACATTTTATGGCTTGACCTAACGTGAGAGGAACCTGATGGGACTATTGTATAGGTTATATAATTGAGAGAGACTGTGCAACATATGGGGGATATTTTATGGCTACTACCTCACGTGAGAGGAACCGGAAAGGGACTATAGTTTAGGTTATATAATTGAGAGAGACTCTGTAATATATGGGAATATTTTATGTCTACTACCGCAAGTGAGAGGAACCGGAAGTGTCTATAGTATAGGTTATATGGTTGAGAGAGACTCTGCAATATATGGGAATATTTTATGTCTACTACCGCAAGTGAGAGGAACCGGAAGTGTCTATAGTTTAGGTTATATAATTGAGAGAGTGTCTGCAATATATGGGAATATTTTATGGCTACTACCGCAAGTGAGAGAAACCGGAAGTGTCTATAGTATAAGTTATATATTTGAGAGAGACTCTGCAATATATGGGGGATATTTTATGGCCACTACGTCACGTGAGAGAAACCAGAAGGGACTATAGTATAGGATATATTGTTGAGAGAGTCTCTGCAATATATGGGGGATATTTTATAGCTACTACCTCACGAGAGAGGAACCACAAGGGACTATATTATAGGTTACATAGTTGACAGAGACTCTGCTACATATGGGGGATATTTTAGGACTACTACCTCACGAGAGAGGAACCACAAGGGACTATATTATAGGTTATATGGTTGACAGAGACTCTGCTACATATGGGGAATATTTTATGACTACTACCTCACGAGAGAGGAACCACAAGGGACTATATTATAGGGTATATGGTTGACAGAGACTCTGCTACATATGGGGAATATTTTATGACTACTACCTCACGAGAGAGGAACCACAAGGGACTATATTATAGGTTATATGGTTGAGAGAGACTCTACTACATATGGGGAATATTTTATGACTACTACCACACGAGAGAGGAACCACAAGGGACTATATTATAGGTTATATGGTTGACAGAGACTCTGCTACATATGGGGGATATTTTAGGACTACTACCTCACGAGAGAGGAACCACAAGGGACTATATTATAGGTTATATGGTTGACAGAGACTATGCTACATATGGGGGATATTTTAGGACTACTACCTCACGAGAGAGGAACCACAAGGGACTATATTATAGGTTATATGGTTGACAGAGACTCTGCTACATATGGGGGATATTTTAGGACTACTACCTCACGAGAGAGGAACCACAAGGGACTATATTATAGGTTATATGGTTGACAGAGACTCTGCTACATATGGGGGATATTTTAGGACTACTACCTCACGAGAGAGGAACCACAAGGGACTATATTATAGGTTATATGGTTGACAGAGACTCTGCTACATATGGGGGATATTTTAGGACTACTACTTCACGAGAGAGGAACCACAAGGGACTATATTATAGGTTATATGGTTGACAGAGACTCTGCTACATATGGGGAATATTTTATGACTACTACCTCACGAGAGAGGAACCACAAGGGACTATATTATAGGTTATATGGTTGACAGAGACTCTGCTACATATGGGGAATATTTTATGACTACTACCTCACGAGAGAGGAACCACAAGGGACTATATTATAGATTACATAGTTGACAGAGACTCTGCTACATATGGGGGATATTTTAGGACTACTACCTCACGAGAGAGGAACCACAAGGGACTATATTATAGGTTACATAGTTGACAGAGACTCTGCTACATATGGGGGATATTTTAGGACTACTACCTCACGAGAAAGGAACCACAAGGGACTATATTATAGGTTACATAGTTGACAGAGACTCTGCTACATATGGGGGATATTTTAGGACTACTACCTCACGAGAGAGGAACCACAAGGGACTATATTATAGGTTACATAGTTGACAGAGACTCTGCTACATATGGGGGATATTTTAGGACTACTACCTCACGAGAGAGGAACCACAAGGGACTATATTATAGGTTATATGGTTGAGAGAGACTCTGCTACATATGGGGAATATTTTATGACTACTACCACACGAGAGAGGAACCACAAGGGACTATATTATAGGTTACATGGTTGAGAGAGACTCTGCTACATATGGGGAATATTTTATGACTACTACCTCACGAGAGAGGAACCACAAGGGACTATATTATAGGTTATATGGTTGAGAGAGACTCTGCTACATATGGGGAATATTTTATGACTACTACCACACGAGAGAGGAACCACAAGGGACTATATTATACGTTACATGGTTGAGAGAGACTCTGCTACATATGGGGAATATTTTATGACTACTACCACACGAGAGAGGAACCACAAGGGACTATATTATAGGTTATATGGTTGAGAGAGACTCTGCTACATATGGGGAATATTTTATGACTACTACCTCACGAGAGAGGAACCACAAGGGACTATATTATAGGTTACATAGTTGACAGAGACTCTGCTACATATGGGGGATATTTTAGGACTACTACCTCACGAGAGAGGAACCACAAGGGACTATATTATAGGTTACATAGTTGACAGAGACTCTGCTTCATATGGGGGATATTTTAGGACTACTACCTCACGAGAGAGGAACCACAAGGGACTATATTATAGGTTACATAGTTGACAGAGACTCTGCTACATATGGGGGATATTTTAGGACTACTACCTCACGAGAGAGGAACCACAAGGGACTATATTATAGGTTACATAGTTGACAGAGACTCTGCTACATATGGGGGATATTTTAGGACTACTACCTCACGAGAGAGGAACCACAAGGGACTATATTATAGGTTATATGGTTGACAGAGACTCTGCTATATATGGGGGATATTTTAGGACTACTACCTCACGAGAGAGGAACCACAAGGGACTATATTATAGGTTATATGGTTGACAGAGACTCTGCTACATATGGGGGATATTTTATGGCTACTACCTCACGAGAGAGGAACCACAAGGGACTATGTTATAGTATATATAGTTAAGGTAGACTCTGCTACATATGGGGAATATTTTATGGCTACTACCACACGAGAGAGGAACCACAAGGGACTATGTTATAGTATATATAGTTAAGGTAGACTCTGCTACATATGGGGAATATTTTATGGCTACTACCTCACGAGAGAGGAACCACAAGGGACTATATTATAGGTTATATGGTTGAGAGAGACTCTGCTACATATGGGGAATATTTTATGGCTACTACCTCACGAGAGAGGAACCACAAGGGACTATGTTATAGTATATATAGTTAAGGTAGACTCTGCTACATATGGGGAATATTTTATGGCTACTACCACACGAGAGAGGAACCACAAGGGACTATGTTATAGTATATATAGTTAAGGTAGACTCTGCTACATATGGGGAATATTTTATGACTACTACCTCACGAGAGAGGAACCACAAGGGACTATATTATAGGCTATATGGTTGACAGAGACTCTGCTACATATGGGGAATATTTTATGACTACTACCTCACGAGAGAGGAACCACAAGGGACTATATTATAGGTTATATGGTTGACAGAGACTCTGCTACATATGGGGGATATTTTATGTCTACTACCTCACGAGAGAGGAACCACAAGGGACTATATTATAGGTTATATGGTTGAGAGAGACTCTGCTACATATGGGGAATGTTTTATGACTACTACCACACGAGAGAGGAACCAGAAGGGACTATGTTATAGTATATATAGTTAAGGTAGACTCTGCTACATATGGGGAATATTTTATGGCTACTACCACACGAGAGAGGAACCACAAGGGACTATATTATAGGTTATATGGTTGACAGAGACTCTGCTACATATGGGGGATATTTTATGACTACTACCTCACGAGAGAGGAACCACAAGGGACTATATTATAGGTTATATGGTTGACAGAGACTCTGCTACATATGGGGAATATTTTATGACTACTACCTCACGAGAGAAGAACCACAAGGGACTATGTTATAGTATATATAGTTAAGGTAGACTCTGCTACATATGGGGAATATTTTATGGCTACTACCACACGAGAGAGGAACCACAAGGGACTATATTATAGGTTATATGGTTGAGAGAGACTCTGCTACATATGGGGAATATTTTATGACTACTACCACACGAGAGAGGAACCACAAGGGACTATATTATAGTATATATAGTTAAGGTAGACTCTGCTACATATGGGGAATATTTTGTGGCTACTACCTCACGAGAGAGGAACCACAAGGGACTATGTTATAGTATATATAGTTAAGGTAGACTCTGCTACATATGGGGAATATTTTGTGGCTACTACCTCACGAGAGAGGAACCACAAGGGACTATGTTATAGTATATATAGTTAAGGTAGACTCTGCTACATATGGGGAATATTTTGTGGCTACTACCTCACGAGAGAGGAACCACAAGGGACTATGTTATAGTATATATAGTTAAGGTAGACTCTGCTACATATGGGGAATATTTTGTGGCTACTACCTCACGAGAGAGGAACCACAAGGGACTATGTTATAGTATATATAGTTAAGGTAGACTCTGCTACATATGGGGAATATTTTGTGGCTACTACCTCACGAGAGAGGAACCACAAGGGACTATGTTATAGTATATATAGTTAAGGTAGACTCTGCTACATATGGGGAATATTTTGTGGCTACTACCTCACGAGAGAGGAACCACAAGGGACTATGTTATAGTATATATAGTTAAGGTAGACTCTGCTACATATGGGGAATATTTTGTGGCTACTACCTCACGAGAGAGGAACCACAAGGGACTATGTTATAGTATATATAGTTAAGGTAGACTCTGCTACATATGGGGAATATTTTGTGGCTACTACCTCACGAGAGAGGAACCACAAGGGACTATGTTATAGTATATATAGTTAAGGTAGACTCTGCTACATATGGGGAATATTTTGTGGCTACTACCTCACGAGAGAGGAACCACAAGGGACTATGTTATAGTATATATAGTTAAGGTAGACTCTGCTACATATGGGGAATATTTTATGACTACTACCTCACGAGAGAGGAACCACAAGGGACTATGTTATAGTATATATAGTTAAGGTAGACTCTGCTACATATGGGGAATATTTTGTGGCTACTACCTCACGAGAGAGGAACCACAAGGGACTATGTTATAGTATATATAGTTAAGGTAGACTCTGCTACATATGGGGAATATTTTGTGGCTACTACCTCACGAGAGAGGAACCACAAGGGACTATGTTATAGTATATATAGTTAAGGTAGACTCTGCTACATATGGGGAATATTTTGTGGCTACTACCTCACGAGAGAGGAACCACAAGGGACTATGTTATAGTATATATAGTTAAGGTAGACTCTGCTACATATGGGGAATATTTTATGACTACTACCTCACGAGAGAGGAACCACAAGGGACTATATTATAGGTTATATGGTTGAGAGAGACTCTGCTACATATGGGGAATATTTTATGACTACTACCTCACGAGAGAGGAACCACAAGGGACTATGTTATAGTATATATAGTTAAGGTAGACTCTGCTACATATGGGGAATATTTTATGACTACTACCTCACGAGAGAGGAACCACAAGGGACTATGTTATAGTATATATAGTTAAGGTAGACTCTGCTACATATGGGGAATATTTTGTGGCTACTACCTCACGAGAGAGGAACCACAAGGGACTATGTTATAGTATATATAGTTAAGGTAGACTCTGCTACATATGGGGAATATTTTATGACTACTACCTCACGAGAGAGGAACCAGAAGGGACTATGTTATAGTATATATAGTTAAGGTAGACTCTGCTACATATGGGGAATATTTTGTGGCTACTACCTCACGAGAGAGGAACCACAAGGGACTATGTTATAGTATATATAGTTAAGGTAGACTCTGCTACATATGGGGAATATTTTGTGGCTACTACCTCACGAGAGAGGAACCACAAGGGACTATGTTATAGTATATATAGTTAAGGTAGACTCTGCTACATATGGGGAATATTTTATGACTACTACCTCACGAGAGAGGAACCACAAGGGACTATGTTATAGTATATATAGTTAAGGTAGACTCTGCTACATATGGGGAATATTTTATGACTACTACCACACGAGAGAGGAACCACAAGGGACTATATTATAGTATATATAGTTAAGGTAGACTCTGCTACATATGGGGAATATTTTATGACTACTACCTCACGAGAGAGGAACCACAAGGGACTATGTTATAGTATATATAGTTAAGGTAGACTCTGCTACATATGGGGAATATTTTGTGGCTACTACCTCACGAGAGAGGAACCACAAGGGACTATGTTATAGTATATATAGTTAAGGTAGACTCTGCTACATATGGGGAATATTTTGTGGCTACTACCTCACGAGAGAGGAACCACAAGGGACTATGTTATAGTATATATAGTTAAGGTAGACTCTGCTACATATGGGGAATATTTTATGACTACTACCTCACGAGAGAGGAACCACAAGGGACTATGTTATAGTATATATAGTTAAGGTAGACTCTGCTACATATGGGGAATATTTTATGACTACTACCACACGAGAGAGGAACCACAAGGGACTATATTATAGTATATATAGTTAAGGTAGACTCTGCTACATATGGGGAATATTTTATGACTACTACCTCACGAGAGAGGAACCACAAGGGACTATGTTATAGTATATATAGTTAAGGTAGACTCTGCTACATATGGGGAATATTTTATGACTACTACCTCACGAGAGAGGAACCACAAGGGACTATGTTATAGTATATATAGTTAAGGTAGACTCTGCTACATATGGGGAATATTTTATGACTACTACCTCACGAGAGAGGAACCACAAGGGACTATATTATAGGTTATATGGTTGAGAGAGACTCTGCTACATATGGGGAATATTTTATGACTACTACCTCACGAGAGAGGAACCACAAGGGACTATATTATAGGTTATATGGTTGAGAGAGACTCTGCTACATATGGGGAATATTTTATGACTACTACCTCACGAGAGAGGAACCACAAGGGACTATGTTATAGTATATATAGTTAAGGTAGACTCTGCTACATATGGGGAATATTTTATGACTACTACCTCACGAGAGAGGAACCACAAGGGACTATATTATAGGTTATATGGTTGAGAGAGACTCTGCTACATATGGGGAATATTTTATGACTACTACCTCACGAGAGAGGAACCACAAGGGACTATATTATAGGTTATATGGTTGAGAGAGACTCTGCTACATATGGGGAATATTTTATGACTACTACCTCACGAGAGAGGAACCACAAGGGACTATATTATAGGTTATATGGTTGACAGAGACTCTGCTACATATGGGGGATATTTTATGACTACTACCTCACGAGAGAGGAACCACAAGGGACTATATTATAGGTTATATGGTTGACAGAGACTCTGCTACATATGGGGAATATTTTATGACTACTACCTCACGAGAGAGGAACCACAAGGGACTATATTATAGGTTATATGGTTGACAGAGACTCTGCTATATATGGGGGATATTTTATGACTACTACCTCACGAGAGAGGAACCACAAGGGACTATATTATAGGTTATATGGTTGACAGAGACTCTGCTACATATGGGGAATATTTTATGACTACTACCTCACGAGAGAGGAACCACAAGGGACTATATTATAGGTTATATGGTTGACAGAGACTCTGCTACATATGGGGGATATTTTATGTCTACTACCTCACGAGAGAGGAACCACAAGGGACTATATTATAGGTTATATGGTTGAGAGAGACTCTGCTACATATGGGGAATATTTTATGACTACTACCACACGAGAGAGGAACCAGAAGGGACTATGTTATAGTATATATACTTAAGGTAGACTCTGCTACATATGGGGAATATTTTATGGCTACTACCACACGAGAGAGGAACCACAAGGGACTATATTATAGGTTATATGGTTGACAGAGACTCTGCTACATATGGGGGATATTTTATGACTACTACCTCACGAGAGAGGAACCACAAGGGACTATATTATAGGTTATATGGTTGACAGAGACTCTGCTACATATGGGGAATACTTTATGACTACTACCTCACGAGAGAGGAACCACAAGGGACTATGTTATAGTATATATAGTTAAGGTAGACTCTGCTACATATGGGGAATATTTTATGGCTACTACCACACGAGAGAGGAACCACAAGGGACTATATTATAGGTTATATGGTTGAGAGAGACTCTGCTACATATGGGGAATATTTTATGACTACTACCACACGAGAGAGGAACCACAAGGGACTATATTATAGTATATATAGTTAAGGTAGACTCTGCTACATATGGGGAATATTTTGTGGCTACTACCTCACGAGAGAGGAACCACAAGGGACTATGTTATAGTATATATAGTTAAGGTAGACTCTGCTACATATGGGGAATATTTTGTGGCTACTACCTCACGAGAGAGGAACCACAAGGGACTATGTTATAGTATATATAGTTAAGGTAGACTCTGCTACATATGGGGAATATTTTGTGGCTACTACCTCACGAGAGAGGAACCACAAGGGACTATGTTATAGTATATATAGTTAAGGTAGACTCTGCTACATATGGGGAATATTTTGTGGCTACTACCTCACGAGAGAGGAACCACAAGGGACTATGTTATAGTATATATAGTTAAGGTAGACTCTGCTACATATGGGGAATATTTTGTGGCTACTACCTCACGAGAGAGGAACCACAAGGGACTATGTTATAGTATATATAGTTAAGGTAGACTCTGCTACATATGGGGAATATTTTGTGGCTACTACCTCACGAGAGAGGAACCACAAGGGACTATGTTATAGTATATATAGTTAAGGTAGACTCTGCTACATATGGGGAATATTTTGTGGCTACTACCTCACGAGAGAGGAACCACAAGGGACTATGTTATAGTATATATAGTTAAGGTAGACTCTGCTACATATGGGGAATATTTTGTGGCTACTACCTCACGAGAGAGGAACCACAAGGGACTATGTTATAGTATATATAGTTAAGGTAGACTCTGCTACATATGGGGAATATTTTGTGGCTACTACCTCACGAGAGAGGAACCACAAGGGACTATGTTATAGTATATATAGTTAAGGTAGACTCTGCTACATATGGGGAATATTTTATGACTACTACCTCACGAGAGAGGAACCACAAGGGACTATGTTATAGTATATATAGTTAAGGTAGACTCTGCTACATATGGGGAATATTTTGTGGCTACTACCTCACGAGAGAGGAACCACAAGGGACTATGTTATAGTATATATAGTTAAGGTAGACTCTGCTACATATGGGGAATATTTTGTGGCTACTACCTCACGAGAGAGGAACCACAAGGGACTATGTTATAGTATATATAGTTAAGGTAGACTCTGCTACATATGGGGAATATTTTATGACTACTACCTCACGAGAGAGGAACCACAAGGGACTATATTATAGGTTATATGGTTGAGAGAGACTCTGCTACATATGGGGAATATTTTATGACTACTACCTCACGAGAGAGGAACCACAAGGGACTATGTTATAGTATATATAGTTAAGGTAGACTCTGCTACATATGGGGAATATTTTATGACTACTACCTCACGAGAGAGGAACCACAAGGGACTATGTTATAGTATATATAGTTAAGGTAGACTCTGCTACATATGGGGAATATTTTGTGGCTACTACCTCACGAGAGAGGAACCACAAGGGACTATGTTATAGTATATATAGTTAAGGTAGACTCTGCTACATGTGGGGAATATTTTATGACTACTACCTCACGAGAGAGGAACCACAAGGGACTATATTATAGGTTATATGGTTGAGAGAGACTCTGCTACATATGGAGAATATTTTATGGCTACTACCTCACGAGAGAGGAACCAGAAGGGACTATGTTATAGTATATATAGTTAAGGTAGACTCTGCTACATATGGGGAATATTTTGTGGCTACTACCTCACGAGAGAGGAACCACAAGGGACTATGTTATAGTATATATAGTTAAGGTAGACTCTGCTACATATGGGGAATATTTTGTGGCTACTACCTCACGAGAGAGGAACCACAAGGGACTATGTTATAGTATATATAGTTAAGGTAGACTCTGCTACATATGGGGAATATTTTATGACTACTACCTCACGAGAGAGGAACCACAAGGGACTATGTTATAGTATATATAGTTAAGGTAGACTCTGCTACATATGGGGAATATTTTATGACTACTACCTCACGAGAGAGGAACCACAAGGGACTATGTTATAGTATATATAGTTAAGGTAGACTCTGCTACATATGGGGAATATTTTGTGGCTACTACCTCACGAGAGAGGAACCACAAGGGACTATGTTATAGTATATATAGTTAAGGTAGACTCTGCTACATATGGGGAATATTTTGTGGCTACTACCTCACGAGAGAGGAACCACAAGGGACTATGTTATAGTATATATAGTTAAGGTAGACTCTGCTACATATGGGGAATATTTTGTGGCTACTACCTCACGAGAGAGGAACCACAAGGGACTATGTTATAGTATATATAGTTAAGGTAGACTCTGCTACATATGGGGAATATTTTATGACTACTACCTCACGAGAGAGGAACCACAAGGGACTATATTATAGGTTATATGGTTGAGAGAGACTCTGCTACATATGGGGAATATTTTATGACTACTACCTCACGAGAGAGGAACCACAAGGGACTATGTTATAGTATATATAGTTAAGGTAGACTCTGCTACATATGGGGAATATTTTATGACTACTACCTCACGAGAGAGGAACCACAAGGGACTATGTTATAGTATATATAGTTAAGGTAGACTCTGCTACATATGGGGAATATTTTGTGGCTACTACCTCACGAGAGAGGAACCACAAGGGACTATGTTATAGTATATATAGTTAAGGTAGACTCTGCTACATATGGGGAATATTTTATGACTACTACCTCACGAGAGAGGAACCAGAAGGGACTATGTTATAGTATATATAGTTAAGGTAGACTCTGCTACATATGGGGAATATTTTGTGGCTACTACCTCACGAGAGAGGAACCACAAGGGACTATGTTATAGTATATATAGTTAAGGTAGACTCTGCTACATATGGGGAATATTTTGTGGCTACTACCTCACGAGAGAGGAACCACAAGGGACTATGTTATAGTATATATAGTTAAGGTAGACTCTGCTACATATGGGGAATATTTTATGACTACTACCTCACGAGAGAGGAACCACAAGGGACTATGTTATAGTATATATAGTTAAGGTAGACTCTGCTACATATGGGGAATATTTTATGACTACTACCACACGAGAGAGGAACCACAAGGGACTATATTATAGTATATATAGTTAAGGTAGACTCTGCTACATATGGGGAATATTTTATGACTACTACCTCACGAGAGAGGAACCACAAGGGACTATGTTATAGTATATATAGTTAAGGTAGACTCTGCTACATATGGGGAATATTTTGTGGCTACTACCTCACGAGAGAGGAACCACAAGGGACTATGTTATAGTATATATAGTTAAGGTAGACTCTGCTACATATGGGGAATATTTTGTGGCTACTACCTCACGAGAGAGGAACCACAAGGGACTATGTTATAGTATATATAGTTAAGGTAGACTCTGCTACATATGGGGAATATTTTATGACTACTACCTCACGAGAGAGGAACCACAAGGGACTATGTTATAGTATATATAGTTAAGGTAGACTCTGCTACATATGGGGAATATTTTATGACTACTACCACACGAGAGAGGAACCACAAGGGACTATATTATAGTATATATAGTTAAGGTAGACTCTGCTACATATGGGGAATATTTTATGACTACTACCTCACGAGAGAGGAACCACAAGGGACTATGTTATAGTATATATAGTTAAGGTAGACTCTGCTACATATGGGGAATATTTTATGACTACTACCTCACGAGAGAGGAACCACAAGGGACTATGTTATAGTATATATAGTTAAGGTAGACTCTGCTACATATGGGGAATATTTTATGACTACTACCTCACGAGAGAGGAACCACAAGGGACTATATTATAGGTTATATGGTTGAGAGAGACTCTGCTACATATGGGGAATATTTTATGACTACTACCTCACGAGAGAGGAACCACAAGGGACTATATTATAGGTTATATGGTTGAGAGAGACTCTGCTACATATGGGGAATATTTTATGACTACTACCTCACGAGAGAGGAACCACAAGGGACTATGTTATAGTATATATAGTTAAGGTAGACTCTGCTACATATGGGGAATATTTTATGACTACTACCTCACGAGAGAGGAACCACAAGGGACTATATTATAGGTTATATGGTTGAGAGAGACTCTGCTACATATGGGGAATATTTTATGACTACTACCTCACGAGAGAGGAACCACAAGGGACTATATTATAGGTTATATGGTTGAGAGAGACTCTGCTACATATGGGGAATATTTTATGACTACTACCTCACGAGAGAGGAACCACAAGGGACTATATTATAGGTTATATGGTTGACAGAGACTCTGCTACATATGGGGGATATTTTATGACTACTACCTCACGAGAGAGGAACCACAAGGGACTATATTATAGGTTATATGGTTGACAGAGACTCTGCTACATATGGGGAATATTTTATGACTACTACCTCACGAGAGAGGAACCACAAGGGACTATATTATAGGTTATATGGTTGACAGAGACTCTGCTATATATGGGGGATATTTTATGACTACTACCTCACGAGAGAGGAACCACAAGGGACTATATTATAGGTTATATGGTTGACAGAGACTCTGCTACATATGGGGAATATTTTATGACTACTACCTCACGAGAGAGGAACCACAAGGGACTATATTATAGGTTATATGGTTGACAGAGACTCTGCTACATATGGGGGATATTTTATGTCTACTACCTCACGAGAGAGGAACCACAAGGGACTATATTATAGGTTATATGGTTGAGAGAGACTCTGCTACATATGGGGAATATTTTATGACTACTACCACACGAGAGAGGAACCAGAAGGGACTATGTTATAGTATATATACTTAAGGTAGACTCTGCTACATATGGGGAATATTTTATGGCTACTACCACACGAGAGAGGAACCACAAGGGACTATATTATAGGTTATATGGTTGACAGAGACTCTGCTACATATGGGGGATATTTTATGACTACTACCTCACGAGAGAGGAACCACAAGGGACTATATTATAGGTTATATGGTTGACAGAGACTCTGCTACATATGGGGAATACTTTATGACTACTACCTCACGAGAGAGGAACCACAAGGGACTATGTTATAGTATATATAGTTAAGGTAGACTCTGCTACATATGGGGAATATTTTATGGCTACTACCACACGAGAGAGGAACCACAAGGGACTATATTATAGGTTATATGGTTGAGAGAGACTCTGCTACATATGGGGAATATTTTATGACTACTACCACACGAGAGAGGAACCACAAGGGACTATATTATAGTATATATAGTTAAGGTAGACTCTGCTACATATGGGGAATATTTTGTGGCTACTACCTCACGAGAGAGGAACCACAAGGGACTATGTTATAGTATATATAGTTAAGGTAGACTCTGCTACATATGGGGAATATTTTGTGGCTACTACCTCACGAGAGAGGAACCACAAGGGACTATGTTATAGTATATATAGTTAAGGTAGACTCTGCTACATATGGGGAATATTTTGTGGCTACTACCTCACGAGAGAGGAACCACAAGGGACTATGTTATAGTATATATAGTTAAGGTAGACTCTGCTACATATGGGGAATATTTTGTGGCTACTACCTCACGAGAGAGGAACCACAAGGGACTATGTTATAGTATATATAGTTAAGGTAGACTCTGCTACATATGGGGAATATTTTGTGGCTACTACCTCACGAGAGAGGAACCACAAGGGACTATGTTATAGTATATATAGTTAAGGTAGACTCTGCTACATATGGGGAATATTTTGTGGCTACTACCTCACGAGAGAGGAACCACAAGGGACTATGTTATAGTATATATAGTTAAGGTAGACTCTGCTACATATGGGGAATATTTTGTGGCTACTACCTCACGAGAGAGGAACCACAAGGGACTATGTTATAGTATATATAGTTAAGGTAGACTCTGCTACATATGGGGAATATTTTGTGGCTACTACCTCACGAGAGAGGAACCACAAGGGACTATGTTATAGTATATATAGTTAAGGTAGACTCTGCTACATATGGGGAATATTTTGTGGCTACTACCTCACGAGAGAGGAACCACAAGGGACTATGTTATAGTATATATAGTTAAGGTAGACTCTGCTACATATGGGGAATATTTTATGACTACTACCTCACGAGAGAGGAACCACAAGGGACTATGTTATAGTATATATAGTTAAGGTAGACTCTGCTACATATGGGGAATATTTTGTGGCTACTACCTCACGAGAGAGGAACCACAAGGGACTATGTTATAGTATATATAGTTAAGGTAGACTCTGCTACATATGGGGAATATTTTGTGGCTACTACCTCACGAGAGAGGAACCACAAGGGACTATGTTATAGTATATATAGTTAAGGTAGACTCTGCTACATATGGGGAATATTTTATGACTACTACCTCACGAGAGAGGAACCACAAGGGACTATATTATAGGTTATATGGTTGAGAGAGACTCTGCTACATATGGGGAATATTTTATGACTACTACCTCACGAGAGAGGAACCACAAGGGACTATGTTATAGTATATATAGTTAAGGTAGACTCTGCTACATATGGGGAATATTTTATGACTACTACCTCACGAGAGAGGAACCACAAGGGACTATGTTATAGTATATATAGTTAAGGTAGACTCTGCTACATATGGGGAATATTTTGTGGCTACTACCTCACGAGAGAGGAACCACAAGGGACTATGTTATAGTATATATAGTTAAGGTAGACTCTGCTACATGTGGGGAATATTTTATGACTACTACCTCACGAGAGAGGAACCACAAGGGACTATATTATAGGTTATATGGTTGAGAGAGACTCTGCTACATATGGAGAATATTTTATGGCTACTACCTCACGAGAGAGGAACCAGAAGGGACTATGTTATAGTATATATAGTTAAGGTAGACTCTGCTACATATGGGGAATATTTTGTGGCTACTACCTCACGAGAGAGGAACCACAAGGGACTATGTTATAGTATATATAGTTAAGGTAGACTCTGCTACATATGGGGAATATTTTGTGGCTACTACCTCACGAGAGAGGAACCACAAGGGACTATGTTATAGTATATATAGTTAAGGTAGACTCTGCTACATATGGGGAATATTTTATGACTACTACCTCACGAGAGAGGAACCACAAGGGACTATGTTATAGTATATATAGTTAAGGTAGACTCTGCTACATATGGGGAATATTTTATGACTACTACCACACGAGAGAGGAACCACAAGGGACTATATTATAGTATATATAGTTAAGGTAGACTCTGCTACATATGGGGAATATTTTATGACTACTACCTCACGAGAGAGGAACCACAAGGGACTATGTTATAGTATATATAGTTAAGGTAGACTCTGCTACATATGGGGAATATTTTATGACTACTACCTCACGAGAGAGGAACCACAAGGGACTATGTTATAGTATATATAGTTACGGTAGACTCTGCTACATATGGGGAATATTTTATGACTACTACCTCACGAGAGAGGAACCACAAGGGACTATATTATAGGTTATATGGTTGAGAGAGACTCTGCTACATATGGGGAATATTTTATGACTACTACCTCACGAGAGAGGAACCACAAGGGACTATATTATAGGTTATATGGTTGAGAGAGACTCTGCTACATATGGGGAATATTTTATGACTACTACCTCACGAGAGAGGAACCACAAGGGACTATGTTATAGTATATATAGTTAAGGTAGACTCTGCTACATATGGGGAATATTTTATGACTACTACCTCACGAGAGAGGAACCACAAGGGACTATATTATAGGTTATATGGTTGAGAGAGACTCTGCTACATATGGGGAATATTTTATGACTACTACCTCACGAGAGAGGAACCACAAGGGACTATATTATAGGTTATATGGTTGAGAGAGACTCTGCTGCATATGGGGAATATTTTATGACTACTACCTCACGAGAGAGGAACCACAAGGGACTATATTATAGGTTATATGGTTGACAGAGACTCTGCTACATATGGGGGATATTTTATGACTACTACCTCACGAGAGAGGAACCACAAGGGACTATATTATAGGTTATATGGTTGACAGAGACTCTGCTACATATGGGGAATATTTTATGACTACTACCTCACGAGAGAGGAACCACAAGGGACTATATTATAGGTTATATGGTTGACAGAGACTCTGCTACATATGGGGGATATTTTATGACTACTACCTCACGAGAGAGGAACCACAAGGGACTATATTATAGGTTATATGGTTGACAGAGACTCTGCTATATATGGGGACTATTTTATGACTACTACCTCACGAGAGAGGAACCACAAGGGACTATATTATAGGTTATATGGTTGAGAGAGACTCTGCTACATATGGGGAATATTTTATGACTACTACCTCACGAGAGAGGAACCACAAGGGACTATATTATAGGTTATATGGTTGACAGAGACTCTGCTACATATGGGGAATATTTTATGACTACTACCTCACGAGAGAGGAACCACAAGGGACTATATTATAGGTTATATGGTTGAGAGAGACTCTGCCACATCTGGTGATATTTTGTGGCTACTACCACACGAGAGAGGAACCACAAGGGACTATGTTATAGTATATATAGTTAAGGTAGACTCTGCTACATATGGGGAATATTTTATGACTACTACCTCACGAGAGAGGAACCACAAGGGACTATATTATAGGTTATATGGTTGAGAGAGACTCTGCTACATATGGGGAATATTTTAGGACTACTACCTCACGAGAGAGGAACCACAAGGGACTATGTTATAGTATATATAGTTAAGGTAGACTCTGCTACATATGGGGGATATTTTATGTCTACTACCTCACGAGAGAGGAACTACAAGGGACTATATTATAGGTTATATGGTTGAGAGAGACTCTGTCATATATGCTGGATATTTTATGGCTACTACCACACGAGAGAAAAAGCACAAGGGACTATGTTATAGTATATATAGTTGAGGGAGACTCTGCTACATATGGGGGATATTTTATGTCTACTACCTCACGAGAGAGGAACCACAAGGGACTATATTATAGGTTATATGGTTGAGAGAGACTCTGTCATATATGCTGGATATTTTATGGCTACTACCACACGAGAGAAAAAGCACAAGGGACTATGTTATAGTATATATAGTTGAGGGAGACTCTGCTACATATGGGGGATATTTTATGTCTACTACCTCACGAGAGAGGAACTACAAGGGACTATATTATAGGTTATATAGTTAAGATAGACTCTGCGTCCTATGGGGAATATTTAAGACTACTTTCCCACGAGGTAGGAATCACAAGGGACTTTAGAATCGTATATATATTTGAGAGAACGCTGCGATATATGGGGAATATTTTATGACTACTTTCCCACGACAGACTAACCACAAGTGATTAGAGTATAGGATATATGGTTGGGAGAGCCCCTCCTACCAATGGGGGATATTTTATGGCTACTGCCTCACGAGAGAGAAACCACTACGGAATGCAGTACAGGATGTATAGTTGAGAAAGACTCTGCGACCTATGGGTTATATATTATAGCTACTACCTCAGGAGAAAGGAACCACATGGGACTATATTAAAGGTTATGTAATTAAAAGGGACTCTGCGACCTATGGGGGATATTTATGGCTACTTTCACACGAAAGAGGAGCCACAAGTGATTAGAGTATAGGATATATGATTGAGAGAAGCTATGCGACCTATGGGGGATATTTTATGGCTACTACCTCACGAGGGAGGAATTGCAAGGGACTATACTACAGGATATATAGTTGAGATAGACCCTGCGACCCATGGGGAATATTTTATGTCTACCACTTCACGAGAAAGGAACCACAGAGGACTATAGTATAGGATATATAGTATAGAGAGACTTTGCGACCTATGGGGAATTTTTATGGCTACGACCCCAAGAGAGAGGAACCAAAAGGGACCATAGTATAGGATATATAGTTGAGACAGACTCTTCGACCTATGGGGTATATTCTATGGCTACTACCTCACGAGAAAAGAACCATAAGTTACTATACTATAGCTAATAGTTGAAAAAGTTTTCTGCGAACAATGGGGATATTTTATGACTCCTATCTCAGGAGAGAGGAATCACAATGGACTATAGTATAGGATATATAATTGAGAGGGACTCTGCGACATACTGGGGATATTTTATGATTAAATTTACTACGAGAGGAGAACCACAAGGGACTATAATATAGGATGTATAGTTAAGAGGGACTCTAGGACCTATGGGGGATACTTTATCACTAACTTCCCAAGAGAGAGGATACACAAGGGACTATATTATAGGGTATATCGTTGAGAGGGAGTCTGCGACATATGGGGATATTTTCCCATGAAAGAGGAACGTCATACAACTATGGTATAGGATATATAGTAGAGAGGGGGCTATGATTCCTATCGGAGATATTCTATGACCTTTTTCCCAAAGGAGAGGAACCAGAAGACACTATAGTATAGGGTGTATAGTTAAGAGAGGCTCTGCAACATATCGGGGTTATTTTCCAATGGTATATAGTATAGAGTTAATGTTGAGAGGGACTCTGCTACCTATGGGGGATATTTTCTGACTACTACCTCGCGAGAGAGGAACCAGAAGGGATTTTAGTGTGAGATATACAGCTGAGAGGGACTCTTCGACATATGGGGGATATTTTATGACTACTACCTCGCAAAAGAGGATGCATAAGGACTACAGTATATGGTATACAAGTGAGAGGGACTCTTTGATCTATGGGAGATATTTTATGAATACTACCTCGCGAGAGAGGAACCAGAAGGGACTATAGTATAGGATATACAGATGAGAGGGACTCTATGAACTATGGGGGATATTTTATCACTACTACCTCGCAATAGCGCAACCATAAGAGACTATAGTATAGGATACACAGATGAGAGGGACTCTTTGAACTATGGGGGATATTTTATGACTACTACCTCGCAATAGAGGAACCATAAGGGAAATATAGTATAAGATATACAGCTGAGAGGGACTCTTTGAACCAAGGGGGTATTTTATTACTAGTACCTCGCGAGAGAGGAACCAGAAGGGACTTTAGTATAAAACATACAGCTGAGAGGGACTCTTTGAACTATGGGGGATATTGTATGACTACTACTTCGCGAGAGAGGAACCATAAGGGACTTTAGTATAAGATATACAGCTCAGAGGGTCTCTTTGAACTATTGGGATACTTTATGACTAATACCTCGCGATAGAGGAACCTGAAGGTACTATAGTATAAGATGTAAAGCTGAGAGGGACTCTTTGAACTATGTGGGATATTTTATGACTGCTACCTCGCAAAAGAGGAACCAGAAGTGACTAGTATACGTAATACAGCTGAGAGGGACTCTTCGAACTATGGGGGATATTTTATGACTACTTCCTCGCTAAAGAGGTACCAGAAGGTACTATAGTGTAAGATATACAGCTGAGAGGGACTCTTTGAACTATGGGGGATATTTTATTACTACTACCTCACAATGGAGGAGTCATAAGGGACTATAGTATAAGATATACAGCTGAGAGGGGCTCTTTGAACTATGGGGGATATTTTATGACTGATACCTCGCAGGAGAGGAACCAGAAGGGACTATAGTATAAGATATACAGCTGAGAGGGACTCTTTGAACTTTGGGGGATATTTTATGACTACTACCATGTGAGAGAAACAAGAAGTGACTATAGTATAAGATATACAGCTGAGAGGGACTCTTTAAAATATGGGGGACATTTTATGACTACTACCTCGCAAAAGAGGAACCATAAGATACTTTAGTATAAGATATATAGCTGAGCGCCTCTGTTTGAACTATGGGGGATATTTTATGACTACTACCGCGCGAGAGAGGAACGATAAGGGACTTTAGTATTGGATTTACAGTTGAGGGGGACTCTTTGAACTATGGGGGATATTTTATGACTACTACCTCGCGAGAGAGGAACCAGAAGGGACTACAGTATAAAATATACAGCTGAGAGGGACTGTTTGAACTATGTGGGATATTTTATGACTTCTACCTCGCGAGAGAGAAACCAGAAGGAACTATAGTATAAGATATACAGCTGAGAGGGTCTCTTTGAACTATGGGGGATGTTTTATGACTACTACCTCGCAAGAGAGGAACCAGAAGGGACTTTAGTATAAGATATACAGCTGAGATGGTCTCTTTGAACCATGGGGGATATTTTATGATTACTACCTCACGAGATAGGAACCACAAGGGACTATAATATAGCGTATATAGCTGAAAGGAACTATGCTATCTATGCGGGATACTTTATAGCTCCTATCCCACGAGGGAGGAAACTTAAGGGACTATATTATAGGTTATATAGTCGAGAGAGACTCTGCGACCTATGAGGCTATTTCACGGCTACTTGCCCACGAAAGAGGAACCGCAAGGAATTATAGTATAGGATATATAATTGAGAGAGTCTCTGCGACCTATAGGGGATACTTTATGGCTGCTCCCGTACGAGCGGGGAACCGCAAGGGACTATAGTTTACGAAATATAGTTGAGAGAGACTCTGCGACCTACGGCGGATGCTTTTCGACTGCTTTCCTACAAGAGAGCAACCACAAGGGACTATAGTATAGGATATATATAGTTGAGAGAAACTCCGCGACCTGTTTTGTACTATTTTCCCACGATAGAGGAACCACAAGGAACTATTGTACAGGATGTATAGTTGTAAGGGAGTTTGCGACCTATGGGGATATTGTATGGCTACTACCTCACGAGAGAGGAACCACAAGAAACTATTGTACAGGATGTATAGTTGAAAGGGAGTTTGCGACCTATGGGAATATTGTATGGCTACTACCTCACGAGAGAGTACACACAAGGGAGTATAGTATAGGTTATATAGTGAGAGGGAGTATGTGACCTATGGGGTATATTTTATGGCTACTACCCTGTGTGAGAGGTACCACAAGGTACTATAATACAGGATATATAGTTGAGAGACACTATGCGACTTATGGGGGATATTTTATGGGCACTACCTTAAGAGAGAACCACAAGGGACTATAGTATAGGATATCCAGCTGGGAGTGACAATGCGACCTATGGGGCATATTTTATTTCTAGTACCTCACGAAAGAGAAACCACAATTGACTATAGTACAGGGTATTTGTAGAAGAGAGTGACTCTGCAACATATGGGGGATATTTTATGGCTGAAACCTCACATGAGAGGAACCGGAAGGGACTATAGTATAGGTTATATAATTGAGATAGACTCTGCGTCCTATGGGGAATATTTATGACTACTTTCCCACGAGGTAGGAATCGCAAGGGACTTTAGAATCGTATATATATATATATATATATATATATATATATATATATATATATATATATTTGAGAGAACGCTGCGATCTATGGGGAATATTTTATGACTACTTTCCCACGAATGACTAACCACAAGCGATTAGAGTATAGGATATATCGTTGGGTGAGTCTCTCCTACCTATGGGGAATATTTTATGGCTACTGCCTCACGAGAGAGGAACCACTACGGAATGCAGTACAGGATGTATAGTTGAGAAGGACTCTGCGACCTATGGGTTATATTTTATAGCTACTACATCAGGAGAAACGAACCACATGAGACTATGGTAAAGGTTATATAATTAAAAGGGACTCTGTGACCTATGGGGGCTATTTTATGGCTACTTTCCCACGAAAGAGGAACCACAAGTGATTAGAGTATAGGATATATGGTTGAGAGAAGCTATGCGACCTATGGGGGATATTTTATGTCTACTACCTCACGAGGGAGGAATTGCAAGGGACTATACTACAGGATATATAGTTGAGATAGACCCTGCGACCCATGCGGAATATTTTATGTCCTCCACTTCACGAGAAAGGAACCACAGAGGACTATAGTATAGGATATATAGTTAAGAGAGACTCTGCGACCTATGGGGAATTTTTATGGCTACGACCCCACGAGAGAGGAACCAAAAGGGACCATAGTATAGGATATATAGTTGAGAGAGACGCTTCGACCTATGGGGAATATTCTATGGCTACTACCTCACGAGAGAAGAACCATGTGACTATAGTATAGCTAATAGTTGAAAAAGTTTTCTGCGAACAATGGGGATATTTTATGACACATATCTCAGGAGAGAGGAATCACAATGGACTATAGTATAGGATATATAATTGAGAGGGACTCTGCGACATATTTGGGATATTTTATGATTAAATTTACTACGAGAGGAGAACCACAAGGGACTATAATATAGGATGTATAGTTAAGAGGGACTCTAGGACCTATGGGGGATACTTTATCACTAACTTCCCAAGAGAGAGCAAACACAAGGGACTATATTAATGGGTATATTGTTGAGAGGGAGTCTGCGACATATGGGGATATTTTCCCATGAAAGAGGAACCTCATACGACTATGGTATAGGGTATATAGTAGAGAGGGGACTATGATTCATATCGGAGATATTGTGTGACCTTTTTCCAAAAGGAGAAGAACCAGAAGGCACTATAGTATAGGGTGTATAGTTGAGAGAGGCTCTGCAACATGTGGGGGTTATTTTCCCATGGAATATAGTATAGAGTATAATGTTGAGAGGGACTCTGCTACCTATGGGGGATATTTTATGACTACTACCTCGCGAGAGAGGAACCAGAAGGGACTATAGTATACGATATATAGCTGAGTGGGACTATTTGAACTATGGGGGATATTTTATGATTACTAGCTCGCAAGAGAGGAACAAGAAGGGATTTTAGTGTGAGATATACAGCTGAGAGGGACTCTTCGACATATGGGGGATATTGTATGACTACTACCTCGCAAGAGAGGAAGCAGAAGGGACTATAGTATATGGTATACATCTGAGAGGGATTCTTTGATCTATGGGGGATATTTTATGAATACTACCTCGCGAGAGAGGAACCAGAAGGGACTATAGTTTAGGATATACAGATGAGAGGGACTCTTTGAACTATGGGGGATATTTTATGACTACTACCTCGCAATAGAGGAACCATAAGGGACTATAGTATAGGATATACAGATGAGAGGAACTCTTTGAACTATGGGGGATATTTTATGACTACTACCTCGCAATAGAGGAACCATAAGGGTCTATAGTATAAGATATACAGCTGAGAGGGACTCTTTGAACCATGGGGGTATTTTATGACTAGTACCTCGCGAGAGAGGAATCAGAAGGGACTTTAGTATAAAACATACAGCTGAGAGGAACTCTTTGAACTGTGGGGGATATTTTATGACTACTACCTCGCAATAGAGGAACCATAAGGGACTATAGTATAGGATATACAGATGAGAGGAACTCTTTGAACTATGGGGGATATTTTATGACTACTACCTCGCAATAGAGGAACCATAAGGGTCTATAGTATAAGATATACAGCTGAGAGGGACTCTTTGAACCATGGGGGTATTTTATGACTAGTACCTCGCGAGAGAGGAATCAGAAGGGACTTTAGTATAAAACATACAGCTGAGAGGAACTCTTTGAACTATGGGGGATATTGTATGATTACCACTTCGCGAGAGAGGAACCATAAGGGACTTTAGTATAAGATATACAGCTGAGAGGGTCTCTTTGAACTATTGGGATACTTTATGACTACTACCTCGCAAGAGAGGAACCAGAAGGTACTATAGTATAAGATGTAAAGCTGAGAGGGACTCTTTGAACTATGTGGGATATTTTATGACTACTACCTCGCAAAAGAGGATCCAGAAGTGACTATAGTATACGATATACAGCTGAGAGGGACTTTACGAACTATGGGGGATATTTTATGACTACTTCCTAGCTAAAGAGGTACCAGAAGGTACTATAGAGTAAGATATACAGCTGAGAGGGACTCTTTGAACTCTGGGGGATATTTTATTACTACTATCTCAAAATAGAGGAGTCATAAGGGACTATAGTATAACATATACAGCTGAGAGGGACTCTTTGAACCATGTGGGATATTTTATGACTACTACCTCGCAAAAGTGAACCAGAAGTGACTATAGTATAAGATATACAGGTGAGAGGGACTCTTTAAATAATGGGGGACATTTTATGACTACTACCTCGCAAAAGAGGAACCATAAGGGACTTTAGTGTATGATATACAGCTGAGCGGGACTGTTTGAACTATGGGGGATATTTTATGACTACTACCTCGCGAGAGGGGAACCATAAGGGACTTTAGTATTGGATTTACAGTTGAGAGGGACTCTTTGAACTATGGGGGATATTTTAAGACTACTATCTCGCGAGTGAGGAACTAGAAGGGACTACAGTATAAAATATGCAGCTGAGAGGGACTCTTTGAAGTATGGGGGAGGTTTTATGACTACTACCTCGTGAGAGGGGAACCATAAGGGACTTTAGTATTGGATTTACAGTTGAGAGGGTCTGTTTGAACTATGGCGGATATTTTATGATTACTGCCTCGCAATAGAGGAACCAGAAGGGACTATAGTATAAGATATACAGCTGAGAGGGACTCTTTGAACCATGGGGGATATTTTATGATTACTACCTCGCTAGAGAGGAACCAGAATGGACTATAATATAGTGTATATAGCTGAAAGGAACTCTGCTATCTATGCGGGATACTTTATAGTTCCTATCCCACGTGGGAGGAACCTTAAGGGACTATAGTAGGTTATATAGTCGAGAGAGTCTCTGCGACCTATGGGGGTATTTCACGGCTACTTGCCCACGAAAGAGGAACCGCAAGGGACTATAGTATAGGCTATATAGTTGGGACTGACTCTGCGACCTATAGGGGATACTTTGTGGCTGCTACCGCACGAGCGGGGAACCGCAAGGGACTATAATTTACGAAATATAGTTGAGAGAATCTCTGCGACCTATGAGGGAGATTTTTGGATTACTTTCACACAGGAGAGGAACCACAAGAGACTATAGCATAGGGTATATATTTGAGAGAGACTCTTAGACCTACGGCGGATAATTTTCGACTACCTTCCTACAAGAGAGCAACCACAAGGGACTATAGTATAGGATATATATAGTTGAGAGAGACTCTGCGACCTATATTGTACTACTTTCCCACGATAGAGGAACCACAAGGCACTATAGCATTTATAGAGAGAGAGACTCTGTGACCTATGGGTGTATTTTATGACCACTACCTCACGAGAGAGGAACCACAAGGGACTATAGTATAGGATGTATAGTTGTAAGGGATTTCGCGATCTATGGGGGATATTGTATGGCTACTACCTCACGAGAAGGAACCACAAGGGACTATTGTATAGGATGTATGGTTGAAAGGGATTTTGCGACCTATGGGGATATTGTATGGCTACTACCTCACGAGAGAGGACACACAAGGGACTATAGTATAGGTTATATAGTGAGAGGGAGTATGCGACCTATGGGGGATATTTTATGGCTACTACCTTATGCGAGAGGTACCACAAGGGACTATAGTACGGATATATAGCTGAGAGAGACTATGCGACCTATGGGGGATGTTTTATGGGCACTACCTTAAGAGAGAAGAACCACGAGGGACTATAGTACAGGATATCTAGCTGAGAGAGAATGCGACCTATGGGGCATATTTTATTTCTACTACCTCACGAGAGAAAAACCACAATTGACTATAGTACAGGATATTTATAGTAGAGGGTACCTCTGCAAAATATGGGGGATATTTTATGGCTAAAACCTCACGAGAGAGGAACCAGAAGGGACTATAGTATAGGCTATATAACTGAGAGAGAGTGTGCAATATATGGGGGATATTTTATGGCTACTGCCTCACGTGAGAGGAACCGGAAGGGACTATAGTTTAGGTTATATAATTGACAGAGACTGTGCAATATATGGGAGATATTTTATGGCTACTACCTCACGAGAGAGGAATGAGAAGGGACTATAGTATAGGTTATATAGTTGGGAGAGACTGCCACATATGGGGGATATTATATGGCTACTATGACACGAGAGAGGAACCACAAGGGACTATATTATAGGTTATATATTTGAGGTAGACTCTGCTACATATGGTGGATATTTTATGGTTACTACCACAAGAGAGAGGAACCACAAGGGAGTATATTATAGGTTATATAGTTGAGAGAGACCCTGCCACATATGATGGATATTTTATGACTACTACCTCATGAGAGAGGAATCACAAGGCACTATATATAGGGTGTATAGCTGAGAGAGCCTCTGCAACATGTGGGGGTATTTTCCCAAGGACTACAGTATAGAGTATAATGTGTAGAGGGAGTCTGCTACCTATAGGGGATATTTTATGGCTACTACCCCACGTGAGAGGAACCTGAAGATACTATAGTATAGAGCAAATAGCTGAGAGAGACTATGAGAACTATAGAGGACATTCATGAGTACTTTCCCACGAGAGAGGAACCACAAGGGATTATAGTTTAGGGTATATAGCTGAGAGGGACTCTACGAAATATGGGGGATATTTTATGAATTCTACCTCGCGAGAGAGGAACCACAAGGGACCATAGTTTAGGATTTATTGCTAAGAGGGACTATTCGACATATAGGGTATATTTTATGACTTCTATCTCGCGAGAGAGGATCCACAAGGGACCATAGTTTAGGGTATATAGTTGAGAGGGACTCTCCGAACTATGGGGGATATTTTCTAACAACTACCTCGCGAGAGAGAAACCAGAAGCGACTATAGTATAAGATATATAGCTGAGAGGGACTCTTGGACCTATAGAGGATATTTCATGAGTACTTCGCAACGAGAGAGGAACCAGAAGGGACTATAGTATAAAATATACAGCTGAGAGGGATTCTTTGAACTATGGGGGATATTTTATGACTACTACCTCGCGAGAGAGAGGCACCATAAGGGACTTTAGTACAAGATATAAAGCTGAGATGGACTCTATGATCTTTGGGGATATTTTATGATTACTACCTCGCGAGAGAGGAAACAGAAGGGACCATAGTATAGGATATATAGCTGAGAGGGACTCTTTGAACTGTGGGAGATATTTTACGACTACTACCTTGCGAGAGAGGAAACAGAAGGGACCATAGTATAGGATATATAGCTGAGAGGGACTCTTTGAACTATGGGAGATATTTTACGACTACTACCTTGCGAGAGAGGAAACAGAACGGACCATAGTATAGGATATATAGCTGAGAGGGACTCTTTGAACTATGGGAGATATTTTACGACTACTACCTTGCGAGAGAGGAAACAGAAGGGACCATAGTATAGGATATATAGCTGAGAGGGACTCTTTGAACTATGGGAGATATTTTATGACTACTACCTCGCAAGAGAGGAACCAGAAGGGAATACAGTATCAGATATATAGCTGAGAGGGACTCTTCGACCTATAGGGGATATTTTATGACTACTACCTCGCAAGAGAGGAACCAGAAGGGACTACAGTATAAGATATATAGCTGAAAGGGACTCTTCGACCTATAGGGGATATTTTATGACTACTACCTCGCGACAGATGAACCATAAGGGACTATAGTATAAGATATATAGCTGAGAGAGATTCTTTGAACTATGGGGGATATTTTATGGTTACTACCTCGCGAGAGAAGAAACATAATGGACTTTGGTATAAGATATACAGCTGAGAGGGACTCTTTGAACTATGGGGGATATTTTATGATTACTACCTCACGAGAGAGGAACCACAAGGGACAATAATATAGCGTATATAGCTGAAAGGAACTATGCTATCTATGCGGGATACTTTATAGCTCCTATCCCACGAGGGAGGACACTTAAGGTACTATATTACACGTTATATAGTCGAGAGAGACTCTGCGACCTATGGAGCTATTTCACGGCTACTTGCTCACGAAAGAGGAACCGCAAGGGACTATAGTATAGGATATATAGTTGAGAGAGTCTCTGCGACCTATAGGGGATACTTTATGGCTGCTGCCGCACGAGCGGGGAACCACAAGGGACTATAGTTTACGAAATATAGTTGAGAGAGGCTCTGCGACCTATGAGGGATATTTTTGGATTACTCTCACACGATAGAGGAACCACAAGAGACTATAGCATAGGTATATATTTGAGAGAGACTCTTAGACTTACGGCGGATACTTTTCGACTGCTTTCCTACAAGAGAGCAACCACAAGGGACTATAGTATAGGATATATATATAGTTGAGAGAAACTCTGCGAACTATTCTGTACTACTTTCCCACGATAGAGGAACCACAAGGCACTATAGCATATATAGAGACAGAGACTCTGCGACCTATGGGGGTATTTATATGGTTGGGAGAGCCTCTCCTACCTATGGGTTATATTTTATAGCTACTACCTCAGGAGAAAGGAACCACATGGGACTATAGTAAAGGTTATATAATTAAAAGGGGCTCTGCGACCTATGGGGGATATTTTATGGCACGAGCGAGGAACCACAAGGGACTATAGTATAGGATGTATAGTTGTAAGGGATTTTGCGACCTATGGGGGATATTGTATGGCTACTACCTCACGAGAGAGGAACCACAAGGAACTATTGTACAGGATGTATAGTTGAAAGGGAGTTTGCGACCTATGTGGGATATTGTATGGCTACTACCTCAGGAGAGAGGAACCACAAGGAATTATTGTACAGGATGTATAGTTGAAAGGGAGTTTGCGACCTATGGGGGATATTGTATGGCTACTACCTCACGAGAGAGTACACACAACGGAGTATAGTATAGGTTATATAGTGAGAGGGAGTATGTGACCTATGGGGGATATTTTATAGCTACTACGCTATGAGAGAGGTACCACAAGGGTCTATAATACAGGATATATAGTTGAGAGACACTATGCGACATATGGGGGATATTTTATGGGCACTACCTTAAGAGAGAACCACAAGGGACTATAGTACAGGATATCCAGCTGGGAGTGACAATGAGACCTATGGGGCATATTTTATTTCTAGTAGCTCACGAAAGAGAAACCACAATTGACTATAGTACAGGGTATTTGTAGTAGAGAGTGACTCTGCAACATATGGGGAATATTTTATGGCTAAAACCTCACGAGAGAGGAACCAGAAGGGACTATAATAAAGGTTATATAGTTGAGAGAGACTGTGCAATATATGGGGGACATTTTATGGCTACTACCTAACGTGAGAGGAACCTGAAGGGACTATTGTATAGGTTATATAATTGAGAGAGACTGTGCAATATATGGGGGACATTTTATGCCTACTACCTCACGTGAGAGGAACCGGAAAGGACTATAGATTAGGTTATATAATTGAGACAGACTATGCAATATATGGGAATATTTTATGGCTACTACCGCACGAGAGAGGAACCACAAGGGACTATATTATAGGTTATATGGTTGAGAGAAACTTTGCCACATATGGTGGATATTTTATGGCTACTACCACACGAGAGAGGAACCACAAGGGACTATGTTATAGTATATATAGTTGAGGTATACTCTGCGAAATATGCGGGATATTTTATGGCGACTATCCCAAGAGAGAGGAACCACAAGAGACACTGAATAGAATATATAGCTGAAAAAGTTCTCTGCGAACAATGGGGATATTTTTTTACTACTATCTCACGAGAGAGGAACCACAAGCGACTATAGTATAGGATATATAGTTGACAGAGACTCTGCGACCTATGGAGAATATTTCATGACTACGACCCCACGAGAGCGGAACTACAGGGGACTATTGTATAATGTATATAGTTGAGAGATACTCTGCGAGCTATGAGGAATATTTTATGGCTATGACTCACGAGAGAGGAACCAGAAGGGACTTTAGTATAGGTTATATAGTTGAGAGAGACTCTGCAATATATGGGGGACATTTTATGGCTACTACCTAACGTGAGAGGAACCTGATGGGACTATTGTATAGCTTATATAGTTGAGAGAGACTGTGCAATATATGGGGGATATTTTATGCCTACTACCTCAAGTGAGAGGAACCGAAAGGGACTATAGTTTAGGTTATATAATTCAGATAGACTGCGCAACATATGGGGGATATTTTATGGCTACTACCGCAAGTGAGAGGAACCGGAAAGGACTATAGTTTAGGTTATATAATTGAGAGAGACTGTGCAACATATGGGGGATATTTTATGGCTACTACCTCACGTGAGAGGAACCGGAAAGGGCTATAGTTTAGGTTATATAATTGAGAGAGACTCTGCAATATATGGGAATATTTTATGGCTACTACCGCACGTGAGAGGAACCGAAAGTGTCTATAGTTTAGGTTATATGATTGAGAGAGACTCTGCAATATATGGGGGATATTTTATGGCTACTACCTCACGAGAGAGGAATGAGAAGGGACTATAGTGTAGGTTATATAGTTGAGAGAGACTCTGCAATATATGGGGGATATTTTATGGCCACTACGTCACGTGAGATGAACCAGAAAGGAATATAGTATAGGATATATTGTTGAGAGAGTCTCTGCAATATAGGGGGAATATTTCATGGCTACTACCTCACGAGAGAGGAACCACAAGGGACTATATTATAGGTTACATAGTTGACAGAGACTCTGCTACTAATGGTGGATATTTTATGACTACTACCTCTCGAGAGAGGAACCACAAGGGACTATAGTATAAGTTATATGGTTGAGAGAGACTTTGCCACATCTGGTGATATTTTATGGCTACTACCACACGAGAGAGGAAGCACAAGGGACTATGTTATAGTATTTATAGTTGAGGTAGACTCTGCTACTTATGGGGGATATTTAATGACTACTACCTCACAACAGAGGAATTACAAGGGACTATATTATAGGTTATATAGTTGAGATAGACTCTGCGTCCTATGGGGAATATTTGTGACTGCTTTCCAAACGAGGTAGGAATCACAAGGGACTTTACAATCTATATATATTTGAGAGAACGCTGCGATCTATGGGGAATATTTTACGACTACTTTCCCACGACAGACTAACCACAAGCGATTAGAGTATAGCATATATATGGTTGGGAGAGCCTCTCCTACCTATGGGTTATATTTCATAGCTACTACCTCAGGAGAAAGGAACCACATGGGACTATAGTAAAGGTTATATAATTAAAAGGGGCTCTGCGACCTATGGGGGATATTTTATGGCTACTACCTCACGAGGGAGGAATTGCAAGGCTCTATACTACAGGATATATAGTTGAGATAGACCCTGCGACCCATGGGGAATATTTTATGTCTACCACTTCAGGAGAAAGGAACCACAGAGGACTATGGTATAGGATATATAGTTGAGAGAGACTCTGCGACCTATGGGGAATTTTTATGGCTACGACCCCACGAGAGAGGAACCAAAAGGGACTATAGTATAGGATATATAGTTGAGAGAGACGTTTCAACCTATGGGGAATATTCTATGGCTACTACCTCACGAGAGAAGAACCATAAGTGACTATAGTATAGCTAATAGTTGAAAATCGTTTCTGCGAAAAATGGGGATATTTTATGACTCCTATCTCAGGAGAGAGGAATCACAATTGACTATAGTATAGGACATATAATTGAGAGGGACTCTGCGACATATTGGGGATATTTTATGATTAAATTTACTACGAGAGGGGAACCACAAGGGACTATAGTATAGGATGTATAGTTAAGAGGGAATCTAGGACCTATGGGTGATACTTTATCACTAACTTCCCACGAGAGAGGAAACACAAGGGACTATATTATAGGGTATATCCTTGAGAGGGAGTCTGCGACATATGGGGATATTTTCCCATGAAAGAGGAACCTCATACAACTATGGTATAGGATATATAGTAGAGAGGGGGCTATGATTCCTATCGGAGATATTCTATGACCTTTTTCATAAAGGAGAGGATCCAGAAGGCACTATAGTATAGGGTGTATAGTTGAGAGAGGCTCTGCAACATGTGGGGGTTATTTTCCCATGGAATATAGTATACAGTATAATGTTGAGAGGGACACCGCTACCTATGGGGGATATTTTATGACTACTACCTTGCGAGAGAGGAACCAGAAGGGACTATAGTATAAGATATATAGCTGAGAGGGACTCTTTGAGCTATGGGGAATATTTTATGATTACTGCCTCGCTAGAGAGGAACCAGAAGGGATTTTAGTGTGAGATATACAGCTGAGAGGGACTCTTCGACATATGGGGGATATTTTATGACTACTACCTCGCAAGAGAGGAACCATAAGGGACTATTGTATAAGATATACAGCTGAGAGGGACTCTTTGAACCATGGGGGTATTTTATGACTAGTACCTCGCGAGAGAGGAACCAGAAGGGACTTTACTATAACACATACAGTTGAGAGGGACTCTTTGAACTATGGGGGATATTGTATGATTACTACTTCGCGAGAGGGGAACCATAAGGGACTTTAGTATAAGATATACAGCTGAGAGGGTCTCTTTGAAACATTGGATACTTTATGACTACTACCTCGCGAGAGAGGAACCAGAAGGTACTATAGTATAAGATATAAAGCTGAGAGGGACTCTTTGAACTATGCGGGATATTTTATGACTACTACCTCGCAAAAGAGGAACCAGAAGTGACTATAGTATACGATATACAGCTGAGAGGGACACTACGAACTATGGGGGATATTTTATGACTACAACCTCCCAAAAGAGGAACCACAAGTGACTATAGTATATGATATACAGCTGAAAGGGACTCTTTGAACTATAGGGGATATTTTATGACTACTACCTCGCAAGAGAGGAACCAGAAGGGACTATAATATAGCGTATATAGCTGAAACGACTTCTGCTATCTATGCGGGATACCTTATAGCTCGTATCCCACGATGGAGGAACCTTAAGGGACTATAGTATAGGTTATATACTCGAGAGAGACTCTGCGACCTATAGGGGGATATTTTATGACTACTACCTCGCGGGAGAGGAACCAGAAGGTACTATAGTGTAAGATATATAGATGAGAGGGACTCTTTGATCTATGGGGGATATTTTATTACTACTACCTCACAATAGAGGAGCTATAAGGGACTATAGTATATGACATACAGCTGAGAGGGGCTCTTTGAACTATGGGGGATATTTTATGACTATTACCTCGCAAGAGAGGAACCAGAAGGGACTATAGTATAAGATATACAGCTGAGACGGACTCTTGGAACTATGGGGGATATGTTATGACTACTACCTCGCGAGAGAAACAAGAGGCTACTATAGTATAGGATATACAGCTGAGAGGGACTCTTTAAAATATGGGGGATATTTTATGATTACTACCTCGCAAAAGAGGAACCATAAGGGACTTTAGTATAGGATTTATAGTTGAGAGGGACTGTTTGAACTATGGGGGATATTTTATGACTACTACTTCGCGAGAGAGGAACCAGAAGGGACTATAGTATAAGATATACGGCTGAGAGGGACTGTTTGAACTATGGGGGATATTTTATGATTATTGCCTTGCAATAAAGGAACCAGAAGGGACTATAGTATAAGATATAAAGCTGAGAGGGACTCTTTGAACTATGGGGGATATTTTATGAATACTACCTCGCGACAGAGGAACCAGAAGGGACTATAGTATAAGATATAAAGCTGAGAGGGTCTGTTTGAATTATGGGAGATATTTTATGATTACTACCTCACGAGAGAGGAACCACAAGGGACTATAATATAGCGTATATATCTGAAAGGAACTCTGCTATCTATGCGGGGTACTTTATAGCTCCTATCCCACGTGGGAGGAACCTTAAGAGACTATAGTATAGGTTATATAGTCGAGAGAGTCTTTGCGACCTATGGCGGTATTTCACAGCTACTTGCCCACGAATGAGGAACCGCAAGGGACTATAGTATAGGATATATAGTTGAGACTGACTCTGCGACTTATGGGGGATACTTTGAGGTTGCTACCGCACGAGCGGGGAACTGCAAGGGACTATAGTTTACGAAATATATTTGAGAGAATCTCTGCGACCTATGAGGGATATTTTTGGATTACTCTCACACGAGAGAGGAGACACAAGAGACTATAGCATAGGGTATATATTTGAGAGAGACTCTTAGACCTACGGCGGATAATTTTCGACTACCTTCCTACAAGAGAGCAACCACAAGGGACTATAGTATAGGATATATATAGTTGAGAGAGACACTGCGACCTATTTTGTACTACCTTCCCACGATAGAGGAACCACAAGGCACTATAGCATATATAGAGAGAGAGACTCTGCGACCTATGGGTGTATTTTATGACCACTACCTCACGAGAGAGGAACCACAAGGGACTATAGTATAGGATGTATAGTTGTAAGGGATTTTGCGACCTATGGGCGATATTGTATGGCTACTACCTCACGAGAGAGAAACCACAAGGGACTATTGTATAGGCTGTATGGTTGAAAGGGATTTTGCGACCTATGGGGATATTGTATGGCTACTACCTCACGAGAGAGGGCTCACAAGGGACTGTAGTATAGGTTATATACCGAGAGGGAGTATGCGACCTATGGGGGATATTTTATGGCTACTACCTTATGAGAGTAGTACCACAAGGGACTATAGTACGGATATATAGCTGAGAGAGACTATGCGACCTATGGGGTATATTTTATGGGCACTACCTTAAGAGAGAAGAATCACAAGGGACTATAGTACAGGATATCTAGCTGAGAGAGAATGCGACCTATGGGGCATATTTTATTTGTACTACCTCACGAGAGAGAAACCACAATTGACTATAGTACAGGATATTTATAGTAGAGAGTACTTCTGCAAAATATGGGGGATATTTTATGGCTAAAACCTCACGAGAGAGGAACCAGAAGGGACTATAGTATAGGTTATATAATTGAGAGAGACTGTGCAATATATGGGGGATATTTTATGGCTACTGCCTCACGTGAGAGGAACCGGAAGGGACTATAGTTTAGGTTATATAATTGAGAGAGACTCCGTAATATATGGGAGATATTTTATAGCTACTACCTCACGAGAGAGGAATGAGAAGGAACTATAGTATAGGTTATATAGTTGAGAGAGACTGCCACATATGGGGGATATTTTGTGACTACTACGTCACGAGAGAGGAACCACAAGGGACTATATTATAGGTTATATAGTTGAGAGAGACTCTGCTACATATGGTGGATATTTTGTGACTACTACGTCACGAGAGAGGAACCACAAGGGAGTATATTATAGGTTATATAGTTGAGGTAGACTCTGCTACATATGGTGGATATTTTATGGCTACTACCACAAGAGAGAGGAACCACAAGGGACTATATTATAGGTTATATGGTTGAGAGAGACTCTGCCACATATGGTGGATATTTTATGACTACTACGTCACGAGAGAGGAACCACAAGGGACTATATTATAGGTTATATAGTTGAGAGAGACTCTGCCACATATGGTGGATATTTTGTGACTACTACCTCACGAGAGAGGAACCACAAGGGACTATATTATAGGTTATATAGTTGAGAGAGACTCTGCCACATATGGTGGATATTTTATGACTACTACCTCACGAGAGAGGTACCACATGGGACTATATTATAGGTTATATAGTTGAGAGAGACTCTGCCACATATGGGGGATATTTTATGACTACTACCTCACGGGAAAGGAACCACAAGGGACTATATTGTAGGTTATATAGTTGAGATAGACTCTGCGTCCTATGGGGAATATTTTGTGACTACTTTCCCACGAGAGAGGAACCACAAGCGATTAGAGTATAGGATATATGGTTGAGAGAGCCGCTCCTACCTATGGGGGATATTTTATGGCTACTGCCTAACGAGAGAGGAACCACTACGGAATATAGTACAGGATGTATAGTTGAGACTGACTCTGGGTTATATTTTATAGCTACTACCTCAGGAGAAAGGAACCACATGGGACTATAGTAAAGGATATATAATTAAAAGGGACTCTGCGACCTATGGGGGATATTTTATGTCTACTTTCTCACGAGAGAGGAATCACATGGTACTATAGTATGGGATATTTAGTTGAGAGAGTCTTTGCGACCTATGGGGGTATTTTATGGCTACTACCTTCACGAGTGAGGAATTGCAGGGGACTATAATACAGGATATATAGTTGAGATAGACTCTACGACCCATGGGGAATATTTTATGTCTACCACTTCAGGAGAAAGGAACCACAAAGGACTATAGTATGGGATATATAGTTGAGAGAGACTTTGCGACCTATGGAGAATATTTTATGGCTACGACCTCACGAGAGCGGAACTACAGGAGACTATTGTATAGGATATATAGTTGAGAGAGACTCTGCGTCCTATGGGGAATATTTTGTGGCTACGACCCCACGAGAGAGGAACCAAAAGGGACTATAGTATAGGATATATAGTTGAGAGAGACTCTTCGGCCTATGGGGATATTCTATCGCTACGACCTCACGAGAGAAGAACCACAAGTGACTATAGTATAGGATATGTAACTGAGAGATACTCTGTGACCTATAGGGGATATTTTATGCTACTACCTCACGAGAGAGGAACCACAAGGGAGTATAGTATAGTATATATAGTTGAGAGGGTCTCGACGACCTATGGGGGTTATTTTAGCTTTAGGCAAGGATATAAGTTAAGCCCAGTTTTATTTAATTTATAAATAGATGATGTCTTACTAGAAATTGGAAATAATAATAACTGTGCACCAGTAATTAAAAACATCCAAATTCCAGGACTTCTTTTTGCAGATGCCTAGTGGTAGGATCTATTACAGTTAGTGGTTTAAAACAATTATTACAAGCAATTAATGTATATTGTAAAGAATGGAGGTTAAAAGTGAATCAAGAGAAAACATAGATTGCGATATTCAAAATGGGGAAAATTAGGCAAATATGAAAACTGGAAGGGAGAGAATAAAGATTACAGGCTCGTGCGTGACTGTATCTATTTAGGAGTAAAAATAGATGGAGGTAATAAATGGGAGAAACAAAAGAAGTTTGCATTGGCAAAAGGTAAAGGGGCGATGGCAGCAATTAGAAGCTGCAATATAGAGTACCTAATATAAATTTTAAATGGCTGGAAAAAGTTTATGTGATGGTTGTGGAGGCAAAAATGATGCATGGTATAGAAATATGGGGATTAGATAGAGGATGGGAAAGTATAGATGAGGTGCACAGGATGTTTTGTAGAGAAATACTAGGGCTACCGAAGTCAATTGTAAGACAGGTAGCACAATTAGAAATGGGCAGGGTGGCAACTAAGGGGAAGGTAATGGAAAGAGCTTTGAAATTTTGGTTCAGAACTTTAAATCTACGAAAAAATAATGTGTTAAGACAATGTATTGAATACCAAGAGAATAGCTTAATGAATAATGGATGGGTAAGTTAATTACGGAATATTTTGTAGAAAAATGGGTTAGGAGACATGTGGAGAAGGAGAGAAAATAACGTGAAAAATGTTTGGAAAAAGGCAAGGAAAAGACTGGAAGATATAGAAATACAAATCATGTTCAGTGAGATTGCTGAAAAGAGCTCATTAGTTTGTTATAGGCCAATGAAAAATAAATGGGGTAGGGAAAAATATATAGACATAGTAAATAAAGAAGAGAGAGAATCTATTGCATGGTTAAGAACCGGAGCATGGAAGCTAAAAGGGCTAAGACAGGGTATTCCTCAGAACCAATGTCCGATATGTGGTGGTAATGAAGACATTGAACACATAGTATTTAAGTGCCAAGGAACAGAAAATTGGAGAAAAGAATTTTTTAATAAGAAGTGGTTGAAGGGGGATAGAAATACACTTATAATTGAAATGATATGCAAGGACGCTAGAAGCATTGGACAGTTTTTGTGTAAAGTAAAAAATAAATGGCTTTGGACAGTGGAAAGAGAAAAGTAAGAGGTAGTGCATCTTACTTTGAATGGAAAACTATAGTGAATGTGTGATGGTTAAGTAATCAATAAATGAACAGTGAAAAACAAGTGGAAATGGGACATAAAAAAGAGCAAGATAATTTATTGCCAAGTAATTGTAAAATGTAAATATACTATAGTGATTGTCTACTGAATGAGTGACCAGGGTCAAAGTGCAGTAGACAATCAAATTGTAAAACTCTTAGCACAATAAATCCAATAAATCCAATACTACCTCAGGAGAGAGGAACCACAAGGGACTATAGTATAGGGTATATAGCTGAGGGGAGCTCTACTATCTATGCGGGATTTTTATAGCTACTACCCCACGAGAGAGGAACCACAAGGGACTATAATATAGGTTATATAGTTGAGAGAGATTGCGACCTATGGGGGGATATTTCACGGCTACTTACCCACGGGAGAGGAACCGCAAGGGACTATAGAATAGGATATATATTTGAGAGAGACTCTGCGACCTACGGGGGATATTTTATGGCTACCACCTCACGGGTGGGGAACCACAAGGGACTATAGTATAGGAAATATAGTTGAGAGAGACTCTGCGACCTATGGGGGATTTTTTTGGACTACTTTCCCACGAGAGAGGAAACACAAGGGACTATAGCATAGGGTATATCGTTGAGAGAGACTCTGCGACCTATGGGGGATATTTTTCGACTACTTTCCTACGAGAGAGCAACCACAGGGGACTATAGTATAGGATATATATAGTAGAGAGAGACTCTGTGACCTGTGGGGGATATTTTGTACTACTTTCCCACGATAGAAGAACCACAATGTGCTGATAGCTGCAAAATTGTAAAGATTTACAGGATTTCCTGCGTACCTTCTGTCACACACTTTTCTTTATATCTCTATGTTTGCCCGCGTCTAGTCCGTTCGCTTGCTACTTCCATGGAGATTGGTGTGGAGAACTTGATTGTCTGGCTACGTGCCGAGTGAGACCGGTTCTCTAGTGGCAGTCGAAGTCGGCGGTTGAGCGAAGTGAGATGGGAGACCTGCTTTCCATGTTTGTGCAAGTGAGGTGGAAAACGACATAATTATTTCGGCCTTTTGTCTGCTAGATTGTGTCTGACATTTCGTTCTGCAGTAGGCCATTTTAATTGTGAAGATAACTCTACTTCTGCAGGGAATTTTTTCTAAAGGTAGGAAATTGTTTTTGCAGCTAACCCTATTTGATTTGAATAGTGTGAGCGGGCTGTTTTATAATTGCTGTTAAAGCTAAACCATGAAAAATGGTGTTCGTGATTGGCTGAGGGTATGCTGGTCATAAAGCAAATTTACGACTTGTGATGGTGCTTTGCTGGTAAAGTTTCCAGGTTTTGTGGATTCAAGCCCTGCTAGTATTTTTTTATTCGTAGCAACTGAAAGGCTGGTTAAATATAAATGTGTTGCTGGGTTTTCCAGAATTTGTGAAATTGGGTAATTTCGTCTGTTGTCTAAATGATGTGTAAATCGGGGAATAAAGTTTAAAATTTTATGCTGCCATATAAAGATAATTGGGTTTGTCTTCCAAGTCACCTGTTTTTGAATTTTCTAAACCGACGAATAAGTGTGATTGAAATGTACTAGGCGTTTCCCCATTTCACTGTAACAACACGCTAGATAGTTCAGATTTTCTTTGTGATTTGTCGTACTTACGCTTTGAATTTTGATAGTTTGGACATACTACTTTGTGCTCATGAGGAAGTGCATACTTAATTCTTTGGGATATTGTGGAATTCATTTCTGGCATTTCAAAATTTCGTCATATGTTAGGGCTAATGTAAAGAGTTTGTATCACATTGTAGACATTGCCCAATTAGCCTCTGTCTCTCAAAGGTTTAGTTGTTATAATTGTAAAACCTTTTCATAGGTAATTCCGTTGTGCTTGCGCTGTATGTGTACAGATTATTTTTCCATTGGGGATAGTTTCAAAATTTATAGTTTGAAATTAGATTCCTTCTGAAGTTTATGAAAGGTTTTCCTGAAGGTCTTATCGCCCCTTAAGTGTGCTTATGGCCTGTACTGGCTTTATTTTGGGAAATACTCTATTTCTTATGAAAGTTCTTTGGTATATCCTAACTCTATTGTGATAAAACCTTTTGCTAATTAGATGTATTTTGGGGGGCAGGTGTAAGGCAAATTTAACTGCATTACTATTACTGTGATAATTTTTGCTCACTTATTTTCCTTTATTGGTTTTGGCTTGCATGTTTAATGGTAAAACTTAGTGGTTTCAGGTTTGCATTGGCCAGCTAATTTCACTTTAGGTTTTGTTATATAGTTCATGCAGTTATTTGTTTTCGCCTTTCAGAAATTATGATAAAAATTTTGTTTGTAGTTTATTTCAATTTCTTTCCTCTTTAATGCTACAGTAATTTTTTTTCTTGGATAACTTTAATACAGGTAATTGTTTTAGTTTACCCTTGCCCCAACTGTGCTTTACTATTACAGTTGGTTTTTATAATATTGTTTAAGCCAACCTGAAACAAACTAAAGTTTGGATTTCGTATTGAAAACTGTGTCTGTCACTGAGCCTTGATTCAATATTATTCAATATATTGGCTATTTTAATTCGCTTTTTGCCTTTGATTGCTTTCAATTAATGCTATTGCTTTATTACACTTAGTTTTATTTTTCAATTTTGCATTATTTTCATATTATACAACCTTTTGTTTTTTTTTCTCTTGTTCACATAAATTTAACATTTATTGTTAATGACATCTTAAGTGCCCTTGCCTGTTTGTAATTACATTTTCTTAATGCTAATATATTGTGTGTTTTTGGACAGCTGATATTGTGCATTTGTTGCTCAACAGGATTTGTGGTCTAGTAGATGGTTTGGGGGGAAATAAAGTCATTTGAAATTTATACGTTTGTTCTCTTCTCTTATTGTTCTAAGTTCTTTTAGTAAGCGGGCATAAGTTATTATAGGTATTCCCTAGTCCTACCGTTTACTCAGTGTTAGCGTCCAAACCTTTTTGGCATCCGTTAGGGCTTCCCTTTTCGTTTGCCGGGACTCCAAGAAGGGAACGTATTTCTACACGGCAGCAGGGATCGGGTGGTTCAAAATTAGGGAACGTTGTTTCCTTGAGCCCTCGTATCCATTGCAAAATTTGTAGCAGAGCGTGGTTATATTACGTTCTGTAGGTGATTATAGTACCTTTAGTAGGGATCTTGGAATTGTCTGGGTGGTTTGGAGGCGCTCTCATATGTTCACTAGCTTACTATTTCTTTTCTGAGTTTTCTAAGCAACAGAGTTGTAATGGCTGTTCCAGTAATGAATTATGATAGATTGCGAAAGAGTGAGTTATGGCTTGAGATAGTTGTTCGAGAGGGCCAGTGTGCGGCTTCTACTGAGATATCTACGATGATAGAAATCTTCCGCCAGATCAAGGACGCACCGTTGATAAAGGTATCAACTGATCACCCTATAATTACTAACTGTGAGGCAAATTGCTCTGTAGCTTTTTGTGAGATACAAGATAGCCTGAACGTGATGCTGTTCCTTCTAGAGCACAACTTGTGCGCTTCCAAGTTCGCATTAGGCATTATTTGATCTATTTGGACTACGTTATTGGCAGATTCCCTGATTTAAGCTCGCGATTGTCTTTGCAGAAGCTGAGAACGCAAATTTCCGCATTGGCCTCTAAGGTGGAAGATTATTTTTCAGCAAGCCAGTCTGATGGTGGCCTCCCCCCGGTGACGTCTCAAAATGTTCAAAGGTGTGAGCACCTTTAGAAATGAATTCAGCTTTTCGCCCGCTTAGGCTTGTTCAAATGGTGGAAGATAGGCTTCTGGTTGATGTTGTGGATGTTACATCAGCTTTGGATGGGTTTCTTTAATGGCAAAACGTCTTGCCGTGCCCTCTAATCAAGTTGTAGAGTTAAGCTATCCGGCATTGCCCTAAACTTGCTGAACCGTTGTACTCGTTGTACCGAACCGATAACCAGTTTCCACTTGCCTCTTTTAGACATGTTTATTCCGCGTAGGGAGTGTGCTTGGACTATGCAAGATATATAGTTTTGACCCCAGGGCCTAACTGAGTCATTTCCAGAATATCTTACGCGAGTTAAAGATATTGCTTTAGTGTTAGTGTTACCTAATAGTGAAAGGGAAATATGTGATGTCATATTGTCAGGACTTAATCCCGTTGTAAGATCGGCTTTGGTTTTTGGTCCTCGCCCTACGGATTTTCTGCACTCGAACAGCTTATTCTCAGGTTGAATGAGACCATGTTAACTGATTGTGCTAGATTGCCTGGAGATTCGGTTTTACCAGTGGTTACTAATTCTCAGTTACAGCCGTCTTCATCATCCAACCTTGTGCCGCAGGCTTTCGCTTACAATGCTGTAAAATGTTTTCAATGTGGCCAAATAGGTGATGTCCGTCGAGTCTATCCTAAGAAGAGATCATCAGATAAGAATGTCCACCAATTTAATCGTAATTTAAGACCTCCTAGGCCATTATGACGCCAGAAGGTTCGAGGGACAATTTGCATCTCTCACCGTATAAAGGGCTTGCCTTTTTTGGTAAACCCTTGGTTGGAATTACGATTGAGAAACTGTATCTCCTAGTATTGTTAGATTCAGTTTCTTTAATTCAACAGGAATGGTTTTATGAGAATCTACCCCGCATGACTTCACGGGTTCAATCTTTGATGTTCTATGCTTGATGGTGAACGGACATGTCTTCCAAGTTTCACAAAGTGCACAGTGTACCATACGGTTTCTGCATTTTACATGGAAACATACTTTGTTCATTGTACCTGGGCTTCCATATTGTTGTGTTTTAGGGGCAGACTTTATGTCTAGAACCGGTATGTGTCTGGAGTTTGCCAATAAGTAATTGGGATTTCATTTTGCTCGGCATATAAGGTACAAGTTTGGCAGGGACTTTCAACCTAGTAAAGTTACTCTTCAATTGGGCGATATTAATCTCGTTACTGAGAATAAATCTTGCTTTTCGCTTTCTCATTTATCCTCCGATCACGCTAAACAGATAGAAACTTTAGTGCAAGATTTCAGCCTTTGTTTTTTGATACCTTGGGAGTTACTAATCTTGTCGAATATGATGTACATCTAACTGATTCGTCTCCGGTTAAGTTATCCCCTTATAAACTTACCCCGCCCAAGATGGCAGTATTGAAGGAAAATATTCTGGAGATGCTCGATCATGGGATTATTCGGCCGTCCATATCGAATTACAGTAGCCCCATCTTTTTAGTACCAAAGGGTGAGGTCGATTTTATACATGTTGTCGATTATCGGCTGTTAAACAAACAGATTCGTATTGAAAGTACTCCTTTGCTTGATCTTCATACTGCAGCGAATCACTTTGGGAAGGCACGCGTATTTACTACACTAGATTTAAATCAAGCTTACTATCACATCCCGTTTTCAGAGAAGTCAAAGCACCTTACTGCCTTCGCTACGTCCTGGCGTCTTTACAAATTTAATCGTGTCCCTTTTGGGCTTGCTACGGGCGCCCAAGTCCTTACTTGTCTTCTAGATAACGTATTTCCTGATTTAAAGTTTAAATACTTGTATCACTATTTGGATAACCTGGTTATTTATTCCGAGGATTTTGATTCGCATATTGAGCATCTAAGAGAGGTTTTCTCTCGTTTACAGCGGGCTAGGTTGTCCATTAAACGTTCTAAGGTTAGTTTCGCCACTTCACAAATATCGTTTCTAGGTCATATTGTATCACCAGCTGGTATTATTATAGATCCGGATCGCACAAAGGCATTAAGAAATTTTCTTCCTCCTCGAAATAAGCGTGAAGTTGCTCGTTTCCTGGGAACGGTTAACTTCTTTTCCAAATTTATACCAAATTTTTCGGCTTGTGCTGAACCACTTAATAGGCTAAGGCGTAAAGGCGTGGGTTTTCACTGGGGAGCGGAACAACAACATGCCTTTCTTGAAATAATAGAGTTGATTTTAACCCGCCACTCTTAGCGTTTCCCGATTTTGAGGTTCCATTTGTTTTGCAGACTGATGCTAGTGCATATGCTGTTGCCGCTGTGCTGTTGCAGCAATTTCCGAAGGCAGACGGCCTGTTTATTACTGTTCTCGTACTCTTTCAATGCATGAGCGGAAATTTTCTACTTATGAATTAGAAACGTTGGTTGTTCTTTTTGGTTTAGAAAAATATAAGGCGTATTTAGAGCATGTTCACTTTTTCCTGAAGTGTGACAACCAAGCATTGGCTTGGGCCTTAGCCGTTCCTCGCAAAACGGGACGTCTCGCCGGATGGGGAGCCCGCATCGGAGAATTTAAATTTACCGCTTCATTTATCAAGGGTACCGAGAGTTGTATTGCCGATGCCTTTACATGTGTATTCTCTGAACCTATTCAAGAATGCTCGAAGGTGAATAATGTTGATTCCTCTACTTCTGATATAAAGTTTGAGGCTTTTCCTGATATGTTCAGAGCTTGAACTTTCGGATCAACATCTTGGGCCTATAATTGAACAACTCCATCAGGGGATTTCTGTTCCTGATCATAAGATGGCTAGAACAAGTTCTCATCGTAGTCCCCAGGCTAGCTGTTCCTAAGGTTTTGAAATATGTCCATGATTCACCTTTTGGTGGTCATCTAGGTATTCCTAATCCGAGCTATAAGATTCGCCAACAGTTCATGGACCTCGACATTAAAAGACATGTGAAGGCCTGTCGCGTTTGTGCGCTATTGAAGCATGCGCAGGCCATGAATTTGGGTAACCTCGCATCGCAAGTTCCTATGGAAAAACTATTTATTGATTTCATAGGGCCGATTCCACGTTTTGTACATGGCCTTAGTTGTTACCGATGCCTTTACTAAATTTGTGTGTATTTCTCATCTTGTTGTTGCTACGGCATGTTTAGCGATTCGGGAGTTAAGTGCTATATTTGGATCCTTTGGTGCCCCACGTTATTTAGCTTCTGATAATGGCTCAAAATTTAAATCCCGTTTATTCAGGTCTTTTTGCTTTGATTGGGGTGTTACACATTTTACCACAACTCCGTATTATCCCAATCCTTCGCTAGCGGAACGTGTTAACCGGAACCTTAAATCTGCCTTCCATTATCAACATTATTCTGGTTAGGATACCTATCTCAAGCAGCTTCCATTTGCCTTTAATTCCGCTAGGCATGCGGCCCACAAGACTACACAGCCGTCTTCTCCTTAAGCGAAAAAGTGGGCTCTAAATGATTTGTTGCCGATGGCTAACTCCCACGACATTATTAGATTGGCAGGCTGCATTATTTTCATATTTAAACAACCTTTTGTTTCTTTTTCTCTTGTTCAAATAAATTTAAAATTTATTGTTAATGACAGCTTAAGAGCACTTGCCTTTTTATAATTACATTTTCTTAATGCTAATATATTGTGTGTTTTTGGACAGCTAATATCGTACATTTGTTGCTCAACAGGATTTGTGGTCTAGTAGATGTTTTTTGGGGAAATAAAGTCATTTGAAATTTATACGTTTGTTCTCTTCTCTTATTGTTCTTTTAGTAAGCGGGCATCAGTAATTCAAGGTATTCCCTAGTCCTACCGTTTATTCAGTGTTAGCCTCCAAACCTTTTTGGCATCCATTAGGGCTTCCCTTTTCGTTTGCCGGGATTCCAAGAACGGAACGTATTTCGTACACTGCAGCAGGGATCGGTTGGTTCAAAATTAGGGAACGTTGTTTACTGGAGCCCTCGTATGCATTGAACAAAGGCACGATAGAATAGGATATATAGTAGAGAGTGACTCTGCGATCCATGGGGGATATTTTATGACTACTACCTCACGAAGAGAGGAACCACATGGGACTATAATATATAGTACAGAGAGAATCTGCAACCTATGGGGGATATTTTATAGCTACTACCTCAGGAGAGAGGAACCAAGAGGGACTTAAGTATATATAGTAGAGAGTGACTCTGCGATCTATGGGGGATATTTTATGACTACTAGCTCACGAGAGAGGAACCACAAGGGACTTAAGTATATATAGTAGCGAGTGACTCTGCGATCTATGGGGGATATTTTATGGCTACTACCTAACGAGAGAGGAACCACAAGGGACTTAAGTATATATAGTAGAGACTGACTGTGCGAACTATGGGGGATTTTTATGGCTACTACCTAACGAGAGAGGAACCATAAGGGACTTAAGTATATATAACAGAGAGAATCTGCGACCTATGGGGGATATTTTATGGCTACTACCTCACGAGAGAGGAACCACAAGGGACTTAAGTATATATAGTAGAGAGAATCTGCAACCTATGGGGGATATTTTATGATTACTACCTCAGGAGAGAGGAACCACAAGGAACTATAGTATATATAGTAGAGAGTGACTCTGCGATCTAGGGGGTATATTCTATGATTACTACCTCAGGAGAGAGGAACCACAAAGGACTATTGTATATATAGCAAAGAGAGAATCTGCGACCTATGGAGGATATCTTATGACTACTACCTCAGGAGAAAGGAACCACAAGGGACTATAGGATATATAGTAGAGAGTGACTCTGTGACCTATGGGGGATATTTTATGACTACTACCTCAGGAGAGAGGAACCACAAGGGACTATAGTATATATAGTAGGATGAGATTCTGCCAACTATGGGGGATATTTTATGACTACTACCTCAGGAGAGAGGACCCACCAGGGACCATAGTATATATAGTAGAGGGAGAATCTGCGACCTATGGGGGATATCTTATGACTACTACCTCAGGAGAGAGGAACCACAAGGGACTATAGGATATATAGTAAAGAGTGACTCTGCGACCTATGGAGGATATTTTATGTCTACTACCTCAGGAGAGCGGAACCACAAGGGACTATAGCATATATAGTAGAGAGAGAGTCTGCGACCTATGGGGGATATTTTATGACTACTACCTCAGGAGAAAGGATACACAAGGGACTATAGGATATACAGTAGAAAGTGAATCTGCGACCTATGGGGGATATTTTATGACTACTAGCTCAGGAGAGAGGAACCACAAGGGAATAGAGTTTATATATAAGAGAGAGAATCTTTGACCTATGGCGGATATTTTATGACTACTACCTCAGGAGAGAGGAACCACAAGGGACTATACTATATATAGTAGAGAGTGACTCTGCGATCTATGGAGGATATTTTATGACTACTACCTCACGAAAGAGGAACCACAAGGGACTATAGTATATGTAGTAGAGAGTTACTCTGCGACCTATGGGGGATATTTTATGGCTACTACCTCAGGAGAGAGGAACCACAAGGGACCTAAATATATATATATATATATATATATATATATATATATATATAGTAGAGAGTAACTCTGCGATACTTGGGGGATATTTTATGACCACTACCTCACGAGAGAGGAACCACAAGAGACTATAGTATATATAGTAGAGAGAATCTGAGACACATGGGGGATATATTATGGCTGCTACCTCAGGAGAGAGGAACCACAAAGGACTATAGTATATATCGTAGACATAGAATCTGCGATCTATGGGGGATATTTTATGGCTACTACCTCAGGAGAGAGGAACCACAAGGGACTATAGTATATATCGTAGACAATCTGCGATCTATGCAGGATATTTTATGACTACTACCTCAGGAGAGAGGATCCACAAGGGACTTAAGTATATATAGTAGACAGAGAATCTGCGACCTATGGGGGATATTTTATGGCTACTACCTCAGGAGAGAGGAACCACAAGGGACTATAGTATATATAGTAGAGAGAGAATCTGCGATCTATGGGGGATATTTTATGGCTACTACCTCTGGAGAGAGGAACCACAAGGGACTATAATATATATATATATATATATATATATATATATATATATAGTAGAGAGAGAATCTGCATCCTATGGGAGATATTTTATGGCTACTACCTCAGGAGAGAGGAACCAGAGGGACTTAAGTATATATAGTAGAGGGAGAATCTGCGACCTATAGGGATATTTTATGACTAATACCTCAGGAGAAAGGAACCACAAGGGACTTAAGTATATATAGTGGACAGTGACTCTGCGATCTATTGGGGATATTTTATGACTACTACCTCACGAGAGAGGAACAACAAGGGACTTAAGTATATATAGTAGATAGTGACTCTGCGAACTATGGGGGATATTTTATGGCCACTACCTCAGGAGAGACGAACCACAAGGGACTTAAGTATATATAGTATAGAGAGAATATGCAACCTATGGGGGATATTTTATGGCTACTACCTCACGAGAGAGGAACCACAAGGGACTATAGTATATATAGAGGAGAGAGAATCTGCGATCTATGGGGGATATTTTATGGCTACTACCTCAGGAGAGAGGAACCACAAGGGACCTAACTATATATATAGTAGAGAGTAACTCTGCGAAACATGGGGGATATTTTATGACTACTACCTCACGAGAGAGGAACCAAAAGGGACTTAGGTATATATTGTAGAGAGAGACTCTGCGATCTATGGGGGATATTTTATGGCTACTACCTCAGGAGAGAGGAACCACAAGGGACTATAGGATATATAGTGGAGAGTTGCTCTGCGACCTATGGGGGATATTTTATGACTACCACCTCAGGAGAGAGCAACCTCAAGGGACTATAGTATATATGGTAGAGAGAGAATCTGCCACCTATGGGGGATATTTTATGACTACTAACTCAGGAGAGCGGAAACACAAGGGACAATAGTACATAAAGTAGAAAGAGGATCTGCGACCTATGCGGGATATCTTATGACTACTACTTCAGGAGAGAGGAACCACAAGGGACTATATGATATATAGTAGAGAGTGACTCTGCGACCTTTGGGCGATATTTCATGACTACTACCTCAGGAGAGGGGAACCACAAAGGATAATAGTATATATAGTAGAGAGAGAGTCTGCGACCTATGTGGGATTTTTTATGACTACTACCTCAGGAGAGAGGATCCACAAGGGACTATATGATTTATAGTAGAGAGTGACTCTGCGATCTATGGGGGATATTTTATGACTAGTACCTCACGAGAGATAAACCACAAGGCACTATAGTATATATAGTAGAGAGTTACTCTGCGACCTATGGGGGATATTCTATGACTACTACCTCACGAGAGAGGAACAACAAGGTATTATAGTATATATAGTAGGGAGAATCTGCGACCTATGGGGGATATTTTATGGCTACTAGCTCAGGAGAGAGGAACCACAAGGGACTATAACATATATAGTAGAGAGAGAATCTGCAACCTATGGGGGATATCTTATGACTACTACCTCCGGAGAGAGGAAACCAACAAGGGACTTAAGTATATATAGTGGACAGTGACTCTGCGATCTATTGGGGATATTTTATGACTACTACCTCACGAGAGAGGAACAACAAGGGACTTAAGTATATATAGTAGAGAGTGAGTCTGCGACCTATGGCGGATATTTTATGGCTACTACCTCACGAGACAGGTACCACAAGGGACTATAGTATATATAGTGGAGACAGAATCTGCGATCGATGGGGGATATTTTATGACTACTACCTCACGAGAGAGGTACCACAAAGGACTTAACTATATACAGTAGAGAGAGAATCTTCGACCTATGGGGGATATCTTATGACTACTACCTCACGAGAAAGAAACCACAAGGGACTATAGTATATATAGTAGAGAGAGAATCTGCGATCTATGGGGGATATTTTATGGCTACTACCTCAGGAGAGAGGAACCACAGGGGACTATTGTATAGTACATATAGTTGAGAGAGACTCTGCGATGAATGGGGAATATTTTATAGCTACTACCACAGGAGAGAGGAACCACAGGGGACTATAGTATAGTACATATAGTTGAAAGTGACTCTGCGACCTATGGAGGATATTTTCTGGCTAATACCTAAGGAGAGAGGAATCACAAGGGACTATAGTATAGGATATATAGTTGAGAGAGACTCTGCGACCTATGGGAAGTATTTTATGGCTACTACCTCAAGAGAGAGGAACCACAGTGGACCATAGTATAGTGCATATAGTTGAGAGAGACCCAGTGACCTATGGGAAATATTTTATGGCTACTACCTAAGTAGAGAGGAACCACAAGGGACTATAGTATAGGATATATATTGCAGAGAGTGACTCTGCTACATATGGGGGATATTGTATGACTTGTACCTCACGAGAGTGAACCAAAAGGGACTTAATATAGGATATATAGTTGAGAGAGACATTGCGACGTATGGGGATATTTCGCGTCTACTTTCTCACGAGAGAGTAACCACAAGGGACTATACTATAGGGTATATAGTAGGGAGGATCTGCGACCTATGCGGAATATTTTATGACCACTTTCCCACGAGAAAGGAACCACAAGGGACTATAGTATAGGATATATAGTTGAGAGAATCTGCGACCTGTGCGGAATATTTTATGGCTATTCCCCCGCGAGGGAGGAAGCAAGATGAACTATAGTATAGCATATATAGTTTAGAGAGACCCTGGACCTATGGGGAATATTTTATGACCACTTTCCTACGACAGAGGAACCACAAAGGACCCTCGTATAGGATATATAGTTGAGAGAGTTTCTGCGACCTATGGGAAATATTTTATGGCTATTACCTCAGGAGAGAGGAACCACAGGGGACTATTGTATAGTACATATAGTTGAGAGAGACTGCGATGAAGGGGGAATATTTTATAGCTACTACCTCAAGAGAGAGGAACCACAGGGGACTATAGTCTAGTACATATAGTTGAAAGTGACTCTGCGACCTATGGAGGATATTTTCTGGCTAATACCTAAGGAGAGAGGAAGCACAAGGGACTATAGTATAGGATATATAGTTGAGAGAGACTCTGCGACCTATGGGAAATATTTTATATCTACTACCTCAGGAGAGAGGAACCACAGTGGACCATAGTATAGTACATATAGTTGAGAGAGACCCAGTGACCTATGGGAAATATTTTATGGCTACTACCTAAGGAGAGAGGAACCACAGGGGACTATAGTATAGGCTATATAGTTAAACGGGACTCTGCGACCTATGCGGAATATTTATTGACTACTACCTCAGGAGTGATGAACCACAAGGGACTATAGTATAGGATATATAGTTGAGGGAGACTCTACGACCGTTGGGAAATATTTTATGGCTACTACCTTAGGAGAGAGGAATCACAGGGGACTATAGTATAGTACATATGGTTGAGAGAGACTCTGCGATGAATGTGGACTATTTTAATAGCTACTACCTCAGGAGAGAGGAACCACAAGGGACTATAGTATAGTACATATAGTGTAGAGACTCTGCGATGAATGGGGAATATTTTAGAGCTACTACATCAGGAGAGAGGAACCACAAGGGACTATAGTATAGGTTATATGGTTGAGAGAGACTCTGCGACCTATGGGAAATATTTTATGGTTACTTCCTCAGGAGAGAGAAACCACAGGGGACTATAGTATAGTACATATAGTTGAGAGAGTCCCTGCGATCTATGGAAAATATTTTATGGCCACTACCTAAGGAGAGAAGAACCACAGGGGGCTATAGTATAGTACATATGGTTGAGAGAGATTGCGATGAATGGGGAACATTTTTAGCCACTACCTAAGGAGAGAGGAACCACAAGGGACTATAGAATAGGCTATATAGTTAAACGGGACTTTGCGACCTATGCGGAATATTTTATGACTACTACCTCAGGAGAGAGGAACCACAAGGGACTATAGTATAGGATATATATTGCAGAGAGTGACTCTGCGACATATGGGGGATATTGTATGACTTGTACCTCACGAGAGTGAACCAAAAGGGACTTAATATAGGATATATAGTTGAGAGAGACCTTGCGACGTATGGGGATATTTCGCGTCTACTTTCTCACGAGAGAGTAACCACAAGGGACTATACTATAGGGTATATAGTAGAGAGAATCTGCGACCTATGCGGAATATTTTATGACCACTTTCCCACGAGAGAGGAACCACAAGGGACTATAGTATAGGATATATAGTTGAGAGAATCTGCGACCTGTGCGGAATATTTTATGGCTATTCCCCCGCGAGGGAGGAAGCAAGAGGAACTATAGTAAAGGATATATAGTTGAGAGAGACCCAGTGACCTATGGGGAATATTTTATGACCACCTTCCTACGACAGAGGAACCACAAAGGACTCTCGTATAGGATATATAGTTGAGAGAGTTTCTGCGACCTATGGGAAATATTTTATGGCTATTACCTCAGGAGAGAGGAACCACAGAGGACTATTGTATAGTACATATAGTTGAGAGAGACTGCGATGAATGGGGAATATTTTATAGCTACTACCTCGGGGGAGAGAGGAACCACAGGGGACTATAGTCTAGTACATATAGTTGAAAGTGACTCTGCGACCTATGGAGGATATTTTCTGGCTAATACCTAAGGAGAGAGGAAGCACAAGGGACTATAGTATAGGATATATAGTTGAGAGATACCCTGCGACCTATGGGAAATATTTTATATCTACTACCTCAGGAGAGAGGAACCACAGTGGACCATAGTATAGTACATATAGTTGAGAGAGACCCAGCGAGCTATGGGAACTATTTTATGGCTACTACCTAAGGAGAGAGGAACCACAAGGGACTATAGTACAGGATATATAGTTGAGAGAGGCTCTGCGACCTATGGGAAAGGTTTCATGGATACTACCTCAGGAGAGAGGAACCAAAGGGGACTATGGTATAGTACATATAGTTGAGAGAGACTCTGCGATGAATGGGGAATATTTTATAGCTACTACCTCAGGAGAGAGGAACCACAAGGGACTATAGTATAGGATATATAGTTGAGAGAGACTCTTTGATGAATGAGGAATATTTTATAGCTACTACCTAAGGAGAGAGGATGCACCAGGGACTATAGTATAGGATATATAGTTGAGAGAGACCCTGCGACCTATGGGAAATATTTTATGGCTACTTCCTCAGGAGAGAGAAACCACAGGGGACTATAGTATAGTACATATAGTTGAGAGAGACCCTCCGACCTATGGAAAATATTTTATGGCCACTACCTAAGGAGAGAGGAACCACAGGGGACTATAGTATAGTACATATGTTTGAGAGAGATTGCGATGAATGGGGAATATTCTATAGCCACTACCTCAGGAGAGAGGAACCACAAGGGACTATAGTATAGCTATATAGTTAAACGGGACTCTGCGACCTATGCGGAATATTTTATAGCTACTACCGCAGGAGAGAGGAACCACAGGGAACTATAGTATAGTACATATAGTTGAGAGAGACTGCGATGAATGGGAAATATTTTGTAGCTACTACCTCAGGGGAGATGAACCACAAGGGACTATTGTATAGGATATATAGTTGAGAGAGACTCTGCGACCTATGGGAAATATTTTATGGCTACTACCTCAGGAGAGAGGAACCACAAGGGACTATAGTATAGGATATATAATTAAACGAGACTCTGCAACCTATGTGGAATGTTTTATGACTACTACCTCAGGAGAGAGGAAGCACAAGGGACTATAGTATATATAGTAGAGAGAGAATCTGCGACCTATGAGAAATATTTTCTGGCTACTACCTCAGGAGAGAAGATGCACAAGGGACTATTGTATAGTACATATAGTTGAGAGAGACTGCGATGAATGGGGAATATTTTATAGCTACTACCTCAGGAGAGAGGAACCACAAGGGACTATGGTATAGGATATATATTTTAGAGGGTCTCTGCGATGAATGGGGAATATTTTATAGCTACTAGCTCACGAGAGGGGATCCACAAGGGACTATAGTATAGTATGTATGTTGAGAGAGGTTCTGAGACCTATGGGAAATATTTTATGGCTACTACCTCAGGAGAGAGGAACCACAAGGGACTATAGTATAGGATATATAATTAAACGAGACTCTGCAACCTATGTGGAATATTTTATAGCTACTACCTCAGGAGAGTGGAACCACAAGGGACTATAGTATAGGCTATATAGTTAAACGGGACTCTGCGACCTATGCGGAATATTTTATGACTACTACCTCAGGATAGAGGAAGCACAAGGGACTATAGTATAGGATATATAGGTAAGAGAGACTGCGACATATGAAGTATATTTTTTGGCTAACACCTCAGGAGAGAGGAAGCACAAGCGACTATAGTATAGGATATATAGTTTAGAGAGACTCTGCGACCTATGAAGTATATTTTCTGGCTAACACCTCAGGAGGGAGGAAGGACAAGGGACTATAGTATAGGATATATAGTTGAGAGAGACTTTGCGACCTATGAAGAATATTTTATAACTACTTTCGCAGGAGACAGTAACCACAACGGACTATAGTATATGATATATAGTTGTAAGAGCTTCTGCGACCTATGGGGGTTATTTTATGGCCACTACCTCACGAAAGGGGACCCACAAGGGACTATAGTATAGGATATATAGTTTAAGAGACTCTGCGAACTAAATTTAACAAGGTCTTATTAATTAATAATCTTCGGCTTCCTAGGCTTTCATAACTAATATTGGCTAAACAAAATATACCAGATGAACATAAACCATGAGCAATTATTATAACAAAAGTTATATAAAATCCCCAAACATTCAATGTTATTAAGCCTCCTACAACTAAACCTATATGAGCTACCGACGAATAAGCAATCAATGTTTTGGGGATATTTTACGTCTATTTTCCCACGAGAGAGGAAGCACAAGGGACTATAGTATAGGTTATATAATTAAGAGAGACTCTGCGAGCTATGGGGAATATTTTGTGGCTACTACCTCACGAGAGAGGAAGCTCAAGGGACTATAGTATAGGATACATAGCTGAGAGGGACTCTGCGATATATGGGGGATATTTTATGGCTACTACGTCAAGAGAGAGGAACCACTAGAAACTATAGTATGGGATATATAGTTGAGAGGGACTCTGCGACATATGGAGAATATTTTATGGCTACTACTTTATGAGAGAGGAACCATAAGGGACTATAGTATAGAGTGTATACCTGAGAGAGATTCTGTGACCTATGTGGATTATTTTACGACTACTTTCCCACGAGAGGGGAACCAGAAGGGACTGTAGTATAGGATATATAGTAGAGAGAGACTCTGCGACCTATGGGGGTTATTTTATGGCTACTACCTCACGAGAGAGGAACCACAATGGACTATAGTATAGGATGTATAGTTGAGAGAGATCCTGCGACCTATGGGGGATATTTTACGACTTTCCCACGAGAGAGTAACCACAAGGGTCTATAGTATAGAGTATATAGCTGAAAGGGATTCAGTGATCATAGGAGTAAGGAACCACAAGAGGATAGAAGCTGCACATAGATATGCCACGTAGATGCGCAGAAGTACCTAACAGTTTTTGACTCGAGGACCCATCCCTCTACTGGAGCTGTTCATGGAAAGTCAGCCGTCTACCAGACATCCCTGTAGTTATCACGAGGAATACTCTGTCCTTGGAGCAAGCATCCACGCCGTGCTTCCGGCACTGCCACAGCTGAAAAACACAGGAGCGCTCTAAAACATGAGAAAGAAAGGAACTTGACGAAAGGGAAGTCGTTATAGATGAGAAAGGGTTCGTCAAGGAAAACCAAGCCAAGGTCGACAGGAATCGAATCCGGAGCTATGTCGCTTGTACACACGCTTCCATTTATCCCTCACCGCATCTTCGGGAGGCGCTTTACCACAGCAGGCAGGGGTGTGTGTTAACTGTAGCTCATGCGATGTATGCGGAGGGAAGAACTGTGATGACATTGCTAGGGCACTTCTCTGCAGAACGCCTGAGTCTTTGAGGGTGTAATGTATTTCAGTTTTACATTGCAGTATTTTATACAAGGTGTTGCGTACATTTCTTAAGGTTATACGACGAAAACGTGCTATACGGGTACTGAGTTGTGGCTCTTTAAGTGTAGGTTGTAATGATTCCACTTCCTTTAACGTGCAAGGTTACGCGACGAAAGCAGGTTTTACAGTAAATAGAAACAGCATGACTGTTTAGACAAAACAAAATTCCTTTACTCAATTAACAATGATGCATTTGTCGTCGGAGCTTCGTCTCTCACTGTTTTTGCATTTGAAATTCAAGAGTACTTTTACACCCGAAATGAATTTTCTGGAAACGTATTCGTATACACTAATAAGGCTGTCATTCTCGAAAGCCCTAGAAATAAGGGCACAATTAGTATAGTAGTATCTATTAAAAACGTAAAAACCTGCAGACGGGAGCGCGATTCCAATTCGTAACCCGCTGATATGTCGGTTAAACTAACACACTGTCTTCAGGGTTCTAATTCCTAACGGACGAGACGTATTATTATGTAATATTAAATTAGTAGTTAGGATTATAAACAGTATACCTTACAACTAAAGAAGACGCAGTACGTGAAAGAACTGAAACAGAAGCAAATAGTCCTACTTAATGCAGCATTGTCATGCCGGTTGCCTATTCGAACAAAGACATGGTTATATATTAATATATGAACAATGTGGAACTGTGCACGTAGAAGAGCACGCCACTGTATGCGCCACCTGTGATGGCATAAATGGAAGCGAGTATACCTACATCAGAAACTAATAAAACTGAAGTTTTTAACATTTATTTGATGAAAGTGTCAGCGTATGACGACACAAGGCTCACATTTGCCAGGAGAGAGATACTCGGGGTGACACTTGGAACAGGACGGGTTCCGTAGCTCAGACGTCGTCTTGTTCCGGAACTTCATGACGCCAGCCGAGGTCACGTGGGCCGAGGAAGGCACCGCAATAAACAACACTGTATTGTTGTCCGAGGAAGGGGCGCTGTCCTCTGGGATGTAGAACATGTGGCGAGGGTCAACCACGTGGACCTCCAGCACATTCTGACTGACCTCTGCTTCGCTCCTGGGCGTCGCCGTTGCAAACAGTCTTTCCAGAAAGATGTTGTTTTGGTATTTGTGCGGTAATGTTGCTGATGGGGTGTTCCTGTTGCGAGCTCTGCGACTAGATGGCGCAGCGGTGCCTGTCTCAGGAAACCAATTTGGGTGCTGCAAGGCCCCGTTGTGTGCAGTTAGCTGCTTCACTGAAAAACAAACAACAGCATAAATCCAAACTTGGCATTTGAGTTGAGCTGCTCCAAGGAGAAGGACTCTAACCTATCCTTTTCATGGGAAATTTTTAGTTATTCTTTATTTTCTCAAAAATGTCTAAAGGTTTTTGTTAACTCTCTAATCATGAATTATTATGCCACATACGCTGGTTTCCTAAACCGGCGTTTATATCCGTTTCACCGGCAGCACTACTGAAGCGATCCGAAGCTATAATGATGTATTACTAACATTAATCCTTTCCGAAATATTCTTTATTATTGCTTTCAATTTTCAAATACTTTGTCCACCTTCTCAACCAAAAATCGATTTTGTTTCATCCCCTCCTGATCATGCAAAGAGAACGGAATTTAAAAGTCATAGTATAGTGACCAGCTGTTAAAACATTTCACTTTTTCCTTGGTGGAGGGGGGTGGGCAAGATTGCTTCTTGTGAATTTTGACCCAAGAGAAGATCATCTTCTAACTTTTAAGTGTGAAATACTTGTTCTAGTAATTTTTCGTTTGCTAGAGCAATAATAACCAGTAGCCTAATTATTTCTGAAGCTTGGGGGAGGGGGCCCTGATCTTACTCTAACGTCGCAAGTTATACACCAAACAAATCTACACTTCTCCCACTATCGCCTTAATATGAGTTGATGGTACTCAAAACATTCATTTTTTAAAGCGACCACAAAATAATATGTACTTGTTACCTGGATGTCTGTGGATGTGTTCATCAGCAGACACAAATGGTTTGTCCCGCTGGCCGAGCAGGAGGTTGGCGCTGTAGTCGTTATGTGCCTTACTGCAGTCCACCATATACCAATGATCGCACACCATCATGCGCTGTTGGAACAAGGTGGCATTGGGACACGTGTGCGTGAATCGCCGTCCTTCATTGTCACACAGGTGGTACAACTACAAAGTGAAGCACAGGTTGTTATTCCGCAGAGAGAGTAGGGATGAGCAAGATGTAGTGGAGCCGAGAGATGAGGGACGAAAGGGCAGGTTTAGTGGAAGTGAAGTCAGGTGAAAAGAGGAAGATAAGTGTTAGTAAAAGGAGCAAAATACTCATTAATTAAATTGATTAATAGTGTAAAACACAATGCAATAATTGTAGGGGCATTTCTCTTTTAATGATAAGATACAGGGTATACCAAGATTCCGAAGAAAAAGAAGAAACTGCAACCATTAGCGGAGGAAATTCTGAGTGAGGGGCAGAATGGTTTTAGAAAACGGAAGTTATGTATGAATACAATTTTTACACCATAACTTACTTCAGAGAAAAGGAGCGAATGCAGTTTACAAACTTGTCTATTATTTTTGTATTATAAAAACCTGATGTGATACGTTCATCTCACCTTCTCTATGGTCTATATTTTTAGTGGGTATACAAACTATTCTTAATAAAGCTTATTTTTATATCTACTACATTTTTATGCAAATAAACCTTTACAGAAACAGCTGCATTACACATTTCGTTATAGAGAACAGCGATAGTCAATGTTTAACAACTGGACGCTATATGCTGGCTCCATGACATTGCGAGAAACAACTGAATGCTGACACGACTTTTAAAGAATGACCAGTAATGAAAATTCGAACCATTAATAACGGATATCTCGGAAACCGCTGAAATCACAAAAAAGTTACTTGAAATAAATTGTGTGTTTTAAAGAGGTCTAATTTTTCATGTAGTACGCTTTCTTCTATCGCTTAACGTTTACTAGTTATACAAGATTATACAAAATTTCTTCCTAATGAAGACAACTTCAAAGGTTATTCCCAGAAAATTCAAGCTATGCATTTTATTTGTCATGTAAATATAATTAATATATGGTATTTTAATCAAAATCGTTAGAGGCATTTTTTAGAAAAGGGTTGTTTGGGGTGGGGGGTTTTCCTTAAAAATCTTCGTGTCGCATCTTCAGAAGATACTGAATCTAAATACTAGTTTGGTGTTTACCGACTTATTTTTGAGTTATGCTGTTGACGAACACACGCGCACACACAAGAGCCTTTTTCTAAAAACCTAAGGGGACAACAAATCAGCGTACAATAGAAACCATTTTGTTTGTGATCAAATATTGCAGCGGAAAACGAAGAGGAGTCGCAAAACTCAATATTTAAATTGGAGGAAATAATAAAAGATACAAAATGCAAATATCAAGTGAGAAAACTGAAGTTATGACCGAGAGGGTAAAAGAACAAATGAGTGTGAAAACAGTTAATCGAACAAGTGGCAACGTCCAAACAGTCAGTGAAAGGGAGGTAAATATTGAGAAATAAAACAAACTTAATGGATGCATAAAAAGAGATTTTGGAAAAAATATGAGGAGGGAAATAAATAGGATAGTAGCATTGTTGTGAAATTGTGAGAAGTGAAGGCTGCAGGACAATGTTCGGAATAAGAGATGTGACGTACGCAAGCACTCTTATATCAGACCACGAAGAGCAATAGTGTTAATAAAGTAGATTATATTACAAGTTGGAGCAAAATGAAACATTACATTGCTGAGATGTCACATCTTTTGTCTTACACCAAGCGATTAAATGCTATATCATCTTCATTTCTGCTGCTTCTGTAATTTCACTTCCATTTCAGTTTCTTCTCAATTCATAATTATCGCCATTGAATTTGTATGTAGGTTATCTTAGATCAAAACATAACAGAATAAGATATAGGTTAAGTATACAATTAATTGCGATGAACTGAACTATGACAATTTGTATTGTAAACAGATAATGCGGGCGCCATGTTAAAAGACACAATGAAAAGTTAAACCAAGTGGGGCTATCAAACACATGAAAATACTTGTTTGGCTGCATTACACATTCCATTGTAGAGAACAGCGACAGTCGTATATTTAACAACTGGACGCTATATGCTGCCTTAAAATTACACATACTGTTTCCATGACAACTGAAAATGGACGAGACTTGAAAACAATGACAAGAATTGAAAATTTGATAAGGGATACCTCTTATGCCATAGAAATGCTTATTTTAACGAGATGTACGTTTCCCACTTGCACAAAACTCTTTGACACGTTAGAGAATAAAAACTTTGCCATGTAAAGAGTAGTTGCGATGGATTCTCTTTGAAATCTTCGTGTCGCATGTTTCGAAGATACTCAACTTAAATAACAAGTTTCAAATTTATCCAAATTTTCACTTTTGAGTTACGCTCATCACATACACACGCGCGCGGATATTTTTCTAAAACTGTTTATTTGCATTCACGAACCTCAAAACGTATATTTTCGGTGATGAAATCTCTGTATCGAATTTTTGGGTGAAATTCAATACCTTCTCTACCTGCTAGGTACGTGGTAAACAAAGTAATAAAAAGAATAATACGTCTCGTTCGTTAGGGATTAGAACTCCGAAGACAGTTCAAATTCAAATTGAGTTTTATTTATGAATGCTCCTTAAGTACTATGGTCCTTGGCGTCCCATTCTATATTGGGCGTGAAAGACCGGTAATTTTGCTCAGAGGCCTCTTTATCAGGCTTGAGGTTCTTTTACATGCCGTAAATCTACGACACGGAACCACCGGCTTTACTTCCCTTCCGAAGGAAGCCATGCTAAGTATTTTTACGCCCGAAAAATACATCGCCCTCCGCCGGGTTTGAACCCGCGACCTTGGGAACTAGTCTGAAGACAGTGTGTTAGATTAACCGACATATGAGTTCTGTGTACAGTGGGCTCCAAATGTTTTCCGATGGGCCAAGGAATGTACACGAAGAGGGGGAAGAAATTTCTTCTGGACTAGTCATGCCGTGCCGGTATCGTCTCAAAGGTCACATTTACTTCTGTGTATGCATTCAGCGACCTGACTCTGAGAAGAAAGAAGACGAAACCTTTACTAGAACTATTCAAGCGAAATAAATTAACATATCCTTTGCATAATATGTTGTTTAAAAATCAAATATTAAACTCTTTATGCGGGTGCTACACAAGTATAAGATTCAGTAATTTTCTTGAGAAACAAGGTTCGCATAATGTATATCTTGTTTTTAACGTTTCTTGCTAGTAATAAATAATAATATTAATAATAATAGTTTCATAATTATAACCAATAGAACGTTCTACGCGTGCTCCGAGAGTATTTATTACCATGAATGTAAGTTCCTTTTGCTTTTTAATTGGCAGATATATTGATCACAACGTTTAGCGCTAAGTGTGTAGTTCCATACAGTTGGCACATTCAGTTCTCATAATATTCAGGTAATGTTTTAAAAATATGGCAGCAAAAGTAATATTAATGTGAAAGTGTTGAAGCAGTTTGGGAACAATTAAGTACAACATTAAATTTTCTTCAAAAGGAGATATATTTTGCGTTTGTTACTGAAAAACGAATAAAGATTGTTTTATTTGAAACATAATTCCCCTTACATGCACACACTCACAAGAGAAAAGAAAAAACCGTGCCAGGCGTATAGTGGACGTAGAGTAAAAACACCTATTTGGGTATTGTATGCAAAATGTTAATAGAGACGAGGAAACAACCTTTAGCGCAAAATATGCAGTTTCTATATAGCTGTTTTATTCGGTTAGGATAACATATAAGCTAAATTTTCAAAATAGTGACCCGAAGTGCTAATGCAGATAGGTTGATGTGCTTTTGTTGCAATTGGTTCATTTGAAAGCACTCTATTCTGAAAACTAAATCGCTTTCAAGTTACAAATCTGAAGATGCCCCCCCACAAAAAAAACCAAGACTTTGTATTACGGTTCACGTTCTGAATTCTTAAAATGCTTCTCTTCTCTGGTCTAGAATGGAATGGAATGTGTAACGGAGGGGACTCGACCCCGATCCAGTGAATCAGGATATTGTGCTTGTGCCCCTCGAGGGTGCGCTCCCGGGAGAGAGAGACGAGGTGAGAGACACCGAGCGGCCGGAACCAGGAGTGACAAAGTTCCTAAACTTTCCAGATTGAGACGACGTGACAGTTGGGCAGGCAAACCGGGGACCCCACCCCAAACAGAGGGTCTAACGCCCCCCAAGAAGCGGTCCGTATACCCTGGCAACCAGCCGAAGACCGAGAGACGGATAAGGTTCCACAGAGAGAATCCTTTTTCTGTGCCACGCCGCACCGGAATACCATCGCCGACACTTCCAACCCTGAAACAGATCTAACGGTTGACGACCGGCAAAACTCTCGAAAAAAAACCCGTGGGTCAGATTGGGCGGTAGTCGGGAAGCGAACTAGGGATCTCTCGA